>OV049924.1:337942317-338408578 GCA_920104205.1 Eupeodes latifasciatus | reverse complement strand
ATCTGGGCGTTAGTCGGTCGGTGGTACCTCTTGAAGATTCCTGGTCGGTGATCGGAATACGGTTGAACCTTCTCAAGGTCCCTGCTCGGGCGCCAGCATGAGCAGAGTTAGCTGCCGCGAGCCGCTCACCGATTATTTCTTTAGACTTTCTAAAGACAAAAGTAGACCTTGTTGGTTGTCTGCTGCTTATTCCCTCGTTTCACTTCTTCTAAGTGCAACTTGGGCCGAGGTGACCCCTTGAGGGCAGCTCATTGATTGTTTCACTAGAGTTGTGCTAGTGACAGGAGAAATCGCTCCAACTGCTTATTCCCGCACTTACACGGGCAAAATCGGTCATCGCGGACCACTTTCCGTTTATTCTTCTATCTAGCCGATAGAAGCATAGCCTACATAAGTTATATGAAGTATTATGTTATTTATGTTAAGCAACGACAATGTAAACTCTGTAAAACCTAAAACTTTATGAATAAATAAAAATCGTTTGAACCTAATCACTCCTAAGTTTTTTTTTGCTTTCTTTGGGATTTACCCTGGACATCCACGAGCTTTCCTCGGCCTCGATAAAAAAAAGCATCACAAATTGGCGCCCGAGCAGGGACCTTGAGAAGGTTCAACCGTATTCCGATCACCGACCAGGAATCTTCAAGAGGTACCACCGACCGACTAACGCCCAGATCGTTTATCGTTTACAGAACACCTGATACTACCGATCATGTCCGATGCCGAGGACCAAGGTCAAGATGACCATAATATTTATAAGAAACTTGGGTTCATATATTTTTTAAAGAAAGCCGAATTAATTGAAATGTTAGTTTCCCGAAATTTGGATTCTTCAGGGACATTGCAAGTTCTTCGTCAACGCCTAAGTCATCATCTTAAACAGGTGCGCGCTCACGCTTCGACCTAGAATTTATGTGAAGAATGGGAAAATTTAGTCGAAAAAAGAAACAACGCTGAACCCACCGATGACGTCACCTCCGCCAGTAAACCTGCCAGTACCACACCCCCTGCAGATAAGGACTTTAATAATGCTCCTCTTACTCCTTTAAAAAGTGTTAACACTTCCCTTTACGAAGAGACTTCGTTCGACGTACCACCGACCCAAAAACCATCAATAGTTCAAACCCCCCCAAACGATTACGAGTTTCAAACCGGAAAGTTGTTGTCATCTGGACCAGCACAAGCAACCCCTGCATCCCCCATGCTTAATTATGATCAAACCGAACACAGAACCAAAAGCAGGCAAACCCATGCAACCCGACTTACCTTAAGTTATGAAGCAGAAATAATGAACACCGTCCGCAAGTGGGGATTGCGCTTCGATTCATCAGGAAATCCATTGGAATTCATGGAGAGGGTTGCCGAGTTAACTAGGTGCTACAACATACCGCCGAACGTCATGTTACGAACTTTACCAGAGCTTTTTAGGGGCACGGCGCTGGAATGGTTACGCATAAAAGGAGAAACTTTTGTATGTTGGGAAGACTTCCGCAAAGCCTTCCTCCTGCACTTTTTACCGGCCCGCTATCAACATAAACTGGGAGACGAAATCCTCCGTAAACGTCAAGGACCACGCGAGAAAGCTAAGGATTACATCCTTGCTACACAATATCTCATACGCCAGCATCCCCGAATGAACATCGAGGAGAATATAGTCCGAATCTATGATAACTTGCGGCCTGAGTATCGTTATTACATTAAACGCCGGGACTTCACTACTCTCGATGAACTCACTGCTCTAGTAGAAGAATTCGAAGCCGTTAAGATGGATGACCGAGGTGCGCACCTTCCGAACAACCAAACACCCCCCGCCACTTCTGCTCATAGAAATCCTTTCGCAATTGTTCCGTATGACAGAAACACGCATTGTTGGAACTGCAAGCAACGAGGACATCGCAAAGAGACTTGCCGAAGGCCATTTAGACTGTTTTGTTCTTTTTGCGGAGAAGACGGTAGACTTTCAAAAGATTGTCAATGTCATAAGAACCCTGTAGCTACCATAAATGCCTTACCGAATCAGGACCCTCGTTATTTTGTTCCAATTAAGATAGAAAATCAAACATATCATGCCTTATTCGACACCGGTGCTACAAGAAGCTTCATTGGTGACAAGCTGCGAAATAAATTCAGACAGATGGGAATGCCGATGCGAGATCATCGCCATTCGATTCAACTTGCCAACGGAGACCCAATTATTACATCAGAGCATTACACCGCAACTTTAAGCTTAGGAGGCGTACCGATGACCTGTGAAGTGACCTACCTACCTTCACTTGAAGAAGCTGCCTTAATAGGGATTGATGTAATGAACAGAGCAGGTTTGCAAATATTTATGGGTGGACGGCCCGTAGTCGGCAGGCGACCAGAGACCAATTTAGAATCACTGTGCACGGTTACATCATCTCACCTGCCAGAAGTTCACCAAACAAAGTTGGACGACTTCTTAAGCAAAGAACTACCAAGATTTGATGAAATAACAGAATTAGCAAACGTACCGCCACACCGAATCCGTTTGAAAACCGAAGAACCGTTTAAACAGCGGTATTACCCGCGGAACCCGGCGATGCAAAAATTTATAGACGAAGAAATCGATGAATTATTAAAAACCGGAAAAATTAGTCCTTCCAAAAGCCCATACAGTTCACCTATTGTCCTTGTAAGGAAGAAATCAGGGTCGTGGAGAGTATGTGTAGACTTCCGACGACTGAACGAAGTTTCAGTGAAGGACGCGTACCCCTTACCCTATATAAATGCCATTTTGGACAAGTTGCGAGGGGCCAAGTTCATGACTACCCTGGATTTAAAACAAGGCTATTGGCAAATCGCATTGGATCCAAAATGCCGCCAATACACCGCATTTACAGTTCCCGGAAGAGGATTGTTTGAATGGAATGTGATGCCTTGTGGACTCCATTCAGCAGGTGCAACATTCCAAAGAGCCATGGACTCGTTATTTGGACCAGCCATGCTTGATCATGTTTTAGTATATCTAGATGATATTATCATTATCAGCAGTTCATTCGAGGAACATATACAACATTTGAAAGAAGTATTTGACAAGCTTCGTAACGCTAATCTTAAAATTAACATTGAGAAATGTAATTTCTGCCGAGAAAGTTTGAAATACTTAGGCCACGTTGTAAGTAAAGAAGGAATTCACACTGACCCTGACAAAATCCGTGCCGTCCAGGAACTTAATGCGCCATCCAATACCAAAGAGCTACGCCGTATCCTAGGAATTTGTTCTTGGTACCGACGTTTCATAAAGGACTTTTCTACTGTGGCTACCCCTCTAACTAACCTTCTTAAAAATGGTGTTAAGTGGAATTGGGGAAAATGTCAACAAGAAGCGTTCGACTCACTAAAAACCAAGCTTACTGAAGCACCAGTTCTGGCCTGTCCAAACTTTGATCTCACTTTCACCCTGCAGACTGACGCAAGCAATTATGGCTTAGGCACCGTGTTAACACAAGTGGTTGACGGACAAGAAAAGGTAATAGCGTACGCAAGTCGCACCCTTACTGCACTGGAGCTGAAATATGCCACTACTGAAAAGGAATGCTTGGCAATTTTGTGGGGCATACGGAAAATGCGCCCGTACCTCGAAGGTTACCACTTCCGCGTCGTCACCGACCACCATTCTCTGAAATGGTTACATACTCTTGAAAACCCTTCCGGCAGGTTAGCTAGATGGGCCTTAGAACTACAACAATATGATTTTAAGATAGAATATCGGAAAGGGGCGATGAACGTGGTGGCCGATGCTTTGTCCCGAGACCCCCTTCCAATCACCGTAATGGATAAGCTAGCGGTTGCACGCGATTTCAAATTGGATTGGACTGAGAGGATGAAAATACAAGTGGAAAAGGAACCTTCTAAATTTCCGGAGTATAAAATTGTCGAAAATAAGTTGTACCGCCGATTCGCTAATTTTCAACCAATGGCCAGCCCGCAAAAATATGAATGGAAATTATGCGTACCCTTACTAGACAGAAACCAGTTGTTGCATGAAAATCATGATGTCGTCACAGCCGGCCATTTGGGTATAGCCAAAACTATCGCTCGCATGTCCAAAAGATATTATTGGCCGGGTATGTTCCGGGATATAAGTAATTACGTGCGAAAATGCCAAGTCTGTAATCGACACAAAGTACTGCAGCAAAAACCAAACGGCCAAATGTTTACCACTCCCGTAGAAGAACCGTGGGAAATCGTATGTGCCGACTTCGTTGGACCCCTACCGCGATCTATGAAGGGGAATACTACAATGTTAGTTATGATGGATAAATTCACCAAATGGGTCGAAGCTGTCCCCATGAGAGCCGCAACAACTCCGTCTCTAATTAAAGCTATAAGGGAGCGAATCGTCACGCGTTTCGGAGTCCCGCGCCTGTTTTTAACCGATAATGGGGCCCAGTTCATGAGTGGTCAGTTTAAGGAATTTTTAGCCGACATGGGTATCCAACAGCGCTTGACCGCCCCATACTCTCCTCAAGAGAACCCCACCGAAAGGGTAAATCGCGTGATCAAGACCATGATTGCGCAATATGTCGAAGAGAATCAACGCACATGGGACGAGCATTTACCAGAGCTGACCTTCGCGATAAACACAAGCCGCCACGACTCTACCGGTTACTCTCCAGCACTGTTAAATTTCGGACGAGAACTCAGGGTTCCCCGGGAATTCGCAACATCATTGCCACCAGAAGGGCCAGCGGAAGATATAAAGGCCCGACGAGAACGTATGCATGTTTTGTACAATTTAGTTCGCATAAACTTGGAAAAAGCCAGCCAAACTCAAGCCCGATATTATAATCTCAGGAGAAGACCCTGGCGCCTAAGTATTGGAGAGCAGGTGTACAAGCGGACAAGAGTTATTTCCTCAGGGGTCAACTACTTTGCTGAGAAGTTAGCACCCCGCTACGAAGGCCCGTACGAGGTGGTGAAAATTATTTCCCCCGTAATAGTCTTATTAAAGAATAAAGTAAGCTCTCAAAAATTAAGAGGGAGAGAACCGATACTCCGAGCCCATGTCAAGGATTTAAAGGGCTATTATTCTCCTCAGTGCAATAGAATTTCAATACTAAGTCCCGCAGAGCTCGTCATTAGCAAACCGACAGTCAACCGGAGCGGACGTGCCTCAGCCTTAAGCAATACCTTTTGCGCTCCAAATCAGCCAAGAAGGAAAGAAGCCCGTAGGGAAGAAGTTTTGCAAAGAAAAAAAGCTGATTTTAATTGTTACGAAGTTACAGACTTCATCAGTATCAACCCGACCGTCAACATGAGCGGACGTCAGCAGAACATTGGTCAAGATTTCGGAGAATCATCGGAGGGACGAAGCAGCTCTCATGGCCGAGGATTCCACCGCTTATTGGCACCCGAACGCTACTACCCGAAGGCCAGTGACAATCGCCCCACTAATCTCGCAGTCAACAAAACCGCTCGCTCCGTCATACCACCGCCTATTGATCCTACAATGCGACAGACTACGGTTCCATCCAGAGTCAAGCCACCGGTAAGAGAGGACGACAGCCTTATAATCGGATTAAGTAAGCCCAAGAGACGAGTTAGTCATACGACCCAGCGGCATGACCTAAACTCCGCTAAGCCTATCATACCTAGGCCATCATCAGCAGTTGAGATGGCAGAAGTAAGAGCCCAGCGGAAAAAGGCGGAAGAGAGCTGGTTCACTTTGAATCCGCCAGCCGTTCCGGTACAGCAACAACCGGCTTATGTGCTCGTTAGGAACCCGCCTCCCTCACTGCCTTTATCAGGATTCTTTCTGATCGACCATCCGACGACAGTCAAGAATTCCCTGCCACCGGTCAGACCCATGTTGGAACCATCTATCAGCTCGCCACCTATTTTGTTGCCACCTCACCCGGTCGTAACAAATGTCGAGATTGTTCGAACACCAGCCGCTCTATCCGCCGCACCTACTGATGTGCCAACCGCCGTGCCATCCGGCATGCCATCCGCCGTACCGTCTGCTGTGAGATCTGCCGTGACATCTACCGTTCCGTCTATCGTGTCTTCGCCCGCGCCATCCACTATGCCTTCCGCCGCTTCAGCCTCAACCAGCTTCTTGCCCGAAAATAAAGCTCTTGTTAACCGCCGAGATCGCCGACATGAGCTGTCATTTGATCCCTTTAAAGGAATCAAGCTTAAAGGAAACCGACACTACAGGACCTTCACGATTAATCGCCCTTGGGGCCCCATATCAGTGAGGATGAACAAAAAGGGGACGAAGGCTTCCCTGAAGTTTAAAAGCTTGATTAAGGAGATTGAGCTTGAGAAGTAAAAACCGTCTACCGCCGCCGCTAATTTTCTTTTGGAATTGCTATTATGTTTTTTTTGAAATATTTCTTATGTAAATTTTCTTTGAATTTGTTGTTAAGTTTGAAATTATTATGAATGAATATTTCTCTTTACCTATCATGTATGAATTATTATACATTCTTGTTATTATTATTTATCATGTAAGAACATTTTTTTTTTTTGTTTTGTTGAATTATATAAATTAAGGAGTTGAAATTATTTCTTTTTAACACTTTCCAAGGTATTTCTTTAAGACGAGAAGGTTCTCGTCTCCCGAAGAGAGAGGGGAATGTAACGAAGCGTTACAAATTATTATTCCGACCGACCGAAACCGAACCTAATTAATTCTATTTTTATTAATCCTACCCGTCCCCCCCCCCCCAAGCCTGGAACACATAAATACCACACCACATACGATACCCAAGCTCCATCAAAACAATATGAAACATTTTCATTCACCGTACATATAATTCACACTACGTTTGGACAGTAGACTCCATAAGGGGAAGCCAAATTGAGATGAGAAGAGGTCTTCTGCCTTTCCCAGTCGTAATACCAATCTTGTGTATAGGAGGTAGAATTCCTGAAACAATCTTAAAGGTCACTTATTGTAACCATAAAGAAGTTTCTAGAAAATCTTGTCCTAAAAGGTTATTTTTATAATCCCCTTTCTTCCAACGGGTATTATAAACAGAGGTATCCTCAATTCCCCGTTTTGTCTTCTAGCCTTAAGCTAGACGCACCAGTCGCATCAACCTGCTTATTCTCACGTTACACTTCGTACGTGGGCAAAGAGTTAACCATCGCGGGCTACTCGCCGTTTATCCCTCGATAGAGGCAATTGCCGTATCAAAACAGATTATTCTCTTGCATTCTCCAAAGTGTGCATGAGCAGAGTTAGCTGCCGCGAGCCGCTCACCGATTATTTCTTTAGACTTTCTAAAGACAAAAGTAGACCTTGTTGGTTGTCTGCTGCTTATTCCCTCGTTTCACTTCTTCTAAGTGCAACTTGGGCCGAGGTGACCCCTTGAGGGCAGCTCATTGATTGTTTCACTAGAGTTGTGCTAGTGACAGGAGAAATCGCTCCAACTGCTTATTCCCGCACTTACACGGGCAAAATCGGTCATCGCGGACCACTTTCCGTTTATTCTTCTATCTAGCCGATAGAAGTATAGCCTACATAAGTTATATGAAGTATTATGTTATTTATGTTAAGCAACGACAATGTAAACTCTGTAAAACCTAAAACTTTATGAATAAATAAAAATCGTTTGAACCTAATCACTCCTAAGTTTTTTTGCTTTCTTTGGGATTTACCCTGGACATCCACGAGCTTTCCTCGGCCTCGATAAAAAAAAGCATTACAATATATAGCCCATCTCTTTTTGGTATAAATTTGCTTGTAACATTTTTATCAATATTGCTTAAAACGTGAGTTGTTATCAGTACGGCATCACCTAATTGATATTCAGGTTTTGGCTTTCGTTTAGCGTTTGCGTTTGCTAGATGTCGCTCCTTGTTTACCTTTTCAAGTTGGCGGGAATCTTCCAAAACATTGGCCAATTGTTTCAAATGTGGGGTTATCTCCGGCACGAAGTTTTCATTGTCAATTATCATGCTTAGATCGTGTGTGATGTGTATTGGTGTCCTTAATTCTCGTCCAAACGTAAGGTATGCTGCGGTTTGCCCTGTTGTTTGGCATACAGATGTGTTCATTGAAAAACGTATTGATGGCAGTCGTGTGACCCATGTTGTATGTTCTGTACCGACTAGTATGGCCAATTGTGTTTTTAAATCGCGATTTTTTCGTTCGACTATATTTGGTTGTGGATGATAGACTGGTGTCAATCTTTGTTCAATACCAAGACAAGAAGTGAGATGTTTCATAATGGTGGAGATGAATTGAGGTCCATTATCACTGATGATTCGTCTGGCGATGCCAAAGCGTAAAAAGATTTCGTTGAGTAAGATGGTTGCACATTTCTCAGCGGTGGCTTCTCTGAGTGGGAACAGTTCTACCCATCTACTTGCTGTGTCTTCAATCACGAAAATCCAACGATATCCGTTGCTGGGTGGAAGAGGGCCAAATAAATCTACTGAGATGGTTTCGAAACGTTGGTTCTGGGGTGTTGACTGGAATAGACCAACAGGTTTTTGATTAGAGGGTTTGTATTTTTGGCATTCGTCGCATTTCTTGATAAAATCAATTATGTGGGAATTGATCCCATCCCAATAAAAATAAGGTAAAATCCTTGCTTTGGTTTTTTCAACACCATAGTGTCCAGCGGTGGGTGCTTTGTGCAAGGCTTTCAATATAGTTTCTTGTTCGCAATCCGGAATAACCAGTGCAGCTTCTTCAAAATCTTCTATATATTTGTATAATATACCATTGTTTATTATATATCCTTCAGAGGCATACTGTTCCGCTTCCGTACCGCTGCTTTCTTCAAATGCATTGATAATTGTTTGTAACTTTTGGTCACTAAGCTGGCTTTTTCGTATTTCATAAGGACGACGTGTTGGAATGTCTACTTGTGTATAACAAATTTCACATGTTTGCGATGGAGGCCGAGATAAGGTATCGGCAACGACATTAGTTTTTCCTTTGATATAATTTATTTTTAGGTTATATGATTGGAGTTGCATAGCCCATCTGGCAAGTCGGCCGGTTGGTGATTTTAGCGACATTAGCCATTTTAGAGGCTGATGATCTGTTAAAAGAGTAATTTCTGCTCCTTCGAAATAGCCCCGGAATTTATTCACCGCCCATACTATTGCTAATGCTTCACGTTCTGTGGTGGCATAATTTCTTTCGGTAGGTGTTAACAATCGACTAGCATATTCAATGGGGTGTTCTTCGGCTCCCTCCCCCTGGACCAGAACAGCTCCAAGAGCATAATTACTTGCATCGGTCTTCAGGAGAAAGGGTTTCTTTTCGTCAGCTTGTTGTAGTATGGGTGCTGTAACTAGAAGTTGCTTTAATTTATCAAAAGCTTGTTGTTCCTCGGAAGACCATTTGAACGTAACATTTTTCTTTAGTAATTTGCTTAAGGGTTTACCAATATCCGAGAAATTTAGTATGAATCTTCGATACCAGGAGCAAGTCTGTAAGAACGTGAGTACTTCTTTTGAATTTCTTGGTGGGCTCATTCTTTCGATTGCTGACGTTTTATCTGGATCTGTCTTGATACCTTCCCTTGTTAGTAAATGTCCCAGATATTTAATTTCTTCGCAGCAGAAGCGACTTTTCCCCCTATTAACTTTGATGCCATATTCGGTAAGTCTTTGAAATAACTTTTGAAGATCGCTCATGTGATCATTAAAACTACTTGAACAGACAACTATGTCATCTAAATAAGCAAAGATGGTAATTTCGCTTAGTCCAGCTTTTAATCGGTCGATGAGGCGTTGGAATGTAGCTGGTGCGTTTCGAAGTCCAAAGCTCATTCGGTTAAATTGAAATGTTCCGAATGGTGTTACGAATGCTGTTTTCGGTTTATCTTTTTCGGCGACTTTTATTTGCCAGTATCCTGACTGTAAGTCCAGGGTGCTCATAAATGATCTTGCTTTAGCATCATGTAGTAAGTCGTCAATTCTTGGCAAAGGATAACGATCTGGTGTAGTGACCGCGTTGAGTTTGCGGTAATCGATGCAAACTCGTATTTCGCCTGATTTTTTTGGAATCATTACTACTGGTGCTGCCCATGGAGAATCAGAAGGTTCGATTATACCCTTTAAGAGCATTTTTTGTATTTCAGCTTTCAACTGCTCTTTTCTAGCTGGCGAAAGTCTGTATGGAGGCGAAGCGATTGGCAAATGGTTTTTAGTTGCAATAATATGTTCAACTCCTTTTACAGTCACTTCATTTTCCCAGTTAAATACCTGCTCGTGCCAATTTAATATAGACTCAAGCACTTTTGTTTGTTCTTGGGACAAGTGACATCCTTCTTCCGTTCGAAGTTCTATAGCGTTAATATTTACTCTGTGCGGTGGCTGGAACAGGTTTTCGGTACTATAGGTTCGTTCTTGCCTTTTTGTATTTAAAAATACATTTTCGAAGTTTGAGTCATTTTTAGGACTGTGGACATAGAGAGGAAGTGCATCTCGAAAAATTTCATATATTTCATCTTCTGAGGCTTTTTCTGACTGTGAAACATATTCGTTCTCGGTGATGGACATATTTAAAATTTGATTTGGTGTACTGCCCAGAGGACTAACTGGCTCGACTCTATTATTTTCCCAATTTAATAAGGATACTGGTGTTGAAATGTCGCTTTTTGGTGTTTGGATTTCTGGTTCCAGGTGGTCATAATATTCAAAAATTACATTTGGTTGGTCGACATATTGCCATGTTCTTTGGCCCAGATTCAAAATGATACCAGAGCTCTCAAGAAAATCAATTCCGATGAGCGTGATGGAATTTCGTCTTTCTGGCAAGACGCTAATGTTGATTATCTTGGACCTATTGCCAATGATTATGCGACAAGCTGTACACCACATATCTTTTCGTGAATCAATTCCATCAGCTAGCGTGACGTTTGCACTGACCTTATGAAATTTGTGTCCAGTTTCTTTAAGGTGTTGGTATAAATCGTTGCCTGCGATGCTTGTCAACGCTCCTGTATCAATATAGGCGAGCATTTCTTTTCCTTTTGACGTAAATGGAATTGTTGGAATGCTTCCTGTTGATGATGTTTTTAGTGACTGGGTTTTATTGTATGATTGACTAGGGAGTACTTTGTTTTTGCAATTAGGACAATTTCCTCTGTAGAACCCATTAGCTCCACATCCAAAACAAACTATATTTGGCTTTTCTTCCACTGTTCTTGTCACGTTTGCTTCTTTTGTTTTTGTCTGATGAAGCTTTCGACAATCTTCAATTCGATGACCGCGATAGTTACAGTGGTTGCATCGTATTTTTTGTTTAGCTTGGGATGGTTCTGAAAAATTAGAATTTGACCTTGTATTAACTGATAGTTGCTCCCAGTCTCTGCATAACGTAATTAATTCTTCGAAGCTTTTGAACTGCTCTCTTCTTACATCTTTTCGAATTGCCTCTTGTAGAAGAGAGTAGACTATGTCGATGGCTATTTCTTCAGTAAATTGAGGATATGGAAACTCTGATATAAGAGCTCGTTTTTCGCATATAAATGTATCAGATTTTTCACCTCTTTTTTGTTTTGTGTCAAAGAGAATTTGAAAGATGACGTGAGGTTTTCTATTTGGAGCGAATTGTTTTTTTAGCAGGTCAATTGCATGCTTCCATGTAGTAGCCTCATCTTTCACTCCCTTCCACCATCTTATAGCGAAGTCTCTGAAGAGTAGAGGCAGTTCCAATAATGCATCCGCGTCCGATATTTGTTTTACTTTTTTAAATATTTCTACCGCTTGCAGAAAATTGTCCAATTTTTCAGAGTCTGCTTCCCCATGAAACCTTTCGGAGCACTCTGAAAGTGAAACATTCCGCCGCATTAAATTTTGAAGTTGCTGCATCGATATTTGTAGATCTTCTCCAGGTTCTTGCCCTGCATCCTAGGCAGAGGCAGCCGGTGGTTCAGTTCTTCGTGGCATTTTAGAATAGTGACGGTGTGCCTATTTTATCGAGTTGCAGTGTTTTGGTCGAACAATTTTTTTTTAGCGTTGGTGGTATAAGTAACGTGGTTTCTGCCCTGTAGTTGGTGCGCCAATTGTAAGAGGGGGGGGGGGGTAAATATCTATACCGCCGGGAGGAACTCCTGACTAATATAAATAATTAATCCGCCTGCTCCTAAAACAAAAATATCCTTCACTAAAAAAAGAAATGAATTGATAGCCGAGAGGGACTCTCAACTTATCAATGTCCAGTCGGAATCTTTTTAGATATGAAGTGAAAGAAGAAGGTAATTGCTGTGCTGTATTAGATTGTAGGCTTTATTTATTCAGTATAATCCAATTTTTCTTATTTTTACATCAATTTAGTACTTTTATTAGTAAAGTTTCTTAGAGAAACTAAGTGTGAATTATATAAAAACGATACAAAAGCTTTTCATTAAATAAAATTTAAAATAATATAAAACTTCAGTAATTTACAAGGTATATTTTTAGGGGCTAAATTTTAAGTAGAAAACTAGGTATAATTTTAGGAATTAAGTACATATTACAAAGTGAAGCATAATTTTAAGAAATGTTATTATTATATAAACATTATAAAACTGCTTGGTTACAAAATGGTTTTGTGTTTTGGTTGTTTTCACGTTCGGCTTGGCCTTTACTACGTAATAATTTACTTAAGTTTTTTGTTCTAAAGTATTAATTTCGGTAAGGAAGTTTTTTTTGATTATAAACTAAAATTAATATTATTGTAGAAAATATGCTCAGTCCCATTGAGAAATTTTTTCATATGCTAATACTAATATTCAAAAAATGTTCGTGGTTACAATTTGCGAAGCAACGCGAGCACGGGTCGGCTAGTATATAATAATTACAAATAAAACTAATATATTATAATAATATCGTAATTTGTTTTGTTTTTACTGTACATAAACAATAATTTTTATTTTGAGTTTGTTGTTTTGTTTTAAAAGAATACTACTTTACTTTATATTTTTATTTTTTGATATGTTATATTTGTTAAAGGTTACAATACAATGAATCAAGAAAAATACCTCATTTTTTAATTTGTTTTAATTTTTTATAATTTCGATTTTGCAATCAAACCTAGTTGTTTAATTTTTAAAAATCGCGCGGTTTTTAAAAATCAAACAACTAGTTTTGATTGCAAAATCGGGATAATAAAAAATGGGATTATAAGAAACGGGATTACAAAAAGCGGGATTATAAAAAATTGGAATTATAAAAAGCAGGATTATAAAAGACGGGATTTTAAGAAACGGGAATATAAAAATCGGGATATCGAACCCAACCCAAAATCACTTTATAATGATCTAAACGATTTCAATCAAATTAACATAATCAGTCTTTCACGTTTCGTATAAGGAACTCAAACTGGTATCATTGAGCTTAGAAGAAAGTCGCAAGATTCATCTGGTATCACAATAAGCCATTAAACTGGCCTTAGTGTGTTCTTCTTCTTTATTTCCTAACATAAGCATGTGGAATAAAATCTTATGTGTGGATTAATACCTGATGTGGCATTCCTTCGTTGTCCTTAAGGAAATGTTCAAGGTCAGAGCTTGTAACTTTACCCTATAACTCATTCTATTTTATTTTTTAAAGGATATTAAGTCAATATTTTAAGCTTTCAACATTATGTATATTCATGAGGCATACTTAACATCAATTTGTTAACAAAACAAAATCCCAAAAGCATTCTAAATTATGTTACATAAATGTTCCTATATTGTTATATCCATTGCACCCGAACAAAGATCTAGAAAGTAAAAATCCAAATAAAAGCAAACCTTTTACGGCCCATGTGATTTTATATGAAGCACAGGAATATTCCATTATAAACATATCCGGGATATTATCAACAGACAACAACAAAAATAAAAAAGGAAATAAAGATGATATTCTCATGGATGACAAAAATTCAAATCCAATTTCGATTATAAAATTGAATATTTTATTATACCTACTTCTTTCGTTCTTTATCATCTCATCTAACAATAATATCTGCATATTAGAATCGAGTTTATTATGTACGGGAGTTGGGTTGGGTTTGTAGGTAAAAGTACGAGTGCCTTCTACCTTCTAAAAACTGAAATATATTTTTAAGCACCAAAAAGGGATCATAGAATTTTCGAATAATAGGCATTAATTTTACTTTAGGCTGGAAATTTAGGAACATTTTTGTTATGTGTAGCATTATGCTGATACTGATGATGATGTGAATTATATATTTATATTTATAAAAACGAGATATACAATTTTATATGTTTCATACTTGGAAAATTACGTCAATCATGCTTTATCCATCAAAAAATACTTAAAATACGGAGAAAAAGCAGACGTTGTTCATTTTTCGTTTATCTACATTAGAGTTGGGAAATATAATTATTTATTCTATTTTCTATCTCAATATGAGCTATTTAGATAAAGGTATTAGCTATCCTATTCATATAGTTTTCTTTTTTTGATGTTTTTGTTAAGATAGACAGCCTTCAAAATTTTAAAATCCTCAAAAAGGAACAATACCAAACATGATTCAACTCAACATATCTGAAATCTGAATAAATCTTCAAAATGTTGGATATAAAGGAATTTTTTGTTAAAGCAAACTTTCCTTCTGAAAAATGCTGACAGGATAACTACGCTTATAAGAATATCAAAAATAAATTATACGAGTAAAATTCTATTGATTCGAAGAAATTATCTTCTGAATTTCTCGTTAAAGTTTTGAAGCACTCTTAAGAATTATGTATGTTGTACTCATTTCACATGAAAGAGAAAATCAGTATCAAATTACGGTGATATGTACCTATGTGTTATCCTTAATTTAACCAAATACAGACATGATTTTGAAAATCATATTAAATTACATACACTCATGGAATTAAAATATAATATCAAAGGAAGAAATTTTAAAAGGTTTACGTACATTGTTTTCTTTTATTCTTTCAAGAAATAAATACATTCAAAATATTTCAAATGGTTAAATAATTTTTCAAAACCCTACAAAATAATATCTTGATGATGTAGGAAGAATGATAGATGTCACCGTTTGTTACTGCTAAATAATGGCCAGTTTAACATACAAAATATTCGAATTTCAATAAATCTCTGGTAAGTCTTAATAGAGAAATATCAAAGATTTTGAAAAATTGCTGATTTTAAAATTAAATAATCAATCAACACGATTTGTATTGAAATGATTTGGGCAGTCCTAATGTTATGATGAAGATTGCTAACCGTTGGACTTGTAAAGCGGACATTCGTACACTTCAGTGTTTCATAGCAATATCATCAACATATACGAAGAGATAGTTTGTTTGCCGAAAGTGACGGGTGTCTGTTATAGACTTCGCTAAAAAATTGTCTTATCTATTCGTCATGGTAGCCAGTATGCGTTTTCCACAACTCAACATCTACAAAAGAACTTGAAGTCGTCCTGATCAATCTTCCATTAAGCAGATTGATCATATTGCGATAGACACGCTTCCACCGTCATGAATGTCCGAACTTTCTAAGGAGCTAATATCGACTTGGACCTTAGTGTAGCCAAGGTTGAACTTCGGGTTTCCAGACCCAAAATAAAACAGGTATATGCTGGGAGAAGATACAACGTCGAACGGCTACAATCACAAGAGATAGCTAAATAATTCTCCAACCAAGTCACTAGTACCTTCTTTGGAAGTTCTCAGTCAACACAATGTATCAATGTCCTAATGGCAACACAGAAGCTGCCTCTGACGTGCTGGGTTTCAAACAGCCACCAACAAGAAACCACTGGTCACGAGCTCTATGAGAAGAAGAGGAAAGAGGAACACCAACTTCTCAGAAGGAAAAAGAGAGAGCATGAGAAGTGTGCGATCGAAGATGTTGAGGAGTTAAAAGCATAAATGAGTTTCGAAAATTTTATGAGCAGGTATAACAAAATTCAAAAGTATATAAACCTTAAACGAAGGCTGCAAAGACGGAAGTGGAAATATCACAGCAGTCAATGTTGAGGATATATAAGGACCACTTCTGAAGACTTTATAACAACGACTATACTAACCGAATTCCGCTGTCAAGCAGGATGAATGGATGATCCATTCAATATAGACGCCGAAAGCCAACAATCCCATCTTCCCGACTTAGACGAAGCAAAGATTTCCATTTCTAAGATGAAGTCTAATAAAGCCGCTGGAGCAAATGGCTTGAATGCCGAGCACTTCAAAGCAGCTGGAGATAATTTGGTTAGGAGCATGCACCTAATTAATTGGTCGAAAGAAAGCAAGAACAATGAATGCCAAACTCATCCGTTTGTGCAGGATGACTATGGAGAATTCGCATTGCTCCATAAAGGTTGGAAACAACTTTACCGAACCTTTCGATGTCAAAAAGGTTTTATACAAGGTGATGCATCACGTGCGTCTGTCCAATTACTGGTTGCTGATGACATTAACATAATCGAAAGAACTTAGCTTGATGTCGATGGTAGTTAAGGAATTTGTCTACCTAGGCTCCGCTATGAACACAATAAAAAACACCAGCGCTGATATTAAACAAAGAATTACTGTCGCTTACTGTTGTTTAATTGGGCTAAGAAAGCAATTTATTAGCAAAGCCCTCTCTCGAGCGACCAAAGTGTCGCTATGGAAGACCCTCATATAAGATAAGCATGGACTATGACAAAAGCAGATGAAATCAACTTGGGTCGCTTCAAGAAAAAAGTTCTTCGCGTGATCTATGGTCCCATATGCATAGAAGGGGAGGGGGGAAGAAGATGGAACAACGATTTGTACGGGCTGAACACTGAACAGCGACGTAGACTTAGCCAGAATGATAATAGTCCAACAATTTCGATGGCTGGGTCACGTAGAGCGCATTAAAACCAATACTCCGGACAGAACAGGAGAGGAAGACCGCGGATCCGGTGGCACGCAATAGTGTAAATTGACCTCACCCAACTTGGAGTGTGCAACTGGCGACATCTATAGCTATTGACGAAGCTAGATGATGAAGTTTGTTTGGTGAAGTCCTGGTTTTCACAGGACTGTAGTGCCACCAGTAAGAAAGAAGTCAAATAAAAAAAAAAAATATATCGGTTCGTTTTTGAGAAAATTCTAATTCTCGATTTTTGTCCAAAAAATTGTATGGAGACTACTGTTATTTTTAATCATAAACAAAATGAAAAAACACCTAACGCCAATAGGCTCAAAAATTTTGTTTCCAAATTTGAAGTCAATCTACTAATGCTTTGGCCTGTAGGTGTCAGGACAGTTAGACGGACGAAATCCGGGGACCTACTTTTTTCGACTTCTCTACCAACGTAATGTCATGTTTGATTAAAATCTCGAGTTCAAAATGCTTTACGAATGCAAAACTTGCCATATAACTCCTATATGTCACAAGTAAAAAATACTCTTTGTTTTATTCTATTTCAAAGTTCTATACCTCTAAAAAAATACCCTATATTAAAAGCTGAACACACAATTTAGCACTCTCCCATTAGCTTCTACTTCTATACTTACAATAAACATTGTACAATGTACAGCCCATGTATTGTATATTATTTAAGAGGGGCTATCTTTTTGAATCCTTCTTAGGAATAAGGACTTAAAAATCAATTTATAAGGATTATTATTATATGAACGTTCATTCGTAGCCACACATACAAAATGAATAAATGTATGTATATGTGTGTATATTTATATTTAAATATTTTACAACCAAATTATTTTTGAGTAATTTTCAGTTTTGAGTTTAATCCTGATGAGTGTATAGAATATGACGTTGAATTTTTTGGGGATAAATTATAATGGACATAAAATAAAAATACAAAATATAGGATTTTATATTCAGCCACCCTATTAAGCTTAGAAGAATTTGTTGATAGTCCTTTTTTCATAGATATTTATGTAGGTACCTAAATATTTGAATTCGTTTAGTATTCATAAACAATATTTTTATCATGAAGATTAAAATGGTTGAATTCATATTAACATTAGATGTATTTTTGGTTTATTTTATGTGTAGTATCGGGTGATTTTTTTGAGGTTAGGATTTTCATGCATTAGTATTTGACAGATCACGCGGGATTTCAGACATGGTGTCAAAGAGAAAGATGCTCAGTATGCTTTGACATTTCATTATGAATAGACTTACTAACGAGCAACGCTTGCAAATCATTGAATTTTATTACCAAAATCAGTGTTCGGTTCGAAATGTGTTTCGCGCTTTACGCAAATTTTATGCGTTTTTTTTTTTAAAAAAGTTCTCAAGCTCTTAAAAAATCACCCATTATGTATTTATTGTCCTCCATTGAAAAGAGGACATTGTTTAATATATAAATGGTTACAAAATTGAACTAGATAAGCTATTCGTATGTGCATGTTCAAGGCGCTACATTATATACGAAATATTTGTGTATTGATATAAGTCTCATTAAGTCTCCAAGTGGAGACTTAAAGAACTATTTCGGTATTTGAAAGCTCCAATCAGCATTAAAACTTTCAAAGTTGACTTAGGCTGAAAGTAAGACGTGAAACTAATTTTGAAGAAAAACTGTTTTTTGAGTTTTAAACAGGCCAGTTATTTTGGCACCAAGTGAAGACCATGTAGGTGGGCAATCGGACCACACTGAATTTTGTGAATTTTGTATTCACGGGTATAGCTTATTGACACTATTCTTTTTCCACCATGTCCTCGCTGTATTCATTGGGAATAATGTTGCTTACCAGTTCTTGCCACAATTTGTTTATGTTCAACTTTATGTGGTTTAAATTTTGCATTAATAAGCGTCCTTTATTGAAGAAATAATCAAGACAGAGTGTTAACTTCTCGTGAATTTGAAGCTTTGCCTGATTTCATCCAAAGAATTGCTTCGTCCTATGCTCGCACTGAAATCGTGGGTACGGCGATTTCAATGTGCACAATTCTTCATAGTTTAAACATTCGGGCCATACAATACCCGAAGGAGTGTTTGCTGAGATCTTCACTTAGTTTAACCACCTAACTCAGAGGGTCAACGAGCCCACTCGAATATCGCACGTGGAAGGACGAGCAGAAAACACTCTCAACTTGTTTCTTACCTCTGACCCCGATAAGTACACTATTAGTGTTCTTTCTCCTCTAGGCGCATCTGACCATTATGTTATATCTTCAAATATCTCGAAGCACTCCAGTTAAATAACTCTTAAGAGAACCGTTTGACAATACGAGAAAGCCAACTGAGACAGTCTCAACAGTTATTTCAGGATTTTTAACTGGTCATTGTGCTTCCTCAATAGTGACGTTGACTCCAGCGCGGAGTTTTATTCTATTGGGAATGAGAAATTTTATACCTAACAGAGTTAAAAGCATCAGATCTAAGGAAAAACCATGGCTTGATTCGAGCTGTAAGGAGATTATTAGGGTCAATGGGGTAAGATTCCGTTATTTTAAAGACAATCCAAGTGATGAAAACCAGAATAAGTTCAAGTAAGCCAGGTAGGCTTGCAACACCCATATTCCATGGACCAAATTTGTACGTGACCAAAAATGACGGCAACAAATATTGCAATGCCCCAA
Organism: Eupeodes latifasciatus; assembly: GCA_920104205.1. Classification (NCBI taxonomy): domain Eukaryota; kingdom Metazoa; phylum Arthropoda; class Insecta; order Diptera; family Syrphidae; genus Eupeodes; species Eupeodes latifasciatus. Next base: position 338,389,105 of record OV049924.1, on the reverse strand, counting down.
GGGCAGTACAAATTATTGATCATTCGTAAAAGACATGAGGAATTCCTCCTCTTCCTCGGTTCCCACGCTAGTTGTCAATGATACTCCATTTATTAGCTCTCTCGAGAAAACTAATCTCTTTGCTAGTCAGTTCATCGTCAACTGAAAGCTGCCAGTGAGTGTTTTGACTACGCCTGTCATTGAGTGCGTTAGTTATTCTATGGGGCCAATCTTTTTTCGCACTAGTACTGTAGCTGTGCTACTCCTCAGGTCTCGTTGGAAGAGTGGATGAAAAACAGCAATTGTCCATGCCATCTCCTAAAAAGAGAATCTTCCTCACCCTCTAATTACCGACCGAAAGCACTTACTCACGGTTCATCTTAGTAAATAGTAGAGCTTACATTGTTTTGGAGGAATTAAGATTATTGCGTTTGATATTTCAAAACAATTGGAAAGAGTTTGGCATCAGGCTCTCTTATCGGAAAATGCGTGCTTTCAGATTTCATGAATCCCTCTTTCATTGGATTAGTAATTACCTTTCGAATAGTTTAATACAAGTAGTAATGGATCAATAACGATCTCCTGTCTGCGACTTCTAATCCACTGTTGCGCTGACGATAATACTCTCAGCTTTTTATATTCGGTTTTAGGGTTGCATCACTCTTCTTCGGGTGTGAAACTGCTACGAAAGAATATGATAAGCTCATTAAATCAGTGTTGCCAGAAAATATTTACTGAAATCGGGAGATTTCCACATTAGAAATCGGTGTAAATCGGGTTAATTTGTTTAACCCTCCAACTCTAAATAATAAATATTTCCCTTGTTATATTAAATGTACAGTCTTTTATGGGGCATTGGCTTACAAGAAACTTAATTATTTAGTGCTTATAGCACCTAGCTAGCTTAGAAATGAAAAAAGTAATATGTACATATGTAAGCTAACAAATACTCCAAGGATTCAAGTTTCTTATAAACCAACGGCTTAGGTACATAAGTATCTTAATTTGTATTATTTTTAAATATATTTATTTTGCTTGAATTTTTTTTACAAATCATCAGACACTTTTAAGTTAAAACAATTGCAATCTTTGAACTTCAGGTAATCCTTAGAAAGTAATATTCCTTGTAAAGTTTACATCTAGCATATTTCTTATTTTCGTCTTATTCAAATTTATTTGCGAAAAAGTTCTCTCCACGATAGCGGATGAATTCGGTAACGATAATACCGATGAAATAAATCGAGCCATCAATGGAAAAACTAAAGTTTGATTGCACTTTTTGATTGAGCACACAACCTTCCAAAATATTTCTATTTTAGTATTTTCAATTCCCTCAGATAATAAATTTTCAAAATCAAGATTTCGTATTTCCCTATATTCCAAATCAATTCTCTGGATATCTTTGGAAGGAATAATATTATCAAACAAGTTAAAAAGATTACTTAATGAATCAATTTGTTTATTTACGGTCTTTTTAGGTTCCAATAAGGTCAAAGCTTTAAACAATTTATTATTAAAATCAAATCTTTTGAATATTAATTTGTTCGCATAGTTCGACGTAGAAACTTATATACAGTTATTTTTAAATCGTTCGACTTCACAACTTGCAATAAGATTTTTTTCCAATTGTAAATTAACGTCGCTGCCGAGATATAAATTATCATTACTTATTATATTGTATGGACATTTGAAATTAATATTTTCAATAGCAGTGGCCCTTAAATAAGCCGGCTTAATGATACAATCTAAAATTGCTAGTACTAAAGTTTTAATTTCACTGTATAGCTTGTGAATCTGTGGCTCTTCGCTTTGAAAAAGTCGGTTCAATTTATTAACTTGAGGAAGAGCAAAGCTTAAGAATTTTAGATACAATTCATTTAAAGGATCTTGTAGATACATTAAAATTACTTTATCACTTTCGAGATTATCTACAATTCGCTTCAAAGGCGAAGTATATCCTTAGGGGTTCATACAATTCTAATATTCTGGAAACAACGCATTCCAATGACAACCAACGAGTCTGCGACGGATGGAGAAGTTTATATGGCTTGTATTCCAATAATTTTAGAATATCTTGATATTTTGCCACCCTTTTTAGACTATTTTGAATATAGTTGTAAATATCCCGACACATTGTTTCAATAATTGGAGGAAATTTTAAGCAGGCTTAAGATGCACAGAGGGCAAATGAATGGCAGACACATTTAAAAACTACTAGAATTGGGCAGTCACCCTTTAGCAAAGAAGCAAACGAATTTTTACTGCGAGTCATATTATTTGCTCCATCCGCCGCAAACCCAATTAATTGTTTTTTATAATCAATATTCTTTTCAATAAAGTTGGTTATAATTGTGGAATGAAATGTTTTTGCATCCGCAGCAATAACTTTCGAGAGATCAAAACAAAAATCATAAATCTTAAAATTAATACATATTCTTACCACCGAGCTTAAAATTTTTGTTGCTGATAAGTGATAAGTCAGTTGATAATTAATAAATTAATAAAAAAGTACTCAAATTTTTAGTACAACTATAAATTATGTAAATTTCAGAGATTAAAATACTTTTTTATATAAAACATCGAAAATCGGGGAAAAGTGTCATAATAAGATCAAAAATCGGTGTATCGTAAATAGGTCTAAAAATCGGGAGAATTACGATAAATCGGTGTTTTTGGCAACGCTGCATTAAATTCCAACCTAAACCGCATTGTAAAATAGGGATTATGGAATGTAATGCTTCGAAAACTCAATGCTGTCTTGTATCGTTAAAACGAGATATACCCCCTTGCCATTACCTCTAGGAGGAGACTGAACATCTTGATATTCTCGGTATGCGTATCACAAACCACTTCTTGTGGAACTGTCAAATACGTGATGTCTGTTTCTAAAAATAAATTGGTGGACAGTCCGTTGAGAACTAGGGCCTAGTGACTTACATTTCTCAAACATTCCTGTGTGCGAGTACTGTTGGCTGGGATGGGGGGGACCTAAAGTTTTTAAGCCGAATCCGAACGGCTAATTTGAGAAAACACTTTTAATTACAAGAACAACTCTTGGAGGATTTGTCAATTCTTGACAAGTGTCAGTAACCGTGAAAAAAAACTTTAGATGGCACAGACAGGGATTGACCCAAGACCTCTTGCATGACACAGTTCAACGCACTTTTTTTTTTTTTTATAACTACAGTCAAAATCGGTTATAACGACATCGGTTATAACGAAATATCGGTTATTACAAACTTATCTCGAAGTCCCGCCCGAGGTTTATACAAAATGTACTAACCAAATATCGGTTTTAACGATATCGCCTATAACGAATTATCGTTTATAACGAACTATTTTAAATGGAATATTTAAAAATTTATCGCTTATAACGAACATATAAAAAAAATAAGTAGGCATTGAAAATTTCGCGCATTTAAAATGATAAATTATGGGAATTCCCTTTTTTTTGTTGTGTTTATACTCGAATTTCTGTTTCTGAGAGGAACTGGAATAGTCATACTTGGTTAAATGTGTTAGATTTTTTTCAAAATGAGTTCAAAGCGTAGAGTTTTTACGATTGAAGACAAATCTGCAATAATTTCAAAGCTCGAAGCTGGTGATTCCAATAAAAGTTTGGCAGCAGAGTTTTCTGTATCGGCGTCAACAATCTCTACCATTTTCAAAGACCGAGAGAAAATTAAGAAGAATTTTGAAGAATCCAACTTAAAAATAAAAAAAGTTCGATACAGTCAACATCCCGACATAGATGAAGCTTTGCTAAGATGGTTCAAAGCCCAAAGAAGCTTGAATACTCCACTAAGCTGACCAATTCTACAAACTAAGGTAGAAGACTTTGCAAAAGGGCTGGGCAAAAATAACTTCACCTGCTCCACAGCTTGGATTCAACGATTTCGACAAAGACATAACATAGTCAGTGCAAGGGTAAGCGTTGACTGTGGTAGTGTTTCTGCAGGAGTTGTGGATGATTGGTTGCGAGTTGTTTGGCCAAAGGTGCGAGAGGGTTATACAGATGATCAAATAATAGAAGAAGAGTTCATCAAAAAAAAATGTCGACAGCAAAAAATTACAGATTTCTTTGTAAATAAATAAAAGTTTTGCTAAAATAAAAAAAGTTTGTATACACTTTAATAAAGAACAAAAGATGGAACATAGGTTATAACGAAACACCGGATATAACGAACGGATTCTCCAGTCCCATCGAGATCGTTATAACCGATTTTGACTGTATCTAAAAGCTAGACAAAAATTCATAAACCTAGTCTAATTAACCATAACTTACTGGTCCCATACGGACACTCTAACTTAAAATATACAACTTTATACTGGTAGTACCCGTGGCATGATGGTTAGTGTGTTGGACTGTCATGCCAGAGGTCTTGAGTTCAAATGTTCGATCCCTGCCTATGCCATCTAAAGTTTTTTTCAGGGGTACTGCTTCTTGCGAGGAATTCACAAATTCTCCAAGAGTAATTCTTGTCATGAGAAGTGCTTTCTCAAATTTGTTCGGATTCGGCTTAAAACTATAGGTCCCTTCCATCCCTGACAACAGTACTCGCACACAGGAATGGTTGAGAGTTGTAAGTCACTAGGCCCTAGTTCTCAACGGACTATTGCGCCAACCAATTGAATTTAATTTATACTAATGTCTTTCGGCCCTAAGATCTATTTTACTGTAATTAATTTTATTTATTTTTGTTTATTACAAAATTTAAAAAAAAACTAATTTTAATATTTTTTTTTATTTTTACTTAAAAACTATACTTAAAATTAGGTCCTTAAAATAAAACTTAAAACTAACTTAAACTACCTATTCTACCTATAAACTACTTGGAACAAAAACAACCGCATTACCAAATCTCACTGTCTAACATTTTTTGTTTTTCATTTTTCCAATTATATTTTTAATTTTTTTTTGTTTTATTTTTTTTTATTTGTGCCTATTCTACTTAAAACTAAACCCTAAAACTATAAAACAAGTATGTAAGCCGGCCAAGGCTTGAAACCCCATCCTGACTACCCACTATCAAGTGCCGATTGAAGCCACCAAAACTGGTTCTCCTCCTTCACCCTATCATTTCGGTCCCGTTCTGACACAGCCCTACTGAACCGAAGGAGCTCTGCTCCGCCTTGTGCCATGACGTCCCGATTGTACAGGAGTCGCCTATCCACGGTTCGTCGTCTGACGTCGTAGATTAGCGGAACTGCCAATTTATCCTGTATCAGACCGCATCTGTCTTAAAAGAGGAGTGCCTCTGGTAGAATGAAGCCGCTCAAGCGCGCACTCTAAATATCGATGCCTTCCCGGAAGAATGTATTAAGCGACATTTTAAGAATTTTACAGGAGACGAAAAAAACCTCCTGTGTAGGCAATTGTATTTGTGTATTTTAAAGTGATAAGCATAATTTTGATTGCGATTTAGGCCACATTTTTTTTGTACCATTAGGTTAGGTTAGGTTATAGTGGCTGTTGGTTGGGACATCCAACACACTTAGACCAAAGTATGGTCCATTGTGATACCACATGGATCAGTTAATCAGCTTAACTCGTTGAACCAATTGGAGCTTCGAATGAAGCGTAGGAGACAAGTAATGTCTGAATTTTTTAGATCGCTGGTATCGTTAAAGTAGTAGTCTCCAAGGTGGATTCTACGTCTGTGTGATAAGGCAGGGCATGTGCACAGAAGATGAGAGATTGTCTCCTCTTCTTCTTCGTCCATGCAACTCCTACAAAAATCATTTGCAGGGGCTCCAAGTCGAATAGCATGCCTTCCTATTAAGCAGTGCCCAGTCAGGACACCTATAACGTAGCTAATGTGCAATCTACTCAGAGAGATTAATTGTTTTGAGCGCCTGGCGCTAAGAATACGCCAAATTAGTTTTGTTGCGACACAGGTGGTGGTGTTATTCCACCTGAGGTTTGTTTTCTCTATGGTATCTTGCTTTAGCATGAGTTTACATGTAGCTAAGGGGATACCTATGCTAGCATTGTGAGCCAGCAGAGGTAAAGTTGTTCCGCTTTTTGCAAGTTCGTCAGCTTTGCAATTTCCTGGAATGTCACTATGGCCCAGCACCCAGAAAAGGTGAATGTTGAACTGTGTAGCCATCTCCGTAAGAGATGATCGACAATTTAGGGCTGTTAATCAGTTTGTGGACACAGAGTCTAGGGACTTTAACGCGGCTTGGCTATCCGAGAAGATGCGTATATCATTAGTTGATATAACGTTTTCTCTAAGCCAGGATAGGACTTCTTTTATAGCCAGGATTTCAGCTTGGAACACGCTACAATGATCGGGTAGACGAAAGGAGAGACTTAAGTTTAGTCTATCTGAGTATACGCCTCCACCAACCCCATCCTTCGTTTTTGATCCGTCTGTATAGAAGTTTATAGGACCATCTTTCAAAAATGATGTATTCTCCCAAGAAGACCTGGGAGGTATAGTCACTTTGAAGCTATAGTTATTAAACTGAGGATGGGGTATGGTGTAGTCGATATTACTGTTTATAGTTCTGAACGAGTTCAAAATAGTGGTGTGGACAATTCCATTATTGATCCACAGAGAGGAGGCTTGAAGCCGTATGGCAGTATTAGCGGCCGTTTGCTTGCTGAAAATGTCCAGCGGTATTAGATGGAACAGAACATCTAGTGAAGCAGAGGGGGTGGAGCGAAGTGCTCCTCCCATACACAAGCAGGCTGTTCGTTGGACTTTGCTGAGTTTATCGCGATTTGTCGCTGTATCTAGCGCCGTCCACCATACCGCTACTCCATAAGAAAGGATCGGTCTTATGACCGAGATGTATAGCCAGTGTGTAATGCGAGGCTGTAGGCCCCATTTATTAGCAATGGCCTTTTTACAGGAGAACAGGGCTACTGTGGCCTTGTTTATTCTCTCTTGAATATTAGGTTTCCAACTTAATTTCTTATCTAAAATGAGACCCAAGTATTTTGCTTGTTCAGAGAATTTAAGTGGTACACCGTTTATGAGGGGAGGGTCAATGTGTGTGACTTTGTATTTCCTTGTGAAGAGGACAAGGTCGGTTTTTTGTGGGTTAACGCCTAGTCCACACCAATTAGCCCATCTGGTGAGCTTATTTAAAGCGTTTTGTAAGAGGTCTTTTAGTATATTGGGATGTTTACCCGTTACCGCAATAGCAACATCGTCCCCATAGGCAAACACTCTGTATCCCTCTCTTTCTAGAGTAATTATTAATTCATTTATTACTAAGTTCCAGAGGAGAGGGGATAGGACACCACCTTGTGGCGTACCTCTACTGACACCCCTTTGTGTAGTAAAATCGCCCAGTTTTGAATTGATAATCCTGCTTATCAGCATTTGATTAATCGATTCGCTGAACGAGTTATCTACCTTCAGAGATGTCAATACACGTGCAATTGCAGATGTGTCGACATTGTTAAATGCACCTTCTATGTCTAAGAAGGCAACTAAGGTGTACTCTTTATGATGGAGGGAATATTCGATTGTACGTACTATACTGTGTGCCGTTTCAACTGATTTCCCTTTATTGTAGGCGTGTTGAGCCTTTGAAAGGAGGACTTATCAATACTTGCCCTTAAGTGGATATCGATCAAACGTTCAAAAGTTTTGAGAAGGAATGATGATAAGCTGATAGGTCTTAGGTCTTTAGGGTTAACGTGGCTGGATTTTCCGGCTTTTGGAATAAAAACAACTTTAACTTGTCTCCAAGACATCGGGATGTATGCCAATTTAAGGCATCCCTTGAAGATGTTTTCTAGGATGGGTATTAGAAATTTGTACCATTACATGGACGAAATTTCGATCAGATGAAAAGTTTTTGTCGCTTAGAACATTTTCATGGTCTACAGAGTGTGGCTTGATACAGTGGCTAAATGGCGCTTAGATCAATGGGTGGGAGGAAATATTACAGGATTCCAAGAAATATTGTCGTTTAGTTCATTTGCTTTATTGAGTTTTTATTATCAACAAAGTTAAAATAATCATAAAAAAATAACATTATACTTCAGAAAATAAAAAAGAAAACAGTTCAACTTTAAAATAAATAAAAATAATTAACTTTTCAGATATGAAAATTTACAGATCACTGATTCAGTTGATTTTCTGATAAGTCGTCTTCTTCATCAGTCTCTGGTAAAACATCTTCCTTCTCACCAACAATGTCAATGATTTCTCGGTATTCCTGGATATACCGTTCGGGGATAAACTTCTTCTTGAGTAGAGTTTCTAAGTCCATTTTCTTTGGCCCCGATATTGGCAGTTTTGCGGTGTATAAAATATCAGGCTCATCAAAATTTTCAAGACATTTGACTTGATTTCGAGTTCAACACAAATCCAACGTGTATGAAGGTGGTTCCATGTCTCTGGACTTAAATACTGAATACTTGATGTCATAGGATGACTTAGAGAATAAAAAAATGTTGGATTCAGATATTTTAAAACCAGTTTGTTCCCTAATTTTAACTCCCTGCGTTGGAAAATATTTCAAAGCTTCTTTCTTCCAGTCGCGAAAATCATCTATAGTTAGTTTTATACCTAACCTCGTAAGGCCTTGGATTTATCCTTGAATTGGCAATCATGGTTATCCATTCCTTCGGCGTCCAAATTGTTCTTTTTTTGACGAATCACTCTATTATGGTGGCATGAACAGAGTCAACAGGCATATACATAAGTATGCCCTGGCAAAAGAAAGGTGAGAGAGATTTGATTTATGTTCTTAGCTTTCTTTTGAAGAAACAAAAAAATCATCCTGGCCGGGAGAGCTATCGCAATACAGGGCAATGGAAGTCCCAGTTTCTCTGGCATCAACAATACTTAAGTCCTTAAAGAGAATTGAACAAATTTCATTTGCTACCCGCATTCCATCAATCTCACGCCAAAGAAAAGCATAGCCATTTTGAGTTCCACTTTCATAGATAGTCTCGTTATAAAATGAGTACTTTCTTGAATAGTAAAAGAGCATGCTTTGCGTATGTGGAACGTTTAAGACTTTCTGTAGATCAAAATTAGCACACACGAATGATGGGCAGTTTCTGGCCTTTTCCTGATCATCCACAAATAATTTTTGGCTGTTTTCCTTTTGTTGGGAGTGCTTCAAAACAAAAACTTTCTCTTTGTCCTCAAACACGTGGGATTTATGTGCTTCACAAAAGGTGCACTTGTCTTTTTTCGGAACGTGGATGCCAGTATTATAGGGTTTGAAAATCCTTCTTGTTTTGATTTATAGTTCCTGTATAAATTGGATATGCTAAAGTATTCTGTTGGCAGATAAGTGCGATTGGTCGAGGATCGGCAATAGTGTGATGGGACTTTTGGCAAGCTTTCTATAAAACTGCAAACAGCTGCTTTAAGTTCTTCTAAAGTAGCATTTGCTGGAAGAGTTTTACCTCTTTTATCCGTAGCTGATGTATTTAATGCAGTTTTCTTTCAAGAGCGTACGACACAACCCGGCTCGAAATATCTAGGGTCTTAAGTAAGAACTGCATACAAACCTGTTCTTCCTTCCCTTCAAAATTGATGAAATATTTTCTTGTTTCTGTTGTCTTTTGATGGAAACTTGTTCAAGAGAAGACAAAATCCAATCTATTGGCTGGACATACGGCAGCTTCCAATACAAATTGAAAATGTCTTGCCTTTGCGAATTAGTGAACTTTGATCCACACTTATTGTTTTGGCAGCTTTTGCACGGATTTGCTTGCAAAGATTTTTTTGGCTTGACTGCCTTTTTAGATCTCGCATCCACCACTCCCTCATTATAATATGCCTTCTTTTTTGGGGGATGGGTTCCCATTTCGCTATCACTTGAATCGTCCATGGAATTATAGTGCAAAGAAGAATTTCCATCAGTTTAAAAGGGATCTGATTCTGGTCCTGATGTGGATAGTGTTGGCGAACTAAACACAGAGGGTTGAATGGTTTCCAAATGCGTTACCTTAGAAATAAAAATTAGCCTTTTATTTACCGTACAACTAGGCATAATTAAAATACCACTCTAATACGTTAATCGACTTACTTTAACTCCGTCACATTGTTCATTCGATTTCTTTTTCTCTACCAATTCCAGCATTAGTTTATTATTTCCACTCATTTTAAAAACAAAAACTTTCTTCTACAACAAATTAATTTTCTAAAAGAAACGTAACAATAAAAACAAATAATCTTAAGATAAATTCTGAAACTTACATTCCCTTCGCTTCTGTAATAACTTCAAACAATGCGGCAACTACAACTTCAACATTAACAATGAGAAAATGAATGATCCAATTTTCAAAGAAATTTGAAACAGGCTACTAGATTCATTATTAAAAAGTAACGGATTTAACTGACTACTAGCTGAAATTGTTAAAGCGAATGGAAAACACAAACGAATAGTAGAATGAAGTGTAAGGAAGTATAAAATCAGAGTTGTAGTTGCATTATAAACCTAACGGAAAATCTTAAAATTTTTCAAGACAAATGTTATGGGTAGAAAATGTATCAAGCGACAACAAATGGAAGAGCTTTCCGGTAGCAACATGTTCTAAGCGACAATATCGGTTGAACTATGCGACATCTGACAAAAATTTTTTGTGGAACTTTGGTTGCTTAAGACAATAAGATTTTCAAAAATGTCGCTTAGCATAATTTTACTGGCGGATAAAACAAATTTCAGGGAGCAACATTATTCAATTCAATTTATTGAAGGGCTTCCAGGGAAAAAACTTGGCTGTTGCTACAATTTTATTTTTTGTCTAGTTTCTTTTGTATAGGTACATGATAGGAAAGCGAAACTCAGGCCAAAATGTGGCGCTTAATTTATTGTATAGTTCCTTATCAAAAAGTCATTTTCGAAAAAAATGTCGCTTAATACATTCTTCCGGGAAGGCATCGATATACTCGTCGTTCGAATAGAATGCCACGAAAATTAAATTGTTGGTCGAAGACATAGCTCTTGCAATGTGAACTCGAACGAGTTTTATCATGAAATTGTCAATTTGATTAAGCATTGTATTTCAATGATGTAGACGCTTAACGACAATAGTAAATCTTTCATTCTTTTGAAATCTAAGGGTTTTTTTATGAGAAATTAAAAGGCATTTAACTTTTTGAAGATAAACTTATTTTGCAGGTATATTGTTAAATCTTAAAGTAAAGATACTAAAGGGTGTCCCAAAATTAACGCAAGATTTGAATTTGCCGCCATTTGTGCAGTGAAGTGTTGGTAACCCTGAAAAAAAAGCAATTTGACAGCTAACAGTATAGGGTTATTAAAAGTGGAGCGTTACACGAGAGAACAACGTGTCTTCATTATTAAAGAATATTTCAAAAATAGTGAAAGCTTGGCGGCTGCAGTTAGAAAATTTCATACAAAATATGGTCGGAATAGTGTTTTAACTTCGTCAACTGTGAAGAGATTAATTGAAAAATTCATGGAGACTGGATCCGTTGGAGACGCCAAACACACTGGTCGTCCAAAAACAAGCCGTTCAAATGTGAATGTCGAAGCAGTGCGTGAGAGTGTTGCTGACAATCCAGGAACCTCAATTCGACGTCGTGGGCTGAAGGCATAATTGGGCCATATTTTTTTGAAAATGATGCTGGTCAAGCAGTGACTGTTACTGGTGCTCGATATCGCGACATGATTACACAGTTCTTTCTGCCAAAATTGGATGATATTGATGTGTCCACTATGTGGTTTCAACAAGACGGTGCCACATGTTATACAGCCCGTGAAACAATTCAATTACTGCATGAGACATTTCCAGGTCGTGTACTCTCTCGTTTCGGTGATCAAAATTGGCCTCCTAGATCGTGTGATTTAACACCATTAGACTTCTTTTTATGGGGTTATTTGAAATCACAAGTCTATGTCAACAAGCCCACAACCACCCGTGCATTAAAGGAGGAGATTCAACGCTGCATCAACGAAATTCAGCCACATTTATGCAGAATGGTCATGGAAAATTTCAACAAAAGAGTGCGCATGTGCATGCAAAGCCGTGGAGGCCATTTGTCCGATGTGTTATTCCATACATAACCCTATCCTATGTACTTTACGAGTCAATAAAAATATAACTATCAAAAGACTAAAAACGGCGTTTTCTATTTAATTCAAATCTTGCGTTAATTTTGGGACACCCTTATTTTTAAACATTAGTTTTTTGGATACAGGTTCAAATTCATGCGAACCACAAGTGAATTTTATTTTGTTTATCGCCCAGCACTCGGCGCCACCTATCGCATAGAGTTAAACTGATTAAGTTAGAGTTTTGTTTTTGGGCAAACCGAAGTTGCATCAGGCTACGCAAGTTGTGAACAAATTTCGACAATTAATTTAAGCTTTTAAATTTTATAAACAAGTTAAGTTTTAAACTTTGAAAAATATTTTTTTACTTTTTTTCAACCTTATTATTTTACTCAATTCAATTTAACCTGACTCTTAAGTGCAAAATTTTAATCACAATTCAGTTACTCAATTGTGATTATGACTAAATATTCTAAATACTTATTATTGTAATTAAAATTTTTAATTACTATTGCTAACGTGTAACTACTCGTACATCGGTGGGTTTGGATTAATTCATTATTCTGTTCCAGTAGTGTCCTAAATTTGAATATTTTGACTATCGTTGATCTACTTGATCTAAAACTACACCACCACCGGTACAATTTAATTTCCCGAAATTCTGTAGCTTTAAAATTAAGAACATTTATATACATATTTACAATATATAAAATTGCTTGCACCTACACTGCTCGTACCTACACTGCTTACCTGCATAGCTCCGATTGAAATTTTATAACTCCAACTCAATTAAAACACCAATATTCTCCCCAGCTTTGATCGAATAAAAGTCGAAAAGCCCGTTTAAAAAAAATATTTCTTATTTCTTTCTAACATTGAACTCTATTGCTTAAGCTTATGGCGTTCGATATATGTACCTTCTTTATTTCATTACCAGGACCTTAGGAGAGAAATTCCGACAACCAAAAAATATAAAAACACTTTTTCTTGTCCATTTCAACCACGTTAGCCAATTTACCCGGAAAATGAGTTAACACTACCTTTAAGTAGTTAAGTTATTGTAAGTCTTAAGTAAACGTGTAAAAAAGTACAAACTGCAAAACCTCATTGAGAAATTATAATTCCTGAGCGTACCTGGGTCTTCACAAGTTTCAAAAGGATACATGATACGATTACTGCACTACAATACATGATGTTGTATTTCCTATACTCGTATTTTTATAAAGGATTTAAATTGAAAAGAATAAAATCCAAAGGAACGAGAAAATTTTAAAACACGTAAAACTGGTTGTGCCGCTTTGCTGTAACTTTAGAATAATTTACCTTTATCTATCCGTACGCCCCGCACCATCGTCATCGTCATCGCCTTTGCCATCATTCCAATCCGAGCTCAGCGCTAGCTATTATAGTTGATGGTTTTATGTTCCATGTATGGACTTTGTGAGGATTCTTTTGCTTTGGACATGAGCTGGAGCTGACCAGGAGCAGGAGCAAAATCAAAAGCAAGAGCAAGAGCATCACCAGGCAAAGGCATACCTACAATATGAAATACTTTAATACCTATCAAGTTCAGGACTAGGTATATCGTTGGTAGTCGTGTCGTCGTCGTCGGTACATCGTACGTACCTATATCCCATCATTATAATGTAGGAAAAAGGACCCATCAGGCATCAGGGAGAAAGGGAGGCGATGCATATGGCAGAACATGGAATGGATTTGCGGTAAGATAGATGGATGGATAAACAGAACACGTTATAGAAAGGATCTGTCCTGGCTCACTGGCCACTGAACCGAAATCCTGTATAATGTTCGTTTTGCTCTTGAAAATGGGAAATTTATTAATGTCAAATTGAAAACACAAAGCAGAAACAAGGAATAAAAATGTTCCATGAATAATGGATTTGTGTGGGAATGACAGCCTGTTGGTAAGGTGCGGACTCTAGCGGATTCGGAGTTGGAGTCGTCGGAGTGGTATGGCGAGGCGATATGGCAAAACGAAAGAAAATATGCTTTTGAATTTTTATTTTATTTTTTTATAAATCTATGTACGTTTGCGACAACACATCACATCATATTTCACATATAGCGATATGAGGCATAAGGCAACTGGGAACGCTTTGATGGTTTCCCTTATCCTTTTTACATCCATCCATCAGACCAAAAGTGTAGTGGTCCGGCTTCGAATTTGTCTTAAAATTGTATCTTTTGAAAAGAAAAAATATTTATACATACAAGTGTATCATATTTGCATTTCAAAGTGAAAAGCTTTCAATATTATAATTTTATAGATTCTTTCATTTTTTTCTTCTTCATCATCTTTTCGAGATACGATGATGACGAGTGAAATTATTCCTATTTCTTTTAGTCAAAGCTTTTCAAATTTTGTCTATATTTTTCTTTTTGTGAATTTTCATAAAGATTGAAAGGAAAGAATGACTTTGTATCATGGAATGAATGTCTTTTTGATGAAAGCATACCAGATAGTCAAGGCTGGTGTTCCCTGGGTGTGGGTGGTCCCCAAGTCTATTTTTGGATAGGGATGATATTGTATTTCTTTTGGTCAGCCATTAGTCTGAATAGGCGAAAGTGACATATGAAGGATACGAAAATATTGTGCAGCTATAAAACGTGACTATTCAAGGCTGATGAAAATGTGTACGTATTTTTATTCTAATTCTGGTGGGTGACGCACAAAAAAGGCCCTGAAATTAGAATAGAAACCACCTGGTAGTGGATGTTTTCTAATATTCTTCTATAAGACCGAAATTTTAAAATTTTATAGAAAAAAATGCTCTGCAGTTCATAAATCATTCCACAAAATTTTAAACTTTTTTCTTAATTTTTTCGAGTGCACATAATAATATATATATATATATATCCAATTTTTCAATTTAATGGCAGTTGCCTTACAAAACATTTTTTTTTCGAGCATATGGAACATTTTGAAAACTCCAAGCTTTATAAATATAGCTACATGTTCCAGAAATTAAATTTGTCGGAACGTTTCCAGAACTTGTATTTTTTTTTTCTAAAATGAAAAGAATATTTTAAGTTTTCATCAACAATTTAAATGTTAGATCACTAAAGTTCCTCACGTTTCAAAGACACATGTTCATAAATAATAACGTTAGGACATTTCTAATATTTCAATAAAATAAGAAAAGTGCGTTTACGCCACAGTGTGTTTATTTTTAACTTCCCATAGGAAGTTATTGTAATGGGTCCTATTTGTCAAATTGAAAATTTTGACATTTCTCGACGTTTCAAGGTCCCTAGAGTCGAAATAAAAGACTTTTAGAAAGATGTCTGTGCGAGCGTGTGTACGTACATTCGTATGTCCGTACGTCCGTACGTCCGTACGTCCGTACGTCCGTACGTCCGTATGTCCGTACGTCCGTACGTTCGCAACGTTTTTTCATCGTTCAAAGCTCAAGAACCAGAAGAGATATCGACTTCAAATAATAATAAAATTTTGTTATACGGATAATAAGGCAGAAAGATGCAGAAAGGGCTCTCAATAAAATTGTGTGGGTGTTTTTTTTTTACCATAGCAGTTTTAAAAAAAGGTGAAAATGTTGGTTACACCTACATATGTCATGAACCAATAACGCTAGATTGTAACGTGATACAAAACAAATCTATTTTTTGAAAAAAAATCTAGTTAACAGTTTTTTTATAAATCAAAAAAACTGAAAAAAAATGTGTCACCTCAGAAATTTTACGACTAAAATATGATTTTCATCTCCAAAACAATTTTGTGCAACGAAGAATAATGTTTTTGACATCTGATAAAATTTTGAGAAAAATCTAATTGACAGTTTTTTTTTATAAAAAATAAAAACCTAAACAAAAAAATTAATAAAAGTTGGTAAAAATTGATTTACGACTCAAATATCTTTTCAAAACTTTGAGATATTGGCTTTTAACTAGTTTTATCTTTCGAAAAATATTGTTGTCAACATTCAGTAAAATTTAAAAAAAATCGAATAAACAGTTTTTTTTACAAAAAATTAAAAACCGAAAAAAAAAATTAACAAAAGTTGTTAAAAATTGATTTTTGACTCAAATATCTTTTCAAAAATTTGAGAGATTGGCTTCAAACTAATTTTATCTTTCAAAAAATATTGTTGTCAACATGCAGTAAAATTTTGAAAAAAATCGAATTGATAGTTTTCTTCCAAAAAATAAAATCTTAAAAGAAAATTTAACAAAAGATGGTAAAAATTGATTTTCGACTCAAATATCTTTTTAAAAATTTGAGATATTGGGTTTTAACTACTTTTATCTTTTGAAAATAATGTTGTCAACATGCAGTAAAATTTTGAGAAAAATCGAATTGACAGTTTTTTTTACAAAAAATA
This sequence comes from Eupeodes latifasciatus, assembly GCA_920104205.1. NCBI lineage: Eukaryota > Metazoa > Arthropoda > Insecta > Diptera > Syrphidae > Eupeodes > Eupeodes latifasciatus. The sequence continues at coordinate 338,372,762 of OV049924.1, read as the reverse complement.
AAAACTTAAAAGAAAATTTAACAAAAGTTGGTAAAAATTGATTTTCGACGCAAATATCTTTTCAAAACTTTGAGATATTGGCTTTTATCTTTTAAAAAAAATTGTTTTCAACATTCAGTAAAATTTTGATAAAAATCTAATTGACAGTTTTTTTACAAAAAATAAAAACCTAACAAAATAACAATACTAAAACTTGGTAAAAATTTACTTTCGACTCAAATAGCTTTTCAAAAATTAAAAATATTGTCTTCAAACTTTTTTTATTTCACAGAAAATATTGTTTTCGATATTCAGTGGTTTTTTATAAAAATCCAACAGTCCATTTTTTTCATAAAAAAATAAAATCTACAAGAAATAGTACGCAAATTTGGTAAAAATTGATGTTCGGTTCTTGATATCTCTCAAATTAATTTAATTCATCTAATTAGTAAAAATTTAAGAAAATCCAACTAAAATTGGTAAAAATTTGTTTTTCACTAAAAATCTATTTAACAAAACTAGATTTGCAAACTAAACTATTTCTTTATATGAAAAATATTTTTGGTAATTTTAAAATTTTTAAGAATAATTTAACTAAAAACTTTGTTAACCCAACACGAAAACCTACAAACTTTTAAGCAAGACAAATCGACAGTTATCAGTGTGGGTCGCATCCCAGCCTCTTTTTTTTTTGGAAAATCCAAGGCAGGGCTTCAAAAATGCTTTTAATTTTTGGAAAATTTCTTTTAAAGAGCACGCTTGTCTAAAAGAGTTCTAGGTATACAAAAGTCAAAGAACGCACTTGTAAACTCCTGCATGAAAATACTCACAATGACTTCATCCAAGTGAAGCATTTTTATACACTTTTTTAGTAGTTCATTATTTGATATTGGGAAATTTAACGATCGTTGGAATTTTCCCTTTAATTTTATACATTTGTAATTTTGAAATATACGTAGCTATTGTGATGTTTCTTTTTCGAAGGCTTAGGTTAGTTCACCGGATTCCAAAATCGTTTCGAGAAAGCAAAGAAAAAGTTTGGAAGGAACAGCCGAACCAAGTTTGCCAAAGGAAAATATGAAATATATCTCTTGTTTTCCAATTATTTTTTTTATTTCAATAAGGTCATATTAATTCCATATAAAGCTTAAAAGAAACTAAATAGTAATATGAAGGGAATTCGGTACAAGTGCCCGGCAACACTATAAGAGTGAAGGGGAATACAATCAGGTACCCGGATACACTATAGGAGTGAAGGAGTAAGATATAATTAGGTGCTTAACAACACTATAAGAATGAGGGGGAATACAATTTGTTCTTACAACACAGGACGCCATGTTGCAGCAGCCCAGCAACTCGAGTAGAGAAATATCATGGGAAACATAAGCATTGGCAGAAAGAAAAAAAATAATCGAGTGAGTCAAATTTCCTCGTCTCCGTCCCTTCGAAACCTTTTACTCTCATTTTTTATAGCGTTTTGAATTCGTGTCGGTGCGTGTATACATGTTTTCACCTCGGAGAAGGGTACACAAAAAAACATCAGTTCTAGGATTGCGAGATTTCTCATTTTTGTTTATTGAATGCCATAGAAGGCTATGTTTTCTAAAGTCTCATTATAATATTTGTAATTTTCATAAATTTCTTTCTTTAATTTTACTACCATCTTGTCGTTTTTATATCTAAAAAAATACTAAATATAATTCAAGTTAATTCTAGTGTTCAGCAATAATTATTAAAATTTAAAATTGTTCAAAATAAAATACAACTTTTAACACGTTATAAGTAATATTATTGGAACAAGATGTTGTCTCGATGATGGTTGCTTGTAAAGAGATCGATTCTTTACATTGCACCATCGCAAGATGCTTAATCATATAAGAACAAGTGTATATGGATTAGCTGTTTAAGGGATTAAGATTAAACATAATATACAAAAATAAAGGTAAATAAAGGTGAAAAGCAATACAAATTTGAAAGCCATAAAATTTCAAGGTAATAAAATATGGGGTATTATATAACTACATTATGTTTGGCAACTTTGCAAAATAGTAACATTTCATTAAGAATTAATGGAGTTTTAAAGAATTAATTAAACAATTCAAGATATAAATTTAGTAAATTCAAGATTAATAATAATTTAGGATAAAATAGTTAAGCATGGCATTCTTCATGGCATCTAGCAAAATATTTTTGTTTGCCAATAAATAAAGGGAGAAGTTATAACGGAAGATCGGGTTGAATTTGTTTTTCTCCTCTTTTTCTCTAAGTTACAGATAGATGGCATTAACAACCAAAACAAGAAAGGATGTGTGTAGAAAGAGTGTAACAAGGGTAAGGTTTTTAAGACTAGACTATATTTGAATACACGAGCTACGAGCGGGTAAATACTTTTCATATATTTATGTTATATTTATTTCAGTAATATCTTAACCAATAACTTAACTAATGTACTATGATGGGCTCATGTAACAGTAATTCCTGAAGTTAATAAAATAGTTGTATTTAATAATGCCTATTATCTAAGATATACTGCATCAAATTATTTATTTGTATTACTATAAAAAGCCGAATTAATAAAGTTCTACAATTTACCGGGATTATTTAAATAACATATCCATATTTTTTCAATTGCGGTATCAATCGACATTTCCTGGACGATAATGTTAACTTAACATTTATTTGTTATGAATTACATTTTCAGCTTATTTAACCAAAAACAAAAAAATTGGCTAATAACTTCAGGCTTAGCCCTAAATTTAATTTTGAATTTATTTTTGAATAGCCTAAAGAGTTTAGCAAACATCTATGAATAAGCCCCTATGCATTTTCAGAAAAATTGAAGTTAAAATTTTGCCTGAGAGACTCTTCCTTTTTGCTATAAGACAAGAAATATAGTTAGAACAGTGTTTCTGACTGTAAAACTTATGAAAATGATGCATTAAGCCTAAATTTGTAGTACCCGTGGTATGATGGTTAGTGCGTTGGACTGTCACGCAAGGGATCTTGGGTTCAATCCCTGCCTGTGCCACCTAACTGTTCACGGGTACTGCCCCTTGCGAGGAATTGACAAATTCTCCAAGAGTAATTCTTGTCATGTAAAGTGCTTTCTCAAATTAGCCGTTCGGATTCGGCATATAAATTGTAGGTCCCTTCCATCTCTGACAACATTACACGCACACAGGAATGGTTGAGAGTTGTACGTAAGTCACTAGGCCCTGGTTCTTCATGGACTGTTGCGCCACCTTATTTTTTTTTAATAAGATCAACACATATTCCACCTATCCTTCAACTGGCTGCAACTTTAAATCTTCATGGAGGTGGTGGTTATCAACGAAAAGTTGGGGCTGATTGAGCTGCACCGATGGGCCAAAGTACTGTAGCTGAAATAAGCGCTGCAGTTTTTAAGAAAATGCAGTCGGTTCTATGTTCGCTTTTCATTAAATTTGAGCCCTTGGTCCAACAAAAGAAAAAGAGGCTGGGATACGACCCACACTGATAACTTCCCATCCCGTCTGTTGATTTGTCTTGCTTAAAAGTTTATGCATATGTATCAATTTTTAACAAATTTGCGTACTATTTTTTGTGGATTTTATTTTATTGAATATCGAAAATAATATTTTCTGTGAAATAAAAAAAGTTTGAAGCCAATATTTTTAATTTTTGAAAAGCTATTTGAGCCGAAAATAAATTTTTACCAACTTTTATTAATTTTTTTGTTTAGGTTTTTATTTTTTGTAAAAAAACTGTCAATTCGATTTTTCTCAAAATTTGTCCTAATGTTGAAAACAATATTTCTTATAAGTTAAAATTAGTAAGAACCATAATCTCAAACTTTTGAAAAGATATTTAAGTCCAAAATCAATTTTTACCAACTTTTGTTAAATTTTTTTTTCGGTTTTTAATTTTTTGTAAAAAAAACTGTCAATTCTATTTTTTTTAAAATATTACTGAATGTTAAAAACAATATTTTTTGAAAGATAAAAGTAGTTTAAAGCCAATATCTCAAAGTCTTGAAAAGATATTTGAGTCAAAACTCAATTTTTACCAACTTTTTTTTTATTTTTTTTTTAGGTTATTATTTTTTGTAAAAAAACTGTCAATTCGATTTTTCTCAAAATTTTTCCTAATGTTGAAAACAATATTTCTTATAAGTAAAAATTAGTAAGAAGCCATAATCTCAAATTTTTGAAAAGATATTTAAGTCGAAAATCAATTTTTACCAACTTTTGTTAATTTTTTTTTCGGTTTTTAATTTTTTGTAAAAAAACTGTCAATTCTATTTTTTTCAAAATTTTACTGAATGTTGAAAACAATATTTTTTGAAAGATAAAAGTAGTTTAAAGCCAATATCTCAAAGTGTTGAAAAGATATTGGAGTCAAAACTCAATTTTTACCAACTTTTTTTTTATTTTTTTTTAGGTTATTATTTTTTGTAAAAAAACTGTCAATTCGATTTTTCTCAAAATTTTATCAGATGTCAAAAACATTATTTTTCGTTGCACAAAATTGTTTTGGAGATGAAATCATATTTTAGTCGTAAAATTTTCGAAGTGACAAATTTTTTTTTCAGTTTTTTTGATTTATAAAAAAAACCGTTAATTGGATTTTTTTCCAAAAATATAATTGTTTTGTATCACGTTACAATATATAACATAAAATTTAATTCAAGTCTCTAGCGTCATTGGTTCATGAGATATTAAGGGTTAACCAAAATTTTCACCTTTTTTTTAAACTGCTATGGTAAAAAAACCACCCACGCAATTTTCTTGAGAGCCCTGTATAACAAAATTTATTTGAAGTCGATATCTCTTCTGGTTCTTGAGCTATGGACGACGAAAAAAACGTCGCGAACGTACGGACGTACGGACGTACGTACACACGCACGCACAGACACCTTGAAACGTCGAGAAATGTCAAAATTTTCAATTTGACAAATCGGACCCATTACAATAACTTCATATGGGAAGTTAAAAATATAACAAACATTCTTATTAATTTATAACTATTATTAAGTATAGTTATAGGTATACTTACATTTTCAAAGAAAGAAAACTTTGCAAATTGAATATTCAACACAATTAACACAACAGCTGATCGAAATGACATTTTGTATGCCTGTTGCAATTTGTACTAAGTTTCCCAAACTTGTGTAAGTGCTGCCAGCAAATAGTAAAGTTTTAGCGATCACCTTACACAGAACAAATAAAAGGTGATGATCAAAATTGACTATCAAAACAGTGACATTCAACTATCGCCTTACGCGATTCCACCCAAGCTTTTCGGAAACGTGCTAAGTTTATTTTATTATTTTAAACATACATTTGCGCTAGTGTTATGAAAACATTGTTCCTATTTCTTGTTTTTTTTTGCAATATACACGGATTTTATAAGGTGTTGTATTTGGAATAGTGCACATAAAGTGCCTTATAATGTAGTTTTAAACGTCTACTTTGTATTGTTTAAAAATCACTTAAGCTCATTTATTTTTATGCTTTGGTTTCGATGTAGTTTTCAGTTTTCAAATCTTAATGTTGAGTCCAGTTACCCTAATTACATTCTTACTCATGCACAAACCTTTCAAAAAAAATCTGTACCATGTCTATTGTACAAAGAAAAGTGTTTTTCTGTTTCGTAAATCAAAATGCCAACAACAAAAATATCAAGTACCTATATGCTCCCACTTTTAATGCTTTTTCTTAACAGTATGTAAGTAATCTGGATTCTGAAGATTGAATTAAAATGCTATTTTCCAAAAGAATGTTTTCTCTAAAAACGCATTTTACATTAAAAATTGAAATAAAAAGTGCCAACGAACATGTAAAACAAAAAATGCATAAATATTTTTGTTTTTATTTTTTAGAAAAATGTAAAAAGGCACTCAGAAAGTCAGAACATAGAATAGACCCAAAAACACTAGGGAAACGAAAACAGCTTCGAAAATTTCCTGTCGCAAGCAGGAGTCGTTGTCGTCGTCATCGTCGTCGTTCTTTAAATGAAAATAACCATATTCCGTGATTGTGATTCTCTCCAAACTCCGACCGACCGACCAACAACAGCCACCATTCTTTCCTATTGCAGCCAAAAATTATCATCATCATCATCATCATCATCATGGCCGTAGAAGCGGTAGAAGTAGTCCTAGTCTTCATCGTCTTCATCAGTATCCTTGTACAGACTGTTTTAGCTTTGGGTATAGAAAGCCATCGGGAACAGCAGCAATGTTGGCGGGTGGACCTACGACGACTACGGACGAGCGACGTCTTTTGAGTTTCTGTAGAATGCAAAGGGTGGTCGTAGTGGCAGGCTATACGACACATGGCGTGGCGTTGGCGGGACAAGCGGCGGTGTGGCGGCGGTGGCAATGCTAGGACAGGATAAGAACAAGAACAGGAATATAAATTAGCCCAGTGCATTTTGTACTTGAATTTTCCAAGTCGTTAGGCACGATCTTGTTTTTCAGACCTTAATGACTTCTACTTCTCCTAAGAGCTGCTGCAGTATAATTATAGGGATATCTAGATTTTTATTATGTGATTCTTTCTTCAGCTAGCAATTATTATTTTATTTTTATTTTTATTTAAAGGTTGTTTTTGTTGGTTTAATATTTCGTTTATGCTTTTTTCGTTAACTTATGTGCAATGCAATGCGGTATAGAGAATTATATTTGTATATTGCGGTGAAGGACGAAACGAAAGAAGAGTTAAAGTTAAAGCTCTATTTCTACAAAGGAAACCATTTTTCATTGAGGTTAGGGGCAAGAAATCTTCAATTTTTGTGAGGCGATGATGACTGTTGCTGTTGATGATGAAGATGATGATGATGATGATGATGATGATGCGGTCTCATTTAAAGCGGCCATCAATTTCAAAAATAAAGCAGCATAATATATTTTTTCTTTTATTTACCTGCTAAGAATTTATAAATAAGTATAAGTAGGTAGGTTAAAAGGTATATCTACAAATGAAAACCTATACCTACTTACCTATTTGGATATATTTTATTTTCTTAGTGTTATTGAAGTCAAGTTGTTGGAATAGGAACATTTTTTAAATTTATTATTTTCATAGAAACCACACTTTTTGAAATAATGAGATAGAAATTGAATTCTTTAAATAAAAACAGAAATGCAATTCCAAATTAGGTTCTTTGCAAGCTTTAAATCTAAACAAAATAAACTAATTGAAAAGACAAAATTTACGATTTAGAATTTAATACAGGTCCACAGAATTATATGTTCGTGAGATATTTTAGGTATACCAAAAAGATCATCAAATGGATTTTGTTTTGCATATCCTAATGTTATCATCTGAAATAAAGGGTGCTTCAATATGGGCGGGTAGATGTTGAAATATGGAATAAAAAAAGCTGTGTGTGAGGTATTAATAAAATAATATTTGTATTTAAAAGGCTCATGTGTGTGGAATATGACATCATTCAAATACCCGCCTCGGCTTCTTACGGTGCCACGGATCCGAGTGGCCCAATTTTCAATTACTCTTCCGCATAGATACGGCTGAATTCGAGCGTTGGCCTATGTTATGTTCATCTTTAGGGCATCAGTGGATTGTAGTTTATTTGCAAGGACCTGCGACTTTAAGAAACCCCACAGGAAAAAGTCTAGCGGGGTCAATCGCATGGTCTTGGTGGCCAATTCGGCCACTTGGTGGCCCTGCGAAAGATAACCTTACCCTCAACCCGTTCATGCAAACTGACAATAGTGGCGATTGCTGTGTGGCACGTAGCACCATCCTGCTGGAACCACATGTCGTCTAGGTTCATATGGTTCAATTCGGGCCATACAAAATTAGTTATCATCGTTATGTAGCGCTCGCAGTTGACGGTGACCGCCTCACTTACGTCGTTTTCAAAAAAGTACGGACCAATTACGCTGCGACCGCCGCAGCACCGCCCCAAAATTCACACCAAATGGTAACTTTTTGAAGATGCATTACCACCTGGTTAACCTCGCTTAGGTTGGTGTCGTTGTCTTCCCATATACGGCAATTTTGCTTGTTAGCACAACCATTCATCCAAAAATGCGCCTCGTCGCTAAAGATGATTTTTCGGCCAAAATTGGGATCCTCTTCCAAACGATTTGAAGCCCAGTTAGCGAACAAACCGCGTTGTGTATGGAACTTTGAGCTCCTGGGTCAGTTGGATCTTGTCCCAAGTTCCGTCGCAAGAGTTCTTGTGCACGGCGAGAAATAGACTCCCCCGGATTCTGCTGTAAACTTTCACGGACCGCGGCGATGTTCTCTGCCGATCTTAAGTTCCTTGAAAGTACGGATGTTGGCTGATTGTTTACTGTACCGGTCGTCTCAAATTTGGCCACCAAACGTTGAAAAGTCGATTGTGAAGGGCCACCACGCCTACCGTAAAATGGGTGCAATGCATGCAACGTTTGCGTTAACGGACACTCATTTTAATAATAAAGTTTTATCATTTGAACGTGCTGTTCAATCGTGTAACTTGCCATAATGATTTCGCATAAACAACTGAATAATAAACAAAACATTTGACAGATGTCACCAAAACAAAATGGCCTCCACGGGCGCCAAAATCTACCCGCACCAATTTAAAAACCCTATGGAAAAATTCTTCTTTTGCAAAAGTCATTTGAGTATACCCCTAGCTGCGTGGCGTGCTTTCCTATATTAGTCAGTGCCTGATGGTTATGACACCGATTATCGAGCTTATATGCGATCTGTATGTCAGATATTTTTCGAGACCTGACACGTCGTGACGTTATTCCACTTAAAGTTTGCCTCCTTCATAGCGTCCTGCATTAGCAATAGTTTACATGTAGCGATTGGTATGCCAGCATTTGCCAAACGTGGTAGAATGGGTTGTATTGTACCGTTGCTGGCGAGTTCATCTGCCTTACAATTTAGTGGAATGTCTGCATGCCCCGGCAACCGGCAAATGTGAGTTATTAATTGTTGTGCCATCTCCATTAGTGATAATTGACAATTATGGACTGTTATAGAGCTTGTAAAGACAGAGTCCAAAGATTTGATAGCGGCATGACTATCTGAGACAATACGGATATCAGATTTTTATATCAAGTTTTCTGCCAGGACAAGACTTCTTTTATTGGCAAAAGTTCCGCCTGGAACACGATACAATGATTGGGAAGGAGGAATAAGAGACTTAATTTCAGTCGTTCAGAGTAGGTACACATCTCCACCAACCCCTTCTTTTGTTTTTGATCCATCTGTATAAAAGTGGACTGACTCGTCTTCCAGGAATGTCCTAGCCACCCAGAAAAATCTGGAAACAATAGAAATCTGGAAGTTTCTGTCAAATTGCAGTTGGGGGATGTTGTAGTCTATTTGCTTTGGAATTGATTTTAAATACTTAAGATTTACGGAGTGGCCAATGTTGCTGTTAATCCACTGCGATGAAGCTTTGAGGCGGATAGCATAGCTTACAGCTATTTGTTTGATAAGTATATCAATAGGTGTTAGGTTGAGTAGGGTATCCAGTGCCACAGATGGGGTCATTTGAAGCGATCCGCTTATATTAAGGCAAGTTGAACCTTGGATTTTATTTTTATGAACGAACAAAACCCATCAAAAAGACCGTTTACCGAAATGTCTTCACCAAAATCGAATTCATCGAGTACTACATGCAAAATTAAAACACCGGTTGGGAATTCGGCAGTTTGTGATCTGGAGAAAATTTTGCAGAACTCGATGGCTATAATTTGCTAGATGTCAAGCTAAAAGACGTTGCAACCAAATCTGATATTGAAGGAATCAGCACAGAGATTACTACTCTTAAACAAACCAATGCAGAATTGGCGACTCAACTGAACAAAAATGGAGTCCATATGTGTTCTGCTCGAGAAACAGGTAGAATTACTTGAAAAGAAGGCAAATGAGAGGAATGTCATAGTGCATCTGTAACCTCTGACGGGTAATACCCAGGATGCGGTGGAGAAAGCTAAGGAAATTTGTCTAGATCTTTTGCAGACATCTAATGCAACGAAAATAACTATACTGCACGTCAAATAAGCACGGGAAGAAATATCGCAAATGGCCAACAGAGAAGATGTATTCCAGGTACTTCGTTCAAAACCTAAATTAAAAAACACTGGTATCACAACACAATTCATAAGGATTATTCGGCAGCAGCAAGAGAGCGGAGAAATCGTTTAAACAAGCTAAGGTCACACATAAGTTCTCGAAATCGAAATATCAAAAGTCAAATGAGAGGAGAAATGCTTTTAATTTGCGAAAAAAAGTTTTATTTCGATAGAAATGGAAAATTAATTTCGGATGCAGAAGATGGTTTGTTGATGCTTAAACAGCTGGCTGGTGACACTTATGATTTGACAGCTCTTGAAGATCGAAATAGCGATGGTGGAAACATAATGCAAAATGACAACAGGCCTTCTCAAAGTGTTCACACGAGACATTTTTGATTGTAATGCCGTCTGCCATAATAAAATTAATTTAGTTTATGATAAAAAAAAATGAAAATACTTTTGAAATGTTAAATTATAGAATACTTTCTTATAATATTTGTGGTCTAGTTAATAAGGCAATTTTAATGGATTTTTATAAATTTATCAATCAATTTGAATTTATTTTTTTGTATGAAACATTTGTTATTGAAACTAATTTTAGTAATTATGAAAACAAATTTATTAATTATGAATTAAAATGGATTCCAGCTATGAGAACACAATCATGGGGAAGAGCTAGTGGGGGATGTTTACTTGGTTTTAAGAAAATTCTAAAACATATATATTGTAAGTAAGAAGTAAGTATATGAAAGCGTAACGTATGTTAAACTACAAATGAATGGAAAGATTTATCGCATCCTTCCCACTATATCAATTGCAACCAATAGAATAATGATTTTGAAAAATTGGAAGGAATAATGTCTGAAAATAATACTTCTAATCTGCTTGTTGTGGGTGACATGAATGCAAGAACTGGAAGCCAAGCTGGAAATGAAAACAGTGTACTGGGAATCGAGTGAAAATCGAAGGATTTAGTCTGCAACGCAAGAGGCTTAAAGCTTATTGACCTGTGTAACTCGTATGGGTTAAGAATACAAAATTGTACAAGCTTGTCAGATATGGAAGGTCAATTAACTTTTGTTAGTGGTCAGGGAAGCTCTGTGATAGACTATAGTCTCGTAGGCAGCGAATGGAATGAGCATATGATTGACATGAAAATAGGACTGTACCGTATTCAGACCACTTTCCCATGATCATAACGTTCGGACTGATTTCCAGAGAAGCTCAAGAGTCCAAGACTCCGAAGTTATAAATCCCCTACCGAAACTGAAATGGAAACCGACAAACGAGATGAAATATCAAGCAAGGCTTAATATCTCACTGCTGAGTCAAAGAAATTGTGATCTATCCAAGCTGGATAAAATAATCAAGGAGTCGTATCCAACTGTAGCTGCCAACAGCATAGCCCGGGAGAACTTCATAGAGCCATGGTTTGATGTAGACTGCAAAAAGGCACGAGAATTATCGTTTAGCTGGCTTAGAGCATATACAGATGTTCGAATGATGGCTGCTTTAAAAATTAATATTATTTGTTGGTTAATAGATCTTTTAAGGCAATATGTAAGCTAAAGAAGGCAGCATTCTTCGAAGCTGAATCCAAGAGATTAGCGTCTTGTAAAAGTGGAAAGAAGTTTTGGAACCTGGCAAATCAGCTGAGCGGAAAAAAGTTTTCAATCCATTTTAGTATAGGTTCTGATCAGCTGGCAGATCACTTTCAGTGTTTGTTGAATCCAACAGAAGGGAAACTTGTCTTTCAATACGCTACTCCGGGTTTTAAAAATGAAACTCTTGATGCTGCAATAAGACACCAAGAATTGATTTCAGCTTTAATGGAACTTAAAGAATGGGAAAGCATGCGTGGACCGAATGCCATACCAGCAGAATTTTATAAGTATGGTACAGCAGAGCTAATCAACCGACTGACAACTATATATAACAATGTCATGGAAACAGGAATGATACCACTCGAATTCAAGGAGTCCATCATTTTCCCGATTCATAAGAAAGGGAGTTTTGCCGAGGTGTCTAATTATAGAGGAATATCCTTTCTAAATGCTTCGTATAAAATATTCACGCTGGTTTTGCAAAAACGTTTTAATAAATGGATAGAAGACACCAAGCTCTTAAAGGAGTTTCAAGCAGGCTTTAGGACAGGTTTTTCAACGGTTGACCACATTTTTACCCTTAAAAGTATCGCAGAAACGTTCCTGAATAAGGACAAGAAGCTATATACGTTTTTCGTTGATTTTAAATCTGCATTTGATATGATCGATAGACATGCGCTTATCTACAAGCTGTATAGTAACGGAATGTCATGGAAGTTCGGAAGAGTTATTCAGAATCTATATGCAGATACAATTGCTAAGGTATGGAATGGAGAAGAGTTGTCGAGAGGGTTTAAAACACAATCGGGAGTCAGACAAGGCTGTACATTGAGTCCGAGTCTGTTCGCCTTGTTTATTGAAGATCTTACAGACCTCTTACCAGGTGGCATAGACTTTGCCGGACAAATAATAAAAGCATTGCTATTTGCGGACGACATTGTTCTTTTGGCAGCATCACCTGAATCATTACAGTTAATGATAAACCGCATGTATCAATATTGTCAGCTTTGGAGTTTGATGCTGAATCTTAATAAGTCCAAAATTTTGATTTTTAAACGAGGAGGAGGCCGCAATTCAGCGAAAGAAAATTGGTTCTATAATGGAGAGGTCATTGAAGTTGTCACGGAATTCAAATACCTTGGAGTTCACTTAACGAAAAATTTGAGCATGGAAATGCATCTAAGAGAGAAACTAGGTAAGGCTAAAAGTGCACTAAGTGCAACTTGGAAAAGATGTTTTTCTAACAAAAGTATAGCACATAGCAGCAAGTTCAAGATAGTTGAAGCGGTATCTGAGTCTGTCATGTTTTACGCAGCACAAATTTGGGTATCGAAACAATACGAAACAGTTGAGAAACTTCTCCCATACTTTATTAAACGAATTTTTAGACTGCCATCAAATACACCCAATTATGATATTATATTGGAAACAGGATTATCACCTATGTTCATACGAACCCTAAAAATGCAGATTACATCTTGAGGGTTATGAAGATGAGCAGTAATAGGCTTCCGAAGATAGCAGCGCTTCAAGTAATACGAACCAAAACAAGTTAGTGTGATGATTGGATAAATTTGGCAAGAGAATGTGGAATGGAACTTAACCTTTTGTGTAATAATCAGGATGATTTAAAAGAATCTTTATACCAGCTCATTTCTGCAGTGGACATAAAACAACGAGAGAAATACATGACTGACGCCACAGGATCTATATAAAGGCAGCTCTACTGTCAGCTAAATCACAACTGAAAAGAGAGGAATTATGATGATGGTTAAATTGAGAGGTGAAGTTATGCAGTTGAATTTTATACCTCATAGAGATGACTTACCAATTATATGCTCATTGTGCAATTTAAAGGAAAGGGAGGATATTTTACACTTTGTTGGAATATGTCCAGTTCTTAAAGAAATAAGAAGGAATGCTTTTGGTAGCGAAATACTGAAGTTAAAAAATTATATCAGTTCTGCAGGCTAGCTCTTCTCTATAGAAGTAGAATTATAAATGAAAGTTTTTAAATATGTATATTATTAAGCTATGTTATCTTTTTTATGATTTGTCAACTAGGCAGACGGCAATAAAGCCATGCTTTTTGTTTTTGTTTGTAAACTTTATAAAAAAATGTTAATCAACGTTATCAAAATAAAAACCAATCTAATCTAGAACTAATTCTGTTTTGTGTGGGTAGACACCCAGTCCACACCGATCAGCCCAAAGTATTAGTTTGTCGAGGAATTTTGTGAAAGTTCATTTAGGGTGTTAAGATGCTTTGAGGAAACCCTATAGCAACATCATCCGCATTCCACATGCTTAAATTCGGGAAACTTTTTAGTCGCAATTTACTTTTTTTCTGTGAAATAGCTTCCTAGATTTGTGTTTATGTTTTTAAAGCAACGCACGCCCAGAAACATGTAGAAATATTTTATTTCGTATCACTCATGGTTAATTTATTGTTAGCTTTAAGCTAAAATGGTCAATCTTTACAATCCTATTTGACTGATACAAATTCCAAAATCGTAAGAAAAGACCGGCCCGACTTCACTCAAGGAAAGGCATTTTTTATAAGGTTATATATGCAACAATGAATAGCGAAAGCTCAAGAAAGTTAAAAGTGAAATAAAACTGAGCTTGGAAAAAAACTATGTATTTCGTCTTGCCTGGTGATTTGAAGGCAAAACATGAAGATTTTGGAAATCAATAGAGCAATTTCAGAGATTTAACGTTGCCCCTTCCCAGATTTACAAGTTACGGGTATGTTTACGACGCACGCTGCACCGGTTTACATCGAATAGCCCAATTCTCTTAAACCTCTCTCTGGCTAACATACCTGTTTTATAGCCTTAGGGTTTAAATATTAAATATAAATGATATAGTAATTTTTATTGAAAACATATTTTCTAAGAACTAAATTCATTCATTTGGAAAATGTCATATATATCGCGCGATAAATAAGTGCATTTGGGTCAATGTGTTTCATATACGCCCAACTCAGTCCACTATCCTGCGAGTACATTTCAATGGAAGCCTTTAGGTTAAAATACCAGTTAATGAAGCCGTACGAACTTATTTACGTTTTTTACATCACTTTATTTCATCGAATTAATTTCTGCGCTATTTCACTTTGACAAAATGTAATAAGGCTGTAATTAAGGCGAATTTTTTAATTTAGGGCACCCTGGTGAATAACATAGTAATCAGAAAATTATTATTATTATTCGGAAAATTGTTCAATTTCAAGCATTTTAAATCATATTCATTGTTTATTGTGACAAAAAATAAAATTTAATTGAAACAGACTAATTCTTTGGAAAGCTACAGATCTGGTTAATGTGATTACAAATTGATATTTAATTGTTGACATTTGATTGAAGTTTGCGGCCTGAAATAGCCTGCTCTTTTATTTACTTTTCATTTTGCCTTTGTTTGACAACTTTTTTATTGAATTTGGCTCTTGATCAAAAGACATATATAGGAACCGTTTGATATTAAAACTCCCTAAGTTTATTTTTGGTTTATTACACTGGTTGACAAAGTTTTGTTCCTTGAAATCTGACTATATTTTACCAATGAGTTTCAATGGCTTTAATTCAAATTTGATTCCATAATGACTCTGTTACGTCAAGTTTTTCAAGTTTTACTTTTTGAAGTTCGAAAAACACATACAAAAATTAAAAATATTTGAAGCTAATATTTTTAATTTTTGGCAAGATATTTGAGTATAAAATACATTTTTAGCAAGTTTTAGTATTGTTTTTTATTTTAGATTTTTTTTTTTTGTAAGAAAACTGTTAATTCTATTTTTCTCAAAATTTTTTAGGAAGTTGAAAACAATATTCCTTGTAAGACAAAATTAGTTAAGGTTTTGAAAAGACATTTAAGTCGAAAATCAGTTTTTACCAACTTTTAGTAATGTTTTTTTTTTAGGTTTTTATTTTTTTAATAAAAAAACTGTCTTTTCGATTATTCTCAAAATTTTAACCAATGTTGAAAACAATATTGTATATAAAAAGAAATTAATTTTAAGCCAATATCTCAAATTTTTGAAAAGATATTTGAGTCGAAAATCAATTTTTACCAACTTTTATTAATGTGTTTTTTAGGTTTTTATTTTTTACTAGCGGCCCGTCCCGGCTTCGCACATAAATAGGTACAGATATTTAGGTTATAAGCATGCTAATTAAAACGACCATGAATTACTAAATTACATTTGTTTGTCCTATAATTTTTAACTTTTCGAAGCGTATGCGATGAAAGACATTTTGTGGCTAATTTTTACACCTTCGGTTGGTTTTAATAGGAATTTCTAAAGATTTCTATAGTAATCTAGTACTAAATATAGCCTATGTTACTCAGTGACAATGTAGCTTTCTAATGAAAAAAGAATTATTAAAATCGGTCCAGTACTTTTCGAGTTTATTCGTTACATACAAAAATACAAATCTTTCCTCTTTATAATAATTAGTAGAGATAAAAAAAAACGTCAATTAGATTTTTCTCAAAATTTTACCGAGTATTGAAAACAATACTTCTTATAAGTTTAAATTAGTTATATATAAAAGATATGTGAGTCGATAATCAATTTTTTACCAATTTTTGTTAATTTTTTCAGGTTTTTAAATTATTGTAAAAAAACTGTCAATTCAATTTTTCTCAAAATTTTACCGAATATTGAAAACAATATTTTTTATAAGTTTAAATTAGTTGAAAGCCATAATACCAAATTTTTGAAAAGATATTTGGGTAAAAATAATTTTTTACGACTTTTATTAATTTTTGTTTAGGTTTTTATTTTTTCTAAAAAAAACTGTCAATTCGATTTTTTTCAAAATGTTAACTTATAAGACAAAATAAGTCAAAGTTTTGAAAAGATATTTGAGTCGAAAATCAATTTTTACCAACTTTGAGTAATGTTTTTTTTAGGTTTTTATTTTGTATAGAAAAAAATGTCAATTCGGTTTTTTTCAAAATTTTACCAGATGTCAAAAACGTTATTCCTTTTTAGATAAAATCATTTTTTTTTGGTAAAATATTCGAGGTGACAATTATTTTTTTAGGCTTTTTGATTTATAATAAAAACCGTTAACTGGATTTTTTTTCCAAAAATATATTCGTTTGGTATCACGTCATGTTACAATATATAATATAAAATTTAATTTAAGTCGCTAGCGTTATTGGTTTGTAAGATATTTTGGTTTAACCAAAATTTTTACCGTTTTTTTAAAATTGCTATGGTAAATAAAGCAACCACTCAATTTTTTTAAAAGTCCTCTCGGGGAGAGTACGATAACTTTGGCGACAAAGTTTAACGACGGATTTGTATAGAACAGTTAAAACTAAGCATTTTTTTCCTATGGTATGGGGGTCTATCTCCCCCCGTTTAGGCGGTAGGGGCAATTTAAAAAAATATGTACATTAAATGGAAAAAAAAAATTAAAAAATAACGGTAATACTTAAAATTAAGTATTATACCTTTTTATAAAGCCAACATTTTTGTCTATCAGCTTGTTTTTAAATCAAGTCAAAACTATGCATAGTTTTTGAAAAAATTGTTTTAAACTAAAAATGTATGCAAAAAAAATTAAAAACAAAAGGTTTAAAGTCTAGTTTTTCAAAACTTTCAAATTATCTACTGTTTTTTTTTTTAGAATTCATTGCTCTTATTTGTTTTTGATCAAAAACTGAAAACTAGATGGCCTTATGTCTTCTAGTTCTTGAGAAAACTGAAAATTACCAAAAAAAAATATTTTAATTAAATTAAATAATAATCGAATATGGATTAAGATACACCTAGGGTAAATTAAGTTTTCTTAAATCCGGCTTATTTAAATGCAAAAGAAACTTTGCATGCACCCCATCTTGCACCCACCGAACCTTGCCCCTCCCCACCTTGCACGCAGTCCAACTTGCACCCACCCCAAATCCTATAGTGTTCCCAAGCAGGGGGGTTGCAGTTTTACTTACAGATCCTACTGTTGCATACACCCAAATTCGCGCACACCTTACTGTTGCATAAACCCAAACACGCATTACGCATACGCAAATACCATTATTATATTACTATCAAAATAAGACCACTCAAGCAAAAAAGAAGATTTAAATTAAAATAGTAGTTGTGGTTATTTTCAATTTTCTCAAAAACCAAAAGACATAAAATCATCTAGTTTTCAGTTTTTGATCAAAAACAAATAAGAGCAATAAATTCTGAAATAAAAACAATGGTGGATAATCTTGAAGTATTGAAAAATTACACTTTAAACCTTTTTTTAAACTTTTTTAACTCAAATTTTGAGTTTAAAATTAAATTTTTCAAAAACTACGCATAGTTTTGACTTGAATTAAAAACTGGATAATAAAACAGAATGTTGGCTTTAAAAAAATGTATAAAACTTAATTGTAAGTGTCACCGTTATTTTTTAATTATTTTTTTCCATTTTAAATAATAATTTTTTTAAATTGCCCCTACCGCCTAAACGGGGGGAGATAGACCCCCCTCCCATAGTAAATAATTCTTGCATTAAGCCCCTCTACCCCTTGGCGCCAAAGTTATCGTACTCGTGCCGTCCTTTCTGCATCTTTCTGCATTATTTTCTGTATAGCACAATCTATTTGAAGTCGATATCTCTACTGGTTCTTGAGCTTTGAACGACGAAAAAAACGTCGCGAACTTACGAACGTATGTACACACGCACACATAGACACCTCTCTTAAAATATTTTATTTCGACTCTTAAAACGTCAATAAATGTCAAAATTTTCAATTCGACAAATCGGACCTATTACAATAACTTCCAATGTAGGTATAACTTTCAACAGTAGGCTAACGTGGGACACCCATATCGATACTGTTATCTTCAAAATGTATGCTTCACTCCGAGGACTATCCGTTACTAGATCAATTCTGCCTACTCAAGTTAAATTAAAGCTAGTTAAATCAATTATCATACCAATAGTAACGAATGGGTGTGAGATATCTATTTGCAGATCCTGACTCCAACTCGCTTCGTAAGCTAAAGGTAGCATTCAATGCCATTGCTCGGTTTGTTTTCAACCTCCGAAGATACAATCACGTTTCGTCTCAGGATCGTCAACTTTTAAATTGCAACTTGGAAGCTTTTTTTAAATATCGGTGTTGTTTGCTTCTCTTCAAAATAATTTTGAACAAGACTCCAAATTATTTGTTTAATAAGCTTGATTTTTGCTCTTCAAATCATTTTACCTTGTTGCGCTCCCCCAGGTTTACCTGTTTGACATCACGGGGGCAATTTTTCGCTTATGCTGTCAGACTGTGGAATAATCTTCCCAGTTACATGAGGTCTGGAATCGAACATAGAAGGTTTCATCAACTTTGTTTTGAATATTTCTCAAATTTGAACTGAGGTAACTTTTTTGTAATTATTGTAATTTCTTCTTCTTGCGACTTTAGTTTTTAATTTTGTTTTTAATTGATTGTTATTTAATAAATTATTAATAGTTTTCTACAATTGTTTTAAAAATAGTGTTTGCATACTTGCATTGTTCTTAATAAATATTGTATTATATCCTGTACTATTTATAAGTCAAACTTGATGTACAGCTGTTATTTTAATCAATAAATATCAAATAAAATGTGAAGTTAAAAATAACTCTAAAACTTAGTTTACAAAGCCACGAAAGCGTTAAATTTAAGATTTTTTAAAACTTTATTTAGAGGCAAATAAAAACTAATAAGTAAGTTTCTTTCAATTAATTAATTGCGTCGTGTCGTTTTAACCAGAGCTTCTTCAGATCATGGTTTATCTTGAATCCATAGTGATCACCTTTGATTGAAACGTTTTGACCAGCATCATTTTTATAGAAGTGTAGGTTAACTATTCCACCAACCCATTAAGCACATGCACACAAAACAATCAGGTTTTATAGATTTAACGATGTCTTAACTCTGGTCTTATTATTAAAACGGAAACGGATTTAGATGATGCCGCACAAAAAAAAAAATTTTCTTTTGCTTTTCAATTTAATTTTTCTTTTTATTTAACTTTTTAGAATGCTTAGAGTGTTGTTTGGGTGGTGGCGATGTCGAGAATGAGAAAAGATAAATGTATGTACACGAGGTGTGTTCAAAAAGTACCCGGAATTTTCGTTTTTTCAAAAAAATATTTAGTTATTCGTTTACATCAATGTAGTCCCCTTTAAAGTAGTCCCCCCCAGATATAATATACACTTATGCCAGTGTTTTTTCCAATCTTTGAAGCACTCTAAATATTCACTTTTTGATATGTCCTTGAGCATTCTTAGCGATTCGGCCTTTATTTCTTCAATCGAGGAAAAACACCGTCCTTTCATGGGTCTCTTCAACTTTGGAAACAGAAAAAAGTCACACAGAGCCATATCTAGTGAATATGGAGGTTGGGGCATGACTACGGTATTGTTTTTGGCCAAAAAATTACGAAAAATCAACGACGAGTGAGCAGGTGCGTTATCGTGGTGCAAAAGTCATGAATTGTTTTTCCATAAATCTGAGCGTTTTTTTTTCGGATTTCTTCACGCAAACGTCGCATAACTTCAAGGTAATACTCCTTTTTAACCGTACGACCTTGTGGTAAGAACTCTTGATGCACTTTGCCATTATAATCGAAGAAAACAGTAAGCAAAACCTTCACATTTGATCGAACTTGACGTGCTTTTTTCGTTGGTGACGTTGGATGCTTCCATCAGGTGGACGATTGTGCTTTGGTTTCGATATCATAACCGTACACCCATGTTTCATCACCAGTTATGACCCTTCCAAGCAAATTTGGATCGTCGTTGACGTCATTTAACAGCTCCTGAGCGATGTTCATGCGATTGTTTTTTAGTCAAATATTGTTTAAACAAAAAAAAATCGCCGAGCTCATAAAAACACGTCGAACCTTACCAACTACCACAGACAAAGTAAACAGTGAATATAGCTGAAAATTGCATCATACTTTAGGGACATGTATACCAACACAATACAAACAAATTTTGACCATCGGACTCTCCATACCCGCGAAATTTTAAAATTCCGGGTACTTTTTGAACACACCTCGTATATGACATTTGACTGCTGAGAAGCCGCGCGCCGTCAGAAAATAATGCGTAAGCCGATCATTTTCTGAGTCTCCACCTTAAAGGTGTTAATAACATGGGCGACGACTATTAAGAACAGATTATACTTGAACACACTTGGGGATTATCATCACTCCGGCAGTTTTTTTATTGCCGTATTCATACGACCAAAAATGAGCTTTATCGTTAAACAAAATTCGCTTATGAAAATTGGGATAACAGGAAATTTTGTTTTGGTTATTCAATTGAGAAAATGGCCACCAGTTAAATGAATGTTGCTAACGGTGGCGTGAAATAGTACCAAATGAAATAACACCAAATTTCAAATTTGGCCTTATTTCGTTGTTCAAAACGAAATAAAACCAATTTCACTTTATTTCGATTTATAAAAAGAAATAAGACCAAAAAAATAATGGAAACAACGCCGAATTTTTAAAGTTCACTTTTTTGCATACAAAACACGCAAAAATGGTTGATTTATTGTCTAGAATAGCTACTTTTGCTAAAAAGTTTTTTTTAAATTGATAGCACAGCGTACTAACAGCCCCCTGCAACCCCCCCTGCTTGGGATCACTATAGGATTTGGGGTGGGTGCGAGTTTGGGTATATGCAAAGAACTTTTGCATTTGAGCACTAAAATCAAAGCAATTTCCAACAAAAAAAAGCAAGTATGGCTCACAGTTATGAAAGAATCACAACGCATTCGTGTTCTTTGCATATACCAAAACTGGTGACGTGAAATAACGCCAAATGAAATAAAGCCAAATTCAAAAAATTTGGCATTATTTCGTTTTTGAAAACGAAATAAGGCCAAATTTTAAATTTGGGTTTATTTCGCTTTAGAAAACGAAATAATAGCAATTTGGCATTGTTTCGATTTAAAACTTTGCAAAATTAGAAAAAAACATAAAGTAAAATTATCTTTTGTTTTCTCTCTATGCTAAATTAAATTCTTTATTCAGTTTTGGGAATTACAAAATTCGGTAATTGACTGGAATAGCTACTTTTGCTAAGAACATAAAAAAAAAATTCGGAAAATAACCAAATCCTATAGTGATCCCATGCAGGGGGGTAGCAGGGGGGCAGCATGGCCCCCCTTACATACCCAGCTGTTAGTACGCCGGCCGTGCTATCAATTCAAAAAAACTTGTTAGTTAGTTAGTTAGTTAATCGTACTTTATTGAACAATTTAAATATATACACGGTTATTTATAGAACTAGTACATTTAAGCATGGCAAAGCCGTCTGCCGAGAATTGACAACAAATATAAACAATTATTTTTATACATGTCAAAAAAGAGAAAAATTGAGCTGGTTTATATATTAAAAATTTTCATCTATAATTCTATTTCTATATTTAAGTGCGGTGTGGCAGTATGACGCAAGGGTACTCCAATTTTGACTATCGTTTAATAAATTTTTTAATTCTTCGAATACCAGTATGTTAACACCAAAGTGATTTCTCCTGATTTCTCGTAGGATGGGACATGATCCAAGAAAATGAACCATATTTTCATCATTTCCTGTATTGCACAAGCTGCAACGGGTTGCGAGATCCTCGCGATGTGGCATGCAATTTAGTCTGAATAGTTCTGCCCGGGCTCGTATCAAGACTGATATTTGTGCAATACTCAGGTTAGAATGTACGAAGTCAACTTCGCTGTGATTTAGGTGGCTATACAAGGAGCGTGAACTTGAGCTCTCAGCTTGGTTGATACTTTCTAGTCGTATTGCGCGTTCAACATCTAATATAAATGATTGTGAGAGCCTTTGCCAGTTAGGAATATTAGTCTCATCTAACTCCATCCTTATGTTGTATCTATTGGCTATATTTTCCCAGTCCTTCAAGAAAAGTGTTTTTGTCCGTATTGCTCTTTTTGCAAGGACTTTAGTCAGTCACGTATCGTCTTCTACATTTAATACTTTTATAGTGAAGTTCATGCAAAGTTTGAGGGTGAAAATAAAAAGTGGTGATATTCCGCTCTCGATTTGTAGCACATAGTTTGGTGTATTTGATGGTAGCTGGAATAGTTTCTTTAGGAAGAAACGCAACAGTTTCTCGACTTCATCATAATATTTTCCACCCCAAACTTGAGCTCCGTAGCACATAATTGACCGCATAACAGCTTCGAACACCTTAATTTTCGCTGATATTTCAACCTTCGAATTCATCATGAGATTTTTCCACGTGCAATTTAAGGCTTTTTTTGTTTCGGCAAGCTTTATAGAAAAGTGTTTTCTCATGGAGAGGTCATGGTTTAACGTTATTCCAAGATATTTATACGATTTAACAACTTCTAAATCCTCTCCATCGTACTTCCATTTTTCGTCCCTTGCGAAGCGGCCTGTTCCTTTCCTGAAAATTAATACTTTAGATTTGTCTGTGTTTATTTGCAAACTATTAAGGCGACAATAGCTCTCTAGCTTGTTAATCATTAACTGTAATGAGTTCGGCGATTCTGCTAGGATAACAATGTCATCTGCATAGAGCAAAGTTTTTATATTGATGCCATCAACTACAATTCCCGCGGGTAGAAACTCTGAGATATCATCCAAAAATAATGAAAATATTAACGGGCTGAGTAAACATCCCTGTCTTACACCAATTGTAATCTCGAACGATTCTGAAAGCTCATTTCCCGTCCAAACCATCGATTCATTTTTTTCGTAGAGACTTTGAAGGGTCCTTAAAAACTTTGTGGATACTCCTATTTGCGATAGTTTGTAGAAGAGGCAGTTTCTATTTACTTTGTCGAATGCAGCTCTAAAGTCAATAAAGAACGCGTAAAGTTTTTTCCCTTGATTAAGGTAGATTTCAGCAATGCTTGTGAGGTTGAAAATTTGATCCACTGTGGAATATCCTTCTCTGAATCCAGCTGAATCCAAAAAAACTTGTTTTAGGCTCCAATTTCAAAAATTTCAATCGACCAACAAGTATCTGTCATTTTTCAACTCGGCAAAATTTTAAATCGAAACAATGCCAAATTGCTATTATTTCGTTTTCTAAAGCGAAATAAACCCAAATTGAAAACTTGGCCTTATTTCGTTTTTAAAAACGAAATAATGCCAAATTTTTTGAATTTGGCTTTATTTCAATTGGCGTTATTTCACGTCACCGTTTGCTAACTTAAAGTTTTAGACTTTCTAAAATCACCTTTTGTATAGTTTGAGGAGGAAAGTTCATGAAAACTTCCTATTTACGAATGATATTAAAAAAATGTATGTACTGTGCTCATTACCTCAAAGTATTTAAATAAAAGGTTATCATCCGCGGTAAATTTTATAGAAGTTAGTCCTTGGAATATTTATAAATTAATATACTTATCATGATTAGACATATAATAATATCATAAAAATCTACAAAGTGATTTATGCCTCTCGAATACTGCAACCAGAATAAAAATAAATGTCTTTTGTTTTTGACAATAACAACAAATTAGTTATACTCAAAAAAGATATTATCCGCAGCTATAATAATTATTCACAACACAGATTAAACTTTGATATGAAACAAAAACAGTAGACATAACAACAACAACAACAACAAACAACAAATAATCTTCCCCTTCGTTAATCACTTTAACCACCATCAAAATTAAGGTTAAACGGTCCGTTACGCTCATGTCCGCAACTCATTTATTTTCCAAGCTGATGCTTATTCTTCAGCGTTTTGGCGTTATGCCTTCATCTCCATCAGTTCCAATCCAACTTCAGACCTCTCTACTCTGCTCTGCTCTCTGCACTGTGTTGTTGTCCTAGCAATTTGTTTAAGCGAAACCAAAAAGCAAAACTTTCGCTAGAAAAACTCTTAACATTTTTATAAAGAAGTGCAGCGTTAGAGCAATAAAGTATCTTCGTGGAAGCAAAGCAATAAAATATCGCAACGATTTGGTAACTGTCCAAATGAACATTTGTTTCTTCTGCCTTCGCTCTTCTTCTATTCTAACCCACAATAATGTTATGTCCTCGCATTCTCAGCATGAAATCTACATATGAGTCTGCCATTAATAGCCGTCCTTGTCCCTGTCTCCAGGAAGCAGGAAGATGTAGGAAAGAAGGAGCAGGAGCGAGAGAAGGAAGAGGACTCCAAGAGCGGATGTCAGCATCATTACAACGCAAAAGAAAAAAAGAAGTAGTTCCTTCTCTATTTGACACACTCTCTGTCTTAAAGGACTTTCCTATGATGCATACATACTTATGTATATATTTGTACTATCACGCGAAATTCACTTCACAGATGAAAATTGTTCCTTGAAGTAGCATCCTTGAGATCCCAACTACTTCGGGGGAGTATATTTATCTACAGCGAATGGTCAATTGTCGAGTCGAATCGAGTCGAGTTGAATCGAGTTTGAATTGAGGTGAGTCCTTGTGCGAGCTTCTGTAAAAGAAGATGCCAAGTTTACTAAACCAAAAAACGAGAGGAGAACTTCTATGAATCATTGAGGAACTATCGAGGACGAATCAGAAGAAGAAAAAGAAGGAATCACAATCGCAATCGCAATCACTAAAAATTCCTCCTCTGGGGATAGGTAAATAAGATAAGGAGACTCATTAAATACAAAAACTTTCACACCAAGCTATCAAGCGCAAGCAGGGCCAAGGAGGGATGGTGTGGTGGTGGTTCAGTGAGTATCCTATCCTTCAAAATCTCATTCCAATATGGGGTCTATAGGTATCATCTATATTTCTATATATTTGGATTGAGTTGGGCATGGACATTGGACATAGAGACAGAGTCACACAGGATGCCAAATGATAGCAAAACTAAAGATCCTTATCCTCCAGCTCGAACGTCGGATATGGATATACACTCTGGCAATCTGACGATGATAACGAGAACGTCGTCGTCAACGTCGACTTCGACGACAACAAGGATGACGACGATGACTGTACAAGGACGAGCGAGCTAGCTACGAGTAGCAACCGACGACGACGTATAGACAATGACGCAAAGTGATTATTGGCAGAGTGAAAGGAGAAGAAGTCCACTTGCCCATCAAAGGCAAAGCTTGACGCTGTTAGCTGCTCTGGATCTGCAATATCCGAATCGGTCGAGTCGGTCGGTCGGTACGGTGCGGTGTTGAAAGAGAGAGAAGAATGAGGACGATACGAACAAGGAACATCATCGGACATGGACACTTGCTTAGTGATGCCCTTTAAGTTGTTCCAAATGAGTTTGTCGTTGTTTTAAATGAGGACTTCCGTCTGTCGTGCAGCTGTTATCGTAGCAATAAAATTGCATTTTAATTGTTATTGCTATGATTTGATCATTTGCTCAGACCTACATATACATATATACATACAATCACACTCACCCGTTAAGAGATGAAGATCCTATATAATGCAGGATATATAGACAAGACAAGGTTTGCATCATGAATATTGGGGAGGGGATTTTTTAAAAGGGACTCTGACTAAACGAAGCTACGACCGCTGTCGTCGTCACCGCCGCCGAGCTGCCGCGCCGCGCCCGTGGTGATGGCAATGAGGGATTTAAAACTTACTAGAGTCGGGTAATTAATGATGATTTGTTATTCAACTGCAATGATAATTAAGACAAGTTTCTTGTGTTCTGGTTTTCTGGATTAAAATTGTCGGATTTAATGGACTTGAATGGGAGTAGGAATGTTTTTCAAAATTGTACGTGTGATTCGTTTCTTAGCAATTTCTAAATCAGGCCTTTATAGTATGCACTTACAAGGATTTTAGTCAAGAAATGAAAAAAATAACGTGGAGTGGATTTTAAAAATAAGGTTTCCTCTTTTACAAAAGTGACGATTGGACACGTGCTTGGGATTAGGTTACTTTTAAATAACTACTACAAACGATACCTGCATGCTAATCTCAGGAATTCATATGTTTGAGATTTAACTACATAATATTGCAAACAAGTATTGTTTTCACTCAAATAATGTCTTTACGATGATTGCACCAAATTTGGGTTCATCAGTCTATGTTTTTAAGAATAAGGAAATTAAATTAGGTCAAAAAGCCAAGCCAACTTAAAACATTAATGGCGAAAAATTTTAAACGATTTAGTAAAATATTAAAGTCATTTTAAGCAACTTACTAAGCTTAAAAGATGACTTGCCTTTTTAAACGATTTTGACATCTCAATATCTCTTAAAAATCTGCTAAAGTTAAAACCACGGCAAGGCTACTTTAACTTTTAACATATATGAGGTTTTTTCAAAATATTCTAACAAGATCAGTGGATGGAATGATCCAGGTCCAGTCAACAGTTGGGAATCCCAATTAATGGGTCCGTTTAAGCATATTTGCTTAGTCAATTTTCCACGAAGTGTCACTTCTTAGACGTGTTTGGATGCTCGTTTTTTAATCAAAGGCAAATAGCATTTTACTAGTTAGCAACCGAAAAGAAAGGTTGAAATTGTTGGACTTCTTAGTAAATCGCTAAATAAATTCTTAAAACCTAATACAAAAATTGTGATTCTGCCTCAGCCACATATCGTGCTTAGGGTTTACATAACCGTCCAACTACGCAAGCAATTGGCAAAATTGCGAACACATTTGAAGGGACTGGATTGGTTACAGATATTGTAAGGCCTGTGCATCATCGTTTTGCTCGTACCACTGAAAATATCTCTGCTGTAAGTGAAAGTGTTGCCGAAGACCCAAATGTGTCGATTCCTCGTCGTTGTCAGAAATTAAGACTGTCTTACGGCACATTATGGCGTGTTTTTCATTGTGGCGATATCAACTGGCC
This sequence comes from Eupeodes latifasciatus, assembly GCA_920104205.1. Lineage (NCBI taxonomy): Eukaryota > Metazoa > Arthropoda > Insecta > Diptera > Syrphidae > Eupeodes > Eupeodes latifasciatus. The sequence goes on along the minus strand of OV049924.1, from coordinate 338,345,357 downwards.
ACCAAGATCATGCGATTTGCACGGCTGGACTTTTTTTGTGGGGCTACGCGAAAGACCTTGTTTATGCAAATAAACCTTTAACTCTCGAGCACTTAAAAACCAACTTTCGTCAAGTTATGGCTGAGATATCGACCAAAAAGTGGTCGAAAATGACCTCAAAAGAATCAACGCTTGCAACAATTCGCGTGGTGGTCATTTAAATGACGTAGTGTTCAACACATAATGTCAACGTTCAAGGTTAGGTTAGGTTAGGTTGTAAGGGGTGTGCACAGCAGAAGCTGTTGCGTACACGGGGGCCTATTGGTCCATTAAAAGTAAAAATTTAGCATCGATGCTCTCAGTTTAATTCAACTCTGTCGATTAGCGTAGACTGGCTCGTTAACGAATCAGCCTGTGCTATCTATAAATTTCCTCATGCTCGCCATTCAGACCTGTGCTAGATCATCCAGTTCTCCAACAAACCTATTTCCGAAATGACGGAGTCGGCTGGTTTGGAGGTTCGGACAGTCGCAGAGCAGGTGTTTAATGGTTTCCATTTCCTCCTCATCCTGACAGCTCCTACAAAAATCGGGTGCAAATGCCCCTATTCTTTAGCCATTGTGCCAATGGCGCAATGACCTGTTAGTACACCTATCAAGATTTTAATGTTCTTTTTACTCAGCGATACAATATACCGAGTTTCTTTTTCATTTGTGTTAGGCCATAAACTTCTAGAGATTACACAATCGTTCCTGGATTTCCAGGTTTATTTTCCTCTTGAGTACCCCAATCGGGACGATTGGTCCCCTAACTGAATGGTCGCTACTACTTGTGTCTGCTTTTGACCCTTTCCTGGCTAGTTCGTCTACTATATCATTCCCTTCTATATTGCTATGTCCGGGAACCCAGCAGAGTTTTACCTGGTTAGTGTGGCAGATTTTGTTTAATTCCTTCCTACAGTTTAAAACTGCTTTTGATCTAATGGTCTCACTGGCTAAGGCTTTGATAGCAGCCTGGCTGTCCACGAAAAAAGTAATCTCCGAAGAGATTAGCTTTTCGTGATGTGCCAATTCAGCTGCTTTTCCAATGGCAAAGACCTCGGCCTGAAAGACACTACAGTCAGCCGGGAGTGTATATGACGCTCTGATGTTGAGAGATTGGCAAAACACTCCAGCACCTGTTCCTGATTCCATTTTTGAACCGTCAGTGTAGAAAGGGATACCCTGTTTACTTATAAGTGAATTAGGATCCCAACCCTGTCTTTCTGGTATGAAAATAGAATATTTCCTGTCGAAATCTAGTAAAGGGGGGATGTAATCGGTGGTCTCTCTCAGTCCTGGGATCGTGTCATATCTTTGTAAGATTGACCCGTGTTCATAAGTGCTATGCCTCCAATAACTCAGTTCTCTTAAACGAATTGCAGTTTTGGCTGCCGTGCACCTTATGAACTCATCCAGAGCCGGGAGGTCCAAGATCATTTCCAACCCAGCTTGTGGTGTGGATCTTAGAGCCCCTGTAATTCCTATACAGGCTAGTCTCTGTACCTTATTCAGGTTCTTGAGATAGCTTGATTTTTCCACCGCCTTCCACCATACAATAGAGCCATAGGTCAACGTTCAAACTTTATAATAAAAGAGAAATATCATGAACAAAATATTTTATATTTGTTTTATTTACGTTTACTTTTAAAAAACGCAAAATGAATATCCCTGTACTTTTAATAAATTATACGACTGAGTAGCACGAACTTGCTTCTGTATCCAAAGGATCTGTTTAAATATATTACCGATATAATTTAAGATTTAAAAATATACCTTCAAAATAAGCTTTTCTTCAAAAATTTAAATGCCATTTGATTACTCAAAAAGATATTAATTTTTCAATTTGTTTTAAATCGTGACAGAGCACGTTTTAATTTAATATTTTGTACATGCAATTTTTCAATTTTTGTTTAAAGATATTTGTAGTATGCTGTATGTCGAACATAATATTTATATACATTTTATATTTGATTTTTGTGAAAAATTGTTAACCCGTTTTTCAGATAGTGAATATCTATGTTAAAAGTAAGAATTAAAATAACTGACGTTGATTTTTTAAGAGCATTATGTTGGCAACACTATTCAAACTGTCTTTCAAGTGTTTTATTTGTAATTAGGTTTTGAATTTCAAGGGTTGGAGCCCTTAACAATATTTTGTTTAGAATTAAAAAAATTTGAAGTCAATGAATTAATTTATTCTTGAAAAACGAGTCAAAAATTAGTTTTTACCAATTTTGTGCAGAACTTTATTTTTGATAAAAAAAACTTTCAATTTAATTTTTCTAAAAATATAACCAATTCTTAAGAACAATACGTTTTCTAAAATAAAAGTAGTTTGAAACCAATTATTACTAAATGTTGGTAGTATTTTTGTAATTTTTATTTTTCCATAGGAAGTTATTGTAATGGGTCCGATTTGTCCGATTAGCACAAGAACCAGAAGAGATATCAAATAAATTTTGTTATACAGATAATAAGGCAGAAAAATGCAGAAAAGCCTCTCAAGAAAATTGCGTGGTTGGTTTTTTTACCATAGCAGTTTAAAAAAAGGTGAAAATTTTGGTTAACTCTAAATATATTACGAACCAAAAACACTAGAGACTTGAATTATATTATATTATATATAGTGTATTGTAACGTGATACCAAACAAGTATATTTTTGAAAAAAAAATTCAATAAACGGTTTTTTATAAATCAAAAAAAAAACTGAAAAAAAAAATTTGTCAACTCGAAAATTTTACGAATACAAATTGATTTTATCACCAAAACAATTTTGTGCAAAGAAAAATAACGTTTTCAACAGCTGGTAAAATTTTGAGAAAAATCAAATTGACAGTTAAAAAAAAAAAAATAAAACCTAAAAAAACATTACTCAAAGTTGGTAAAAATTGAATTTCGACTTAAATATCTTTTCAAAAATTTCAGATTATAGCTTCCAACTTATTTTAACTTATAAGAAATATTGTTTTCAACATTTTGAAAAATATTGAGAAAAATCGAATTGACAGTTTTTTTACAAAAAAAAATAAAAACCTAAATAAAAAATTTAATAAAAGTTGGTAAAAACTGATTTTCAACTCAAATATCTATTCAAAAATTTGAGATAATGGCTTTTAACTTATTTTTACTTATCAGAAATATTGTTTTGAACAATAGGAAAGAATTTTATGAAAAATCGAATTGACAGTTTTTTTTACAAAAAATAAAAAACTTAAAAAAAAAATATAAAAGGTGGTAAAAATTGATTTTCTATTCAAATATCTTTTGAAAACTTTGAGATATTGGCTTTAAACTACTTTAATCTTTCAAAAAATATTGTTGTCAACATTTAGTAAAATTTTAAAAAAATTGAATTGACAGTTTTTTTACAATGAATTAAAAACCGAAAAAAAAAATTAACAAAAATTGTTAAAAATTGATTTTTGACTCAAATATCATTTCAAAAATTTGAGATAATGGCTTCTTACTAATTTTAGCTTATAAGAAATATTGTTTTCAACAATAAGAAAAATTTTGAGAAAAATCAAATTGACAGTTTTTTACAAAAAATAAAAACCGAAAAAAAAATTGTACACAAGTTGGTAAAAATTGTTTTTCAACGTAAATATCTTTTCAAAAATTTGAGGCATTGGCTTCAAACTAATTTTATCTTTTAAGAAATATTGTTTTCAACATTCGATAAAATTTTGTGAAAAATCGAATTGATAGTTTTTTTTACAAAAAATAAAAACCAAAAAAAAAACAATACTAAGACTTGAAGAAATTTACTCTCGACTCAAATAGCTTTTCAAAAATTAAAAATATAGGTTTCAAACTTATTTTATTTCACACAAAATATTGTTTTCAATATTCAATAATTTTTTTTATAAAAATCCAACGGACCGTTTTTTCATAAAAAAAATAAAATGTACCAAAAATAGTACGCAAATTTGGTAAAAATTGAAACAATATAGACAAACTTTTAAGCGTGACAAATCGACAGAGGGGATGGGAAGTTATCAGTGTGGGTCGCATCCCAGCCTCTTTTTTTTTTTACTAAAAAACCGAAGATGGCGAAGAAGTGGAAAGGTTTCGGAGAATATGGACTTTTAGTTTAGTTAAAACGGAAAAAGGCGAACTCTAAGAGGTTCAAGTTATGGAATATTGGGGCTTTTAGCTTAGTTATAACAAAACTTTTTTTCTTTTTTTATTTAAGTAGATACTTCAAAACAGACTCAAATAAGAATTTCTGTAATTATTTGCATGGGAGACATAGCGTACAAGTAATTTCTGAATTTCCAACCATAGCTACTCCCCGTTCAAAACACGTAAACATTCTTCCGACGAAAAGAAGCGTTTATCAAAATGAAGTCTACGGTAAACATCTTCGTTTTGGTTTGAGTTTCAGAGTGAACAAATTGCATCTATGTCAGTTCTAAGTGGCCTGTAGTGGAGCTCAAGAGTTTCAGTTTGAATGTCAAACTTATATCAGAAGCAGAAAGGTCCTCACAGAAATAATCATAATCACCCAAAATTAAATTACAATGGCTAGGTTGCTCTAGCAAGTGATTCCCTAGCCCTTCGAAATGCAGTTGTAGTATTTCTCCATTCTTCTTTATTGTTTGCATTTAGATTCATTGCTTAATTATGTGCTGTGGCAGGAGCATGCCAATTTCTAAAAGGGGAAAATATCCACAATGGAGTGATATAAGCAGGATTTGCTTATGCAGATTACTATCAGGTCTATGCATAACTTTAATAAGATAGTATGCGTTGGCCTTTAAATTTCTAACATACATTTGCGGAAGCCCGGACTCAAAATATATGGCGTAATTAGGCTTGCTACGCGGCGGCCGAAAGATTCTTTTGAAAAAGTATCTTTGAATAACTTCCATATCCTCTAGAAATTGGTATCCATACACTTGATTCGCATAAAAGAAGCAACTGTTGACGGTAGCTTCAAAAACCTTAAATTGCGATGTAGATTCCACGAAGCTTCTTGAAAAAAAAAACGTGACCACATCGAGTTTATAGCTGATTTGGCTAGTACCAGTTTCGCTTTAATATGATTTTTGATGTTCAAGTTATGAGTGATATTAAAACCAAGATATTTATACTCGCTGACAAATTCAATAGTGGTACCATCTAATGTCCAATTTCGTACATTATTATCTGAACGGTTTTGAGATTTAAAAATCATAATTTCTTTAATACACTAGTCAAGTGTGCTCTCCGCATCAGAACTTTCACTCTCATAGAATTGAATCTGTAAAACGTATATTTCTTCGATTTGCACTAGGCGGACTTCCTTTTATTTATTTATTTATTCGTCTTAAAAGTTACACACTCCATTTAGACTAATAATTATGATACATAACATAAAAATAAAATACATAATTTACTTATAGCAATATAACAAATTTACTAATTTATTTTTCAAAACATTTATATTAATATTAAAATCAATTGCAAAATCATATTCATTAAAATCCATACAAGCTCTTGTTATTATACTTAGCATAGCTAGTACTGTGGTAAGGAACATTTAAGAAATCACAGTCACGAGGGCGCAAGTTTATAGAAGGCGCATAAATAAAAAACATAGATAACAAAACTGGACAGTCAATATTAAAATTCAAGACATCAAAGGCAAAAAGTATTGAGTTTAATTTTCTTCTCTGCGCAAGAGGTTTTAGGTCAATTAAAATACACCTCGTCTCATAAGATGGAACATTTGAATAACCATATATTTATCGTAAGGCAAACTTTGTGAACCTTTTTTGAACTCTTTCTATACGACAAATGCTAGACGCGGTAAAGGGACTCCATATAACAGTACAATATTCTAAATGTGGTCGGACGAGACTAGAATAAAGAGCTTTTAATGTATGGGGCTCTTCGAAATCTTTTGAATTTCGAAAAACAAACCCTAGCATAGAGTTTGCTTATGAGATCGCATGGTCTATGTGATTTGAGAAATTCATTTTAAAATCGAAGATTACGCCTAGATCCTTATGGCTATCAAGTCTTTGTAGAATGTCATTTTCAAGTTTATAATTATAATATAATGGACTGTGATTTCTAGAAAATGTCACAACGCTACATTTCTTATTATGAATTAATGGAACTGAATATTTTCAAATCGTCAGCAAATAGAAGACATTTAGAAAAACTAAGATGTAGAGGTAAGTCGTTAATAAAAATGATGAAAAGAAGTGGTCCAAGGTGACTACCTTGAGGGACACTCGAAAAATTTATAATTTCCTTAGACAAGGCATTATCAATTTTTACCACCTGTTTCCTACCTACTAAATAGCTCTTTATCCACATTAGGAGCTGAGAGTGAAATCCATATATCTCTAGTTTTTTTAAGAGAACACTATGTTAAACGCGGTCGAAAGCATTTGAAAAATCAGTGTAAATAGTGTCGACTTGAGAACGCATTTCCATCTGTGATAGACAAAAATTTGAAAATATTGATAAATTTGTAGTAGTGGATCTACCTTTTAAGAAACCATGTTGGTAAACTGAAATGTTATTGTGAATAAGATTATACAATTTGTTTTTTATTACAGCTTCGAAAACCTTAGGAATTAACTGCAGTTTTGCAATTGGTCTGTAATTTTCAATCGAACTTTTTGTACCTGATTTATGAAGGGGAGTTATTATAGAGTATTTCCATTCATCTAAGAACTCACCATTACTTAAACAAAGGTTAAATATTATACAAAGTGGTGTAGCAAGTATATTAGCACAAGTTTTTAAAAGAATTGGTGGAATATTGTCTGGTGAAATAGAAAAATTGTTTTCAAGAGATAAAAGTACTTGTAAGACATTATCTACAGATAACTGCAAATTACCAAGATCAACCATTGGATCTGAATTTATTGAGTTAGCATAGTCTATTTTGACATTTATAAAATTAGATTGAAAGAACGACGCAAAGTTATTGCAAATTATATTAATATCATCGGACAACACATTATTATAAGTCATGCTAGATGGAATCCCAGTTGAGTATCTTTTCGTGTTAATAAATGACCAAAACTCTTAGGGTTATTCTTAACATTTGATTCAAGAGACTAGATGTATTGCTTGTATAAATTTTTTTTCAAAAACTCATACTCCCTTCTTCTTTGTTTGAACTCTTCATTTAAATGAATTGAAGATTTTTTAATTTTATTAGGTTTATTCATGACATTTTTCAGTCTTGATATACTTTTGTTGAACCAAATAGGTTTATTTGAACTTTTAAATAAAGTTTTTTTTAGGAACGTAAGAAGAAACCGCTGAATCTAAAATGTTCCGAAACAGAGTAAAAGCTTGTTTAGTATCTTTAGTGCTTATGATTTGTTGCCAATCTACTGTGTTTAAATAAGTTTGTATAGAATCATAATCAGCTTTTTTAAAATCATACAATTGTGAATTATTTTTAGATTTAGATTCATTCAAATCTGAAAAATTAAAAATTATTTCAACTGCATTTTCAAACATTTTATAAGATGGTTCATTACATTGAGTTTCAAGGCAATTATCAATAAAAATTAAATCCAAAATACGACCAATAGAATTAGGAATATTGTTGTATTGTTAATTTGATACATATTTAAGGCTGATAAACTATCAATAACATTATATTCATAATCTTTGACAACATTATAAGGAAATAATTGCTTTTCATCATCAGAGAATTTCCAATTAATATTAGGCAAGTTAAAATCACCAACAGCTACAAAATAACAATTTTCATCTTTATCATTGGCAATATCTACAATATTTTTAATGTGAGACTCATACAAAAGATTTTGAGATGAAGGTGGGATATATGATACGAAAATATATAAATGAATACATTTAAAAGATTGAATAAATAGATCTACACAAACACAAATCTGATCAATTTCGAAAGAATTAATAAGGTAGTCTAATTTTTCTACTTGTAAAATTTGATTGAACAGCCAACAAAACTCCTCCTCCTCTAGTTTGACCAGTTTGACGATCTTTGCGAAAGACGTTGTAATCGGAAGGGAAATATTCACCATTCAAAAAGTTCTCATTTAACCAAGTTTCAATTTAAGCTATAATGTCGTATGGACAGTCCTGGGCAGCAATAAAGAAATCATACGATTTGATTCTCATACCGCTCGCATTATGATAAAAGATGGAAAAATACTTGTCGAAGCTAAAAATTTGAAGATCATTCATTATGTTGGCGTTTGATTTTGTTTTTGGCCTAGTCCGTTTTTTGTATGGTTCAAAAACTGCTTGACTTGTACTCCAGTTGGCCATAAAGATGATTGAAGAACAGCATCGAAAGTGATAAATAAAATAAATGGTAATAAAATATTCTTACCACTTTATAAAGATCGTTTAAAACTTATTAATCTGCAATCCCTCCAAAAACGCCGCGAAGTCGCTCTTTCTACACCAGCTTTTAGCAGTTATCATAGGTTAGGTTAGGTTAGGTTAGGTTAGGTTAGGTTAGGTTACTGTGGCTGTGGATACAAAAACCACACACTTAGGCCAGAAGAAAGGCCCATTGTGATACCACATGAATCTAGAGAATTACTTCCCACTAGTTGAACCATTTTGAGCTTTGTATAAAGCGAAGGAGATATCTGATATCCTTTTTAGCTAGTTCACTGGGATCATCAAAAGAGTATTCTCCCAGATGAAGTTTGCGTCTTCGTGAAAGAGCAGGGCAGGTGCAGAGGAGGTGAGAGACTGTTTCCTCTTCCTCCTCGTCCATACAGCTTCTGCAGAAGTCATTTGAGGCTACACCAAGTCGTGTTGCGTGTCTGCCTATAAGACAGTGTCCCGTAAGGACACCTATTAGGGAGCTAATATCAAGTCTGCTTTGGGATAGCAAATCTTTAGAGCGCTTTAGGTCCAATGAAGGCCATATTAGTTTTGTGGCTGCGCATGTTGGTAAATTGTGCCATCTAGAGTTTGCTATCTCCAAAGTTTTTTCTTTTAGCAGAAGTTTACATGTAGCTATTGGTATACCTATCTTCTCCCTTTCAGGTGAAATAGGTATGGCAGTTCCATTTTTAGCGAGTTCATCGGCTCTACAATTTCCTGCGATGTCTCTGTGGCCCGGCACCCAGCATAGGTGAATGTTAAATTGCTGCGCCATCTCCATAAGAGACGATCGACAATCGAGGGCCGTTAGAGATTTGTTTGAGACGCCGTCAAGAGACTTGATAGCAGCCTGACTGTCAGAGAAGATGCGTATATTAGAAGCTGATATCACGTTTTCTCTTAGCCAGGAGAGAACCTCTTTGATCGCTAAAATTTCCGCTTGGAAGACGCTACAATGATTAGGGAGGCGGAATGAGATGCTTAGATTAAGCTTTTCTGAGTACACACCACTACCAAATCCCTCATTTGTCTTGGATCCATCTGTTTAAAAATGGATGCTTTTGTCATCTAGGAGTTTTTTGTCTTCCCATTCATCCCTGGATGGAATGGATACCAGGAAGTTTTTACCAAATTGGGGTTTTGGGATAGTGTAGTCTATGTACTTTGGTATAGAACCAAAGAGGTTCAGAATGATGGAGTGCCCAACATAGTTGTTGGTCCACTGAGATGAGGCGTTGAGTCTTATGGCTGTACTCGCTGCCACTTGTTTGCTGAAAATGTCGAGGGGTGTCAGATGGAGGAGAGTGTCCAACGCTGCTGAGGGCGTGGTTCTCAAAGCCCCGCTAATGCAGAGACATGCAGTGCGTTGGACTCTGTTGAGTTTGTCGTAGTAAGTGACTTTCTCCAGTGCAGTCCACCATACTGCAACCCCGTACATAAGTATTGGTCGGATGACCGATGTGTATAGCCAATAAGTTATGCGAGGTTGAAAACCCCTTTGTTTCCTATGGCTTTCTTGCAAAGGAAAGAGCTGCTGTAGCAGTTATCATACAGTCACCATTTTTTTCTAGCAAAAATTCCTATTTATACTAATCCAAGGAACGTCAAAAAGGTTCCTATTTGTCAATAAGTTTACTGGTTGTTGTTTTTTCCAAAAAAAAAAACTTTTAATTTAGATTCTAGGGGCCTTAAAACGTCAAGAAATGTCAAAATTTTCAATTTGAAAAATCGGACTTTCTATTGGAAGTTAAAAATATAAAAACAATATTTTTTTGTTTAAATTTAAACATTATTTTATATATATTTTGTGTTACAAAATAGTTTATATATTTTTTATTTTGTTAATAAGATTACGTTATACTTTAGTTTTAAAACTTAAATATTCTAAGAAACTTTTATAATTCCCTTAATATTCCAATATGTTTATATTCACTGGCCTTAACTTAAATTTACAGCTTTGAGCTGAAAAATAAAATCTCTAGATTAAAACAAATGAATATTGTGATGTGAATCAAATAAAATATCTCCTTACTCTTCTTCTTTCTTTAATACCACACCTCCCCATCATTAAACCATCCCTCCCGGTGGTATTATTAAAAGTGTTAAGTGCTGTAGTTAAAAAGTTGTAAAAGACTAATTGCAATAGGCCCGAAGTCGATGAAAGAAATATGAGTATAATAATTTAATTTTGTTTATAGACTTTTTATCACATTATATAAAAGTAATATCATATTGTCACTTTAAGGCGACTTCGTCTATACACTTTTACAAAACTCGATTATATCTACCGTCAAAAATTTCACGTATTTATGTCTATCTTTTAAAAACATTAAAATTTCACTGACCTCAGCAGACTGCCTCACAGTTCCATGTACATTTTATAGAGATACGGAAGGTTATAATAATCAGCATCATTTGTCTTTATAAAATGGTAAATAATAAAAAGTAATGATTCTTTTGCTGATTTTATAATTCTCATTATTTTCTTCACGCAAAAGTAACGAATAACCATCATCAAAACTCAACCCGAAATGCCACCCCGCATATTTATAAGAACAACAAAGCAACGTTAAATTGTAAATTTCCCAAGCAATCATAAAACTTTTTGCTCCATCATCATCGTTATGATAGTTTTTGTAATACATCTATAAATATTCCATATAACCTAACTTAACTTAACCTAAAACCGACAGACCAACCGCATCCAACAACCAACCAACCATCCAAATCGCAAGTCGCAACTCACAAGCTATAAAACACCGCACCCCAAAAAACTTAACATTTATATTTTCAACTATGAACTAAATTTATGCTAATTTTGAATGTTTGCCGCCTTATCATTTCATTGCCAGGACCATGACTAGGACTAGTACCGGGACCCTAACCAGAATTCAGAACCAGGACCAGAACAAGAACCAGAACCATCAGGATCCGAGTTGAGTTAAGTTGAGTATAGTGTAGCCTCATTAGCATCGTCGTCGCATCATCAGCCTCATCAACATGATGGTAGTATAATTCAAAATGCAAACACACCCATAAACACAGCAGTTTCCCTCCGATGGGTGTTTCAGTTACTGTTACTGTTTCAGTATACCACACTTCACCACCCACCCCGCACTCCCTATAATAGGAACCTACCTACTGCTGGCTCGTACTGAACTGACACAGTAATTATATGGGGCAAGTTTTTAAGTGTACCTACCATCATCAGCGCAAACAACAGTTAAGTATAGTTGTGTCTTTATTTGGACCAAAAAGTCCTATACTTGTGTTTCACCCCTTTCCTTTAAATAAAAACAAAAAAGAAACCGCTTATATTCTCTTTGCTCATTGCCTTAGCAGCAGCGGCAACGGCGGCGCGGCGGCGGCGGTCGCTCGGCGCGAGGATATTCCAAAAAGGTCCTGTGTTTGCAAAAGTTTCTAATTATTTGTTGCAAACACACTTAAGTCGGTATCAGCGTCATTGCCAGTTCTCCTATTAGTCCTTGGCTTTTGGTATATAATTAAGCAACTTAAGCGTGTCCTAGATTATGATAGAGAAAAACCTTGGAGTGTGTAAGCTGTTCTTCTTCAAGACTACGACGACGACTACGTCGACGATAACAATCAAGGTCTTGAGGCTAAATTAAATTTATAAATTAAAAACAAAAAAACTTTATAAAATATAAAATACATGCGAAATAAAGAACAGAGCAATGCAATTATCTCGAGATCCCTTTCAACGTTTGGCTAATCGTGTAAAGAGTGAATGAAATTTAAGTTTTGCCCTCAAAAAGAGATTCACTCTCTCAAAACTGAAGAAAATCATTTCCCACGAATGCACCATCCAAAGACGAAGGTTCCTCTACCTACGTTCTGTTTTTCCGAAAAAAAAAGAAAAATTGTCAAAAAAAACTTTCTCAAGACAAAGTTTTAATGAAATTTTTGCTGCAATGTGATTCGATTTTAAATTCCTTCCAGGATTTTTTTTTTAAAAAAGGACCAAAAAGGTAGAAGAACAAAATGACGAAAAATAAAACCAAATCCTTATAAACGTGAACTCCTTTTGGCATTTTATAAATATTTCCATAGGATGCCGCATGTCAAAGGGTGCAAGTGCAATTTAATCTAGTGTGTGTAAGCTTGAGGTTCATAATACGAGTATGAGTTTGGATGCAAGTGTATAGGAGAGTGGTTTGATTGTGTTTGTTTATATCCGGCAAAGAACTTTTGCAATTGTTTCCTCTTCGACAAAAGTCGAAAAAAAAGACAACGACAACGACGATGCAAACATCGAGTGTGGATCGAGTGCAGTTTGGACTTCATTCTTCTTAAAAAAGGATTAAGAATTTCCCTCAATTATGTTTTGAAAGTTTTGGGGAATTTTCCTTAAGTTTTTTGTATTATGTTTTTGAAGTGTGTTTAGAAAGAAAGTTTTTAGGCTCTCCTAAGTCTCAAATTTTGTTGGCCGTGTTTGAATTAATAATATTACTTTTGTTGCTTAGCTTAATTATAGAACAGATATCAAATTTAAGATTTTTAAAACTCTACGCACGGGTAAAATGTCAATTAGTCTGATGATTGGCTTCGGTGGTTTTGCAATAAATTTCTAACGATTAAGTTGACTAATTCAAACGGAATTTTTGAATGGCGAAAATACATTTTTGAACTTTCAATTGAAAGTTTTTGCAATGTGTCCGATTTTTGGAATTGAACATTTTGAAATTTTAAGGTCCGCAGGAGTATAAATCTATATTACAATAAGTGGGCCAACTTACCCCTATAGCTTGGCAAGTTAGCCAACTTTCGGCAAGAGTGGCACGAATCCATTTCTCACCGGCAAACTTTCAGTGAATATTTCCAATCACATAAGGCAAAAGTATTCAAGTTCGTCTAGATTTTTTCTTTACTTAAACTTTGTTCATTTTCAACATACCATAGGAAGTTATTCTAATCGGTCCGATTTGTTAAATTGAAAATTTTGACATATCTCGACGTTTCAAGGTCTCTAGAGTCGAAATAAAACATTTTTAGAGAGATGGCTGTGCGTGCGTGTGTACGTACGTTCTCGACGTTTTTTTCATCGTCCATAGCTCAAGAACCAGTAGAGATATCGACTTCAAATAAATTTTGTTATACGGATAATATTGGAGAAAGATGCAGAAAAAAAATTGAGTGGGTGGTTTTTTTACCATAGCAATTTAAAAAAAACTGTGAAAATTTTGGTTAACCCTAAATATCCCACGAACCAATAACGCTAGAGACTTGAGTTAAATTTTATATATAATAATATTATAAAGTGATACCAAAAAATTATAGTTTTGTAAAAAAATTCAATGAACTGTTTTCATAAATCATGAAAACTGAAAAAAATATTTGTCACCTCGAAAACTTTATGAACAAAAAATGATTTTATCTCCAAAATAATTTTGTGCAACGAAAAATCGAATGGACAGTTTTTTTTTATAAAAATAAAATCCTAAACAAAACATTACCCAATGTTGGTAAAAAACTGATTTTCGACTCAAATATCTTTTCAAAACTTTGAGATATTGGCTTTTAATTAATTTTTCCTTTTAAAGTAAAATTTCGAGAAAAATCGAATTTACAGTTTTTTAACAAAAAATAAAACCCTAAACAAAATTTATAAAAGTTGGTAAAAATTGATTTCCGACTCAAATTTCTTTTCAAACCATTGAGATATTGGCTTTAAACTACTTTTATCTCTCAAAATATATTGTTTTAAACATTCAGTAAAATGTAAAAAAAAATCGAATTGAGAGTTTTTTTTACAAAAAATTAAAAACCTAAAAAAAAACAATACTAAAACTTGGTAAAAATTTACTTTCGACTCAAATAGCTTTTCAAAAATTAAAAATATTGACTTCAAACTTATTTTATTTCACAGAAAATATTATTTTCGATATTCAATAAAATAAAATCTACAAAAAATAGTACGCAAATTTGGTAAAAATTAATACATATAGACAAACTTTTAAGCAAGCAAAATCCACAGACAGGATTGGAAGTTATCAGTGTGGGTCGCATCCCAGCCTTTTGTTTAAAGTTATTTTTAGAACATAATTTAGAAAATTTTAGAAAATAATAAAGTTTTATTTTTATAAAAAAGCTAAATTGTAAATTAATTTCGTTTTTATATATTCTTTTTTTTTATTTTTTTTTATATATTCGTGAAACCCCCTCACGGTTTTCGCCTTGTTGTGGCGAGGGGGTTTACGTCTTACTCTTCAGCAATCCAGCTGCGGAGTAGGGCAACTAAGAAAACCAACAAAAGCAGAGATGTCAATCTAAATAATGAACCATGGACAAAAGTTTACAAGAGGAAAAAAATCGAACGGGCATATACGTTCAAAAGTCGGCAGAGGTCACGGCTGCCGGCGAGGGCTTGGCTTCGCAAGAAGCTAAGTCGCCAGTGACAGAAGTAAACTTCAAAGATGGAAAAAGAGAGTTAAAAAGACAACCGGTCTTTCTCTCAGTAGATCTCCTTCCCGACTTAGATAGTTTAACTATCAAAAGTACGGAGACCTCGGACAGACCTCCTTCCATAGGTAGTCAAACCGAGGACGAGCTACTGATGGAACCGAATCAAGAGGAGACTATGCTGAAGTCTGATGCACCCCTCAAAGCTTCGAGGGAACGCAGCAACTACAGATCCTCCAAAAGATTCGTGGAAAAGACCGAGTTGAAAGACCCTGCGGCGCTCAGTTCGAGAGATAAAGCTCTCCTAAAAAAGCACAGGAAGCTGGTTAAGAACTTCGAGCGGCAGCTGGCAGAGACTGCCACTGCACCCAGGGGAATAACAAGGCAAGTGAATGCCGAAGAGTCGGAGAGCAAAGGAGTAGATGCTGCCAAATCTAGGTCTGTCCCTAAAAAGGCAAACTGTGAACAGGCTGGCAATAACTCGACCGCTCGGAACGACAAGAGAAAAGTTCAGGCGACTTCCAGCAAGAAACAGCCAGCCAACGCTAGGAAAGACCAAGCACCGGCAGGCACCTCTTCTGGAATGAAACCAGGAACGTCCAAGAGACAAAGATCGGAGGAGACAGTCAAGCTAGACGGTGCTAAGAAACTTAGAACCAACAGCTTCGACACCACCCCGATCGACCTGCAAATTGCCATTATAAGCCGTGACGACCCAGATGGGAAAATCTCGGCAAAAAACTGGCTTCTTGTAGAAAATGAGATCCTCAAAGCTATGATGGCAGCATCAGAGAACGATAGTTCTGAAGACTATATCTTTGATGGTGCCGGATGGCGGCGAGGAGTTAAAGTGGTCTGCTGCGGTGACCAGAAATCACGGGAGTTTCTGAACCACACAATCGCCAACATTGGCGAACTATGGGAAGGTTCCTCCCTTGATATTCTACCCGCCGCAGCTCTACCACTCCGCCAGCAGTTTAGCATATGGATCCCCCCTCCTGCAGAACATGAGGACGCAGCCATTGTAAAGTTGTTGGCGAAACAGAACAAAGAGCTTCCCATTTTAGAATGGAAGCTCCAACACTCAAGAAAGAGTCATGGAGGCGAAGGGAAGGACCTCTTGTTTGTGGCAGACAAGAAATCTGACCTTCTGCTGAAAGAGAGAAAAGACGTGTTGAGGTATGGTCTCGGAACCGTAAAGGTTAAGAGGCATGAGGGCAAAGGGGAGTCAAAAGCTGCTAGTGGTGCAAATAAACCTGCATTACGCTAAAGCAGCAACGTACGACCTTACGCTCTACATGTCTCACGAGAACGTGGATGTGGCCTTGATCCAGGAACCATGGTTAGGCAAAAACCGAATCCGTGGGTTGAGGTCAAAACATTACAACCTTTTCCATTCCACGTCAGGTGAAGGTAATATTATAAGTTGTATCCTAGTGAAAAAATCAATTAACGCTTTCTTCCTATCTAGGTACATCAACAAGGACAACACGGCAATCAGCGTCGAATCGAATGAAGGAAACTTCATTCTAGCGTCGACGTACATGCCGTACGAGGAGGAGAGCCCACCATCAAAAACAGTTCGCGATCTGGTGGTCCATGCCACAGCAAGCGGTACACCTTTGGTGTTGGGAGGTGATGCCAACGCTCACCACACTCAATGGGGCTCTAAGGACATCAATAAAAGGGGTGAGTCAATTCTCTGTTCTAATTTATCGATATGTAATAGGGGCAATCAACCTACCTTTCGAAACAAAAACAGTGAGGAAATCATAGATTTGACTCTTATTAGCAATAATAGTACAATTTCGGTTGAGGACTGGAGAGTCTCACCTAAAGAATCTTTTTCGGATCACTTTAGGATACTCTTCTCTATAGACAGGAACTTTACTGAAAAGAAACCTTACAGGAACCCAACTAGAACGAATTGGACAGAGTACGAAAAATGTCTGAAAGACTGTATTGATCCACCAGAGGACAATACAAGTCTAAGTACTTCAACCATTTACACTGTTGTCCATAACTTGTCTAGCAAAATGAGAATGTCTTTTGAAAAACACTGCCCTTTATCTCGTTCCAATAACTCCACTAAACCACCCTGGTGGAATGGTGTACTAAAGAAACGCAGAACAGAGGTCAGAAAACTTTTCAATAAAGCTAAACTGAGTAAATTAGAAGGGGATTTAAAGTCTTATAGAGCCGCACTTAACACTTACACCAAAGAGTTAAGGAAGGCCAAAAAGGATTCGTGGGCTAAACATTGTGAATCCATTGAAAAAACAAGCGAGGCGGCAAGGCTCCGTAGAACCCTGGCCATTAATCCCACGATCCCGGGGTACATAAAACACCCTGATGGAACATGGTCGAACTCGAGCCTAGAGACGCTTGAACTCTTCATGGAAACTCATTTCCCCGGTTGTAAAAACCCAGAAAGTTCCGATTGCTTGCAATCGAACACGCTGGATTTTACTCACACGGAATCAAAGTTAGAACTAAATCGGGTTATTACTGAGCAGAAGATTATCTGGGCAATAAACTCGTTCAAACCCTATAAATCAGCGGGACCGGACGAGATTTTCCCAGCTCTCCTTCAAAACGCTCTCAAAGTAATAACTCCGTGGCTTAGGGTAATCTTCATAAGTTGTATCAAACTTAGATACGTCCCTAATAGCTAGAAAAAGGTCAAGGTAGTCTTTATCCCAAAAGCAGGGAAACCGACTCACTCGACCGCTCAGGATTATAGACCAATAAGTCTCTCTTCGTTTCTCTTTAAGACACCAGAGAGGATAATTGATCTACATGTTAGAGAACTTCTCAACGAAAACAATTTGTGCAACTACCAACACGCTTACCTTAAAGGTAAATCAGTGGAGACTGCTCTGCATGAAGTATGTAGTTTCACATATTGAGAAAAGTCTTGAACATAAAGACTATACCCTGGCAGCATTTCTTGATATCGAGGGTGCGTTTAATAACGTTAAAACGGAATCAATCAAAACTGCCTTACTTGAAGTTGGAGTTGAACCTGTCATTGTCGATTGGATCTTCACCATGTTAAATGGCAGAATTATCAACTCTCAATTAGGAGTTAGCACTATCGAGAAAGCAGTTACTGGAGGCACACCACAGGGAGGAGTCATCTCACCCATGCTCTGGATCCTCGTAGTCAACAAAATTCTCACAAAGTTCAAAGATCAGGGCATTAAAATAGTTGCGTATGCAGATGACATAGTGGTTTTGATAACAGGCAAGTTTCTTACCATCATCGAAAACATTATGGAAAATGCATTAAAGGATTTATCTTCTTGGGCAACTAAGAACGGTCTCGCGGTCAACCCCACCAAGACAGAGCTAGTTTTGTTCACGAGGAAAAGGAAACTGGAGGGCTTCAACCCTCCCAAACTAAATGGCATTCCTCTAAAACCTTCTAAGGAAGCTAAATTTCTAAGAGTAATCCTTGACTCCAAGCTTACATGGAAGCGTAATACTGAGGAAAGAATGAAAAAGGCACTATGTGCATTCTACACATGCAAAAAGACCTTCTGTGTACGTTGGGGTATGCGACCGCAAGTCATCCAATGGATGTACACAGCGATTGTCAGACCCATTCTTACCTATGGCTCTATTGTATGGTGGAAGGCGGTGGAAAAATCAAGCTATCTCAAGAACCTGAATAAGGTACAGAGACTACAGGGGCTCAAAGATCCACACCACAAGCTGGATTGGAAATGATCTTGGACCTCCCGGCTCTGGATGAGTTCATAAAGTGCACGGCAGAGAAAACTGCAATTCGTTTAAGAGAACTGAGTTTTTGGAGGCATAGCACTTATGGCCACGGGTCAATCTTACAAAGATATGACACGATCCCAGGACTGAGAGAGACCACCGATTACATCCCCCCTTTACTAGATTTCGACAGGAAATATTCTATTTTCATACCAGAAAGACAGGGTTGGGATCCCAATTCACTTATAAGTAAACAGGGTATCCCTTTCTACACTGACGGTTCAAAAATGGAATCAGGAACAGGTGCTGGAGTGTTTTGCCAATCTCTCAACATCAGAGCGTCATATACACTCCCGGCTGACTGTAGTGTCTTTCAGGCCGAGGTCTTTGCCATTGGAAAAGCAGCTGAATTGGCACATCACGAAAAGCTAAGCTCTTCGGAGATTACTTTTTTCGTGGACAGCCAGGCTGCTATCAAAGCCTTAGCCAGTGAGACCATAAGATCAAAAGCAGTTTTAAACTGTAGGAAGGAATTAAACAAAATCTGCCACACTAACCAGGTAAAACTCTGCTGGGTTCCCGGACATA
This sequence comes from Eupeodes latifasciatus, assembly GCA_920104205.1. Lineage (NCBI taxonomy): Eukaryota > Metazoa > Arthropoda > Insecta > Diptera > Syrphidae > Eupeodes > Eupeodes latifasciatus. Next base: position 338,326,262 of record OV049924.1, on the reverse strand, counting down.
GCAATATAGAAGGGAATGATATAGTAGACGAACTAGCCAGGAAAGGGTCAAAAGCAGACACAAGTAGTAGCGACCATTCAGTAGGGGACCACTCGTCCCGATTGGGGTACTCAAGAGGAAGATAGACCTTAACCTAAAAGAGAAAACCAATATCTCCTGGAAATCCAGGAACGATTGGGCAATCTCTAGAAGTTTATGGCCTAACACAAATGAAAAAGAAACTCGGTATATTCTATCGCTGAGTAAAAAGAACATTAAAATCTTGATAGGTGTACTAACAGGTCATTGCGCCATTGGCATAATGGCTAATAGAATAGGGGCATTTGCACCCGATTTTTGTAGGAGCTGTCAGGATGAGGAGGAAATGGAAACCATTAAACACCTGCTCTGCGACTGTCCGAACCTCGAAACCAGCCGACTCCGTCATTTCGGAAACAGGTTTGTTGGAGAACTGGATGATCTAGTACAGGTCTCAATGGCGAGCATGAGGAAATTTATAGATAGCACAGGCTGGTTCGTTAACGAGCCAGTCTACGCTAATCGACAGAGTTGAATTGAACTGAGAGCATCGATGCTAAATTTTACAGGGGATCACAATGGACCAATAGGCCCCCGTGTACGCAACAGCTTCTTGCTGTGCACACCCCTTACAACCTAACCTAACCTAACCTATTCTTGAAAACCACGCGAACAAAAAAATACCCCTTATGTGTTCGTACGTTAGGGAAATTAAAAAATATTTAATTTCTTATATAGATTATATCACCTCTAAAATAATTTTATACAATAAGGTAAATTTAATGTAGATTTAAAAGCTTACAGATTTTTCGTTATAAATCAAGTAATTTAATTGAAATTAAAACCAAAAACCAAACATTTCTTAAACAATTTGATACATTTGCAAAATTTTTCAACAGTGAGTCGCACCACTCTTTTATGACATTTTATTGGAAAAATGAAAAAAAAATTTTCCACAATTGTTTGTTTGAATGATGAAATACAATAGCAATAGGTACGAGTATTAAGATAAAATCTATGAAAAATAATGAACCAAGAATTGTGATATACAAAATATAAAACTGCATCTCCGTTATTATCCTGGAAAACTTGGAAAAACTTCATATAGAGTTATGGGTGATATCCCTATGGTTGCCATTTTGCCTAAATCAAGATAAATCTCATTTCCAACGTTAAAAAAGTACAGATGCTTTCCTTAGTTTTGTTTTTCTTTTAATATTTTGCATTTTTTTGTTTATAATCTTTCGATATAGAAAGGTTGGTACATCCGGTTAAAGTCATCTATCCATAACATCCTGCAATAACGGAGACAAGAAATCCCAGAGAACTTAAAATCTATATAGATACAAGTATAGTTGTGTAATAAAGTCAAGTCAGTCAGCTAGCTAGCTGGCTATAGCGGTTTCTATGGATCTATACCTATATTCGCGAGTCGAGTTAAAACCCATTGAAATAAGGGTTTTTTTTCTTATTTTCGAAAAATATTATTTTCTTTTCTGGTATTTTGTTGTTTCATTGTAAGTATGTATATGATGATGGAAATGATTATGTTAGAAAATGCGAAAACGGAAGTTAAAGGATAGAAAATAAAGTTGTTGAAAATAAAAAAGAAACGAAAAAATTCAGACGTAAGAACGAAGTTGAATCCAGGAAGTTTGAAAGCGAAAAGTAATTTTTCATTTCATCACAGAGATGAACGCTGAACAGTTTTGTTCCTGTTTTGTTCTCTTTTTATTTCCAAAGTTCTTTTTATTTTTTGTTTTTGTTTTGATTCCTGCTCTATTATACAGTATACAGGACAATTTTGATTAATTTATGAACAGTTCTTTATGTTATTATTTCATCATTTATTATCGGTCAATTTGATTTTATGTTTTTTTTTATTTTCCTTTTCAGGATCTTAGATGCAAAATGGAGGTTTAAGTGTTCATCACTGCTTCTTATTATGAAAAACAAGATTGTTGCTATTTATTGTGGTATGAAAAGGGTTTTCCAGTAGAAAATTTAAGAATTTGAAAGTTAATTGAGGACATATTGTTTAAGTTACATCCATCAAATTCTCTAAAATATTTCGTGTATTACTTACCTACCTTATTATGCAGAGACACATTGTGAGCACTAGGAAAGGGAGGAAGGGTTGGTGCACCTTGGTTTTGAATTCCTGATTATTGCAATGACAGAATGTGATAAGGCATTCCACAGTCGCGTAGTACGGCTAAGAAATGAATCTCTGTACTTGACAGTACGTCAGAAGTTGTAGTTGAGGGTACTGATAAGCATTTCCAGGGAGTTATACTCAATCCTTGGACGTATGTAAGCCTTGTAAATTGTTATAACGACATTCACGTGGTTTGCTGCAAAAACAACTGAAATTTTTGTAACTTAAGTAATGCTTTAAATTATTTTCATTAAATTGGTTTCTAAGAAAAAGAGGAAATATTCAGGTTTTTAAGAAGAAACCTTGAATAAGAGATCGTCAATATTATATTAAGTTGCCTTTAAATTCCTGAAACTAGCCTTCAATTCCATCTTTTTTTTTATGCACATAAATAGTGAACATTGAAGTGATTTTTACTTGAGACACACATGAATTATTTGGCAAGTATTGGATTCGTACAAAATTTCGAATAGCATAGTGCCGATTGAAATTAAATTTTCAGCCGATTGGCTTAAGGCGTTTTTTTTTCATTTTTTTAATATGCAAAATAATAGCAGTCCCCATACTTTTTTTTGGTTTAGAATGGAAAATTCTATTTTTTTTTTTCAAAAGTAAACCGATAGATTTTTTTTAAAACTTTCTCTAATTTATTCCCTTAATTCGGCTTCTTTCTTTAAGAAAAACATATTTTTGTATTGCCCCAGAAGGGTACCCCTCATAGACGGTTATTAACTTCCCATAGGACGTTATTGTAATGGGTCCGATTTGTCAAATTGAAAATTTCGAAATTTCTCGACGTTTCAAGCTCCCTAGAGTCGAAATAAATTTTTTTTAGAAAGATGTCTTTGCGTGCGTGTGTACGTACGTTCGTACGTTCGTACGTCCGTACGTCTGTACGTTCGCGAAGTTTTTTTCGTCCTCCATTGCTCAAGAACCAGAAGAGATATCGACTTCAAATAAATTTTGTTATACAGATAATAAGGCAGAAAGATGCAGAAAGGGCTCTCAAGAAAATTGCGTGGTTGTTTTTTTTTACCATAGCAGTTTAAAAAAAAGATGAAAATTTTGGTTAAACCTAAATATCTCATGAACCAATGATGCTAGAGACGTGAATTAAATTTTATAATATATATTGTAACGTAATACAAAACACTTATATTTTTGGAAAAAAATCCAATTAATGGTTTTTTTTATAAATCAAAAAAACTAAAAAAATTTGTCACCTCGAAAATTTTACGACCAAAATATGATTTCATCTCCAAAACAATTTTGTGCAACGAAGAATAGTGTTCTTGACATCTGATAAAATTTTGAGAAAAATCTAATTAAGTTTTTTTTTTAAGAAAATAAAATCCTAAAAAAAAAATGTACTCATAGTTGGTAAAAATTGAATTTCGACGCAAATATCTTTTCAAAAACTTGAGGTTAAGGCTTCAAACTTTTTTTATCCTATAAGAAATATTGTTTTCAACATTCTGAAAAATGTTGAGAAAAATCGAATTAACAGTTTTAAAAAAAAAATAAAAAACCTAAAAAAAATTAATAAAAGTTGGTAAAAATTGATTTTCGATTTAAATATCTTTTCAAAACTTGGCGATATTGGCTTTAAGCTGCTCTAATCTTTCAAAAAATATTGTTGTCAACATTCAGTAAAATTTTGAAAAAAATCGGATTGACAGCTTTTGTAGAAAAAATTAAAAACCTAAAAAAAATTTTAACAAAAGTTGGTAAAAATTGATTTTCGCTTCTAACTAATTTAAACTTATAAGAAATATTGTTTTCAACATTCGATAAAATTTTGTGAAAAATCTAATTGACAGTTTTTTTTACAAAAAATAAAAACCTTAAAAAAAAAAACAATACTAAAACTTGGTAAAAATTTACTTTCGACTCAAATAGCTTTTCAAAAATTACAAATATTGGCTTCAAACTTATTTTATTTCACAGAAAATATTGTTTTTTATATTCAGTAATTTTTTTATAAAAATCCAACAGTCCGTTTTTTCATAAAAATATAAAATCTACAAAAAATAGTACGCAAATTTGGTAAAAATTGATACATATAGACAAACTTTTAAGCAAGACAAATCGACAGACGGAATGGAAAGTTATCAGTGTGGGTCGCATCCCAGCCTCTTTTTTTGTTTTTAAGTTTTCTCGAGAACTAATGGACCGATTTCAATGCTCTTCTCTTTCAGTGCAAGCTCTTGTCAATGATCAAATTTTCAAACTGATGAAGATTTTTGATGATCAAAAATTTCATTATTTTTTTTTTATTTAAAAACATTTTTCAACGAAATTCAATAATGTATATGTATAGGTATGTATATGAAACAGCAACAACTTTATCATATAAAGTTAAATAAAAACAAAAACAAACAATTTTCATAATTCTAACTGTTATAATAAACTCAGTAACACTACTTTATTTTAAATTTTGGGATCCTTAGTTTTTTAGCTCTTTCTTTGTTATTGTAAATGACAAGTTTATTGAGAAAACAAATTTTTTGCCTAATCATTAAAATAGAAACAGTGCAATAATCAAGACGTATTTATCTTTAAGCTCAAAAAAATTCAATAATATTTTAAAAATCTTAATTTAGCCAAGCGGTATGTACCATCTAGATTTCTTCTTTATATATAAATTTATATTAAGTTTAAAAGTTTAGAGATTATGGGGCGTGGAAGGCACTGCAACAAAGAAGAGAAAAGTGCAATTCTAATTTTACGTAAAGAAGGGTTTTCGTTAAGATAGATAGATAGATAGATATAGATTTTTATTTACTTGCAATTATTTGTACAATTTCATTAACAATCTTTAAAGCATGGATTTGCCGTCTGCCTGATTGACAAAGTTTTAACTGTATTAAAGTTTTGTAATTAATTAAGTTGCAGTCTAATTCTGCTTCTATAAATAAGTGCTGTTTTGCAATATATAAACATTTTAGACACGTCTACTTCATTTAAGAGAGCTAAAGTTTCATTTTCTGATAAAAAGTCTCTACCAAGTACATTTCTTCTAGTTTCTCTCAGGACTGGACACCTTCCGACAAAATGAAAAATATCCTCTCGTTCAGCCATGTTGCAAATATCACAGAGCAGTGGAAGATCTTCGCGATGTGGAACGTAATTTATGTTTAGCAGTTCACCTCTTAGCCGAAACATGTTGGAGATTTGCTCTACAGTATTTATGTCCTGGAAGTAGTTTCTTTCATTAAGATTATAATTCAGCCTGCTATAGATCATCCGATGAAGTGAGCTGGTTGTCTGTTCTGTGAATACATTTCTAAAATTTTCATCCAGACGCCTAATTACCTGGTACAGTGACGATTTCCATGTACTCTGTTCACTGAGATTTAAAGTTACACCTGTATCTTCTGCTAGCCCAATCCACTCTTTAACCCATCCTGTTTTGCTTTGTATCGCTTGTAAAGCTGCTTTTTTTGGTAGGCGATTGTTGGGCATATTCAGTACTTTCAGAACGTAATCGACTTGCAGCTTCAACGTTTTTATGAAGAGTGGGGATAAGCCTGTTTCCAACATTATCATGTAGTTTGGGGTGCATGAAGGAAGGCGGAATATTCGTTTTAAATAAAATCTCAGGAGTTTTTCCACAGTCTCAAATTTCTTTGCTCCCCACACTTGGGCTGCGTAAAACAGGATTGATACGGATACTGCTTCGAAAACTTTATATTTACTGTTATGCGCTATGTTTTTGTTGTTGAAACATTCTTTCCATGCCACGTTAATCGCGGTTTTAGCCTTAAGAAGTTTTTCGTTGAGGTGTTTTTCCATACTTAAGTTTTGGGTAAAATATACTCCTAAGTATTTGTATTCTTTTACTCTTTCTATGTTCTCATTGTTGAAGTACCATTGTTCACTTGAGCTTAACCTTCCTCCACCTTTCTTGATAACCATCACTTTCGACTTGTTCAGGTTCACTACCAAGCTCCATCGTCTACAGTATTCCGAGAGTCGATTTATCATAAGCTGTAAGGATTGCTGTGAGTTTGCCAGCAAGACTATATCATCTGCGAAGAGTAAGGCTTTAATGACCTCTCCAGCATATCTAACACCTCCTGGTAATGCGTCAGTGATGTCATTTATAAATAGTGCGAATAAGCTAGGACTGAGAGCACAGCCCTGTCTTACTCCCGATTGCGTCTGGAACCATTCAGATACCTGTTTTCCATTCCATACCGCTGCTCTCGTGTCTGCGTACAAGTTCTGTATAACTCGTCCAAACTTAAACGACATCCCGGATCCAAACAACTTGAACATCAATGCGTTTCGATCAACTGAGTCAAATGCAGCTTTAAGATCCACAAAAAAAGTGTATAGCTTTTTATTTTTTTCCAAAAAAGACTCAGCAATGCTCCTTAGAACGAATATATGATCGATGGTCGAGTAACCCGACCTGAATCCGGCTTGAGACTCACATAATAGATTATTCGAGTCTATCCACGTGTTTAGCCGCTTTAGTAGAATCGCAGTAAAGATTTTGTAGGAAGCGTTCAAAAACGAGATTCCTCTATAATTGGCTGGATCTTCGATGTTGCCTTTTTTGTGTATCGGAAAAATCAAAGCATCTTTAAACTGCTGAGGGATGATTCCTGTTTCAAAAATTTGATTATATATGTTAGCCAGGTTCTTAATCAGTTCGTCAGTGCCATATCTGTAGAATTCCGCTGGTATCTATCTGCACCTGCCGCTTTTCCATCTGCTAGTGCGTTGACCGATACGTGAACCTCATGCTGGGAGATTGCACTGTCTAAAATCTCGTCTTGAATATAGGGTTGGGCATAGTAGATCATGACTGGGTCCATCATTGCTGGGTTCAGCAGTTGATTGAAATGATTTCGTAGAGTAGAAGTATCCAATCCACGACTGATAATATACTTCGATCCATTTAGTTTTCGGGCCAAGTTCCAAAATTCAGAGGGATTACAACATCTAGCTAGTTTTTCTGCTTCAGCTTCATAATAGTTTACTCTCTTTTCCTTACAAAGCGCTTTATAAATTTTATTGTGTTTAATATATTGTTTTTTTGCATAGCATTCGTTACTACGTCTAAACTCATTGAGCCAAGCAAATGATAATTTTCTCGCTCGCGCACAAATTGAATCAAACCAAGGTTCTTTAAATTTATTTTTTTCATGACGATAAGCACTTGTTGGCACCTTATGCGCCTCCTTTATGAAACATTCAATTTTACTCAAACACATACAATTTTCGGACAGCAGGAGTGAATTCAGCTTTGTTCTGTAATTTAAGGCCGTTGTATTCCTCCATTGGAGTTTGGGCATAAGTTCTAAGGTCACAATTTCCTCTCGTACCATTTCGCCACATTTAAATGTTACCACAATTGGCATATGATCTGAATAGTTTCTTTTTTGGACTTCAAAATCAGTTATAAGTGAGCTCCATTCACCACGTTCCAAGCTATAATCTATAACAGAGCTACCCTGTTTCCCAACAAATGTGAATTCACCTTGGTTGTCTCCCTCACTGGTACCGTTTTGGATCCGGAGCCCGAAAGAATTGCATAGATCCAACAACTTTGCACCCCTTCCATTCTTCGTTGCATCTTTCGTTCTCCTGCTCATACCAATTCGATCATTTTCCGTTCCTCCTTCGTTACCGATCCTGGCATTTAAATCTCCAACTAGCAACAAATTTTCAACCAGGTTTACCGATGTAACAAACTCACTAATTTTTTCAAAATCCGCATCCCATTGGTTACAATTTATATAAGTTGGTAATATGCGGAATTTCTTGCCATAAATGTTAAGATCTAGACATATTACCTCCTCATAACTTTTGAATTCACATACGTTACTATCAATATCTTTTTTATATCCGAAAATACAGCCACCACTCGCTCTTCCTTTCGCATGTCTTCTTATTGCTGGTATAATTTTCAGGTTATAGTTACTAAACTTGTTTTCGTACTTTATAAAGTTATTACTAGTTAAATATGTTTCATATAGAAAGAATATATTGAATTCATTAACAAAGCTAAAAAAATCGGTAAATATAAATTTGTTACTAAGTCCTGCTATGTTGTATGACAAAATTTTTAATACTATTACATTTTTCTTTGAATTATTATTTTTAATTTTTTCTACATTCTTATTTATAATTTTTTCTACATTATTATTGTCATGTTTATTTGACTGGCAGACGGCATTACAATTAAATATATGATGGCGGCATCAACGATGGTACGTGTGAACTACTACTTTCCGAATTTTTGCTCGTACCTGGAACGCACCCTTCCGAAATGTCATATTGTAACAGCTGATTCAACGTTGACACTCCGCACACGCCGCCGTCACATCTTAATTTATTCTCACTGTCATAATAAAATGTTTTACCTTTAACAATTAATGTTTGTCCTCGTATTTGAGTTTTAATCGATTTGTTTTTCGCGTAAATATCCGTTCGCAATGAAACAAGAAGTCTTCTTCGGGCTCGTGCAGATGCGGGTAAATCTCTGTGGATGGAGATTCCTCTATTTCGTAGCTCCACAGCAGAACTTAATACTCGTCGCACATCCTCGCTTCGGTTCATCTTGACGATGACGTTTGCTACACGGTTGTTATTCGAGCGCAACACCCTTGTTGATGTAATAACGTTGTCATCATTAGTTTGCAACAGTTCCAAGCAACACCTTTTTGCCTTGTCGCCAGGATTGTCTTCAACTTGCACTGGTATGTGGACAACAACATTTTTTTCATTCGCCTTCGTCTCTAGGAACTCCACTTGGCGCTCCAAGGATTTACAGCGAGCTTCAAATTGAGTCACTTGAGTCTGCAAGTTCTGATTGCTTACTTGTAGGTTGTGGATTTCTGATTGAATTAGCTCAAGGTCCGATCTTGTTGGCATGTCTTTCATTTTGTCATCCATAATTGTTGACATTATTTCTTGAATCATAATTCTCAGCTCTACCACTTCCATAGCTCCAACCGCAGTATTTTTTTGACTCGTATTTTCACTGTGCGATGGGGAATCTGATGTCAACTCTTTGTGCGGTCTTTTATGATGTTGTTTATCACCATTGTTATATTTTGGTGTAGGTGGAGGTGTTCGTTTCATTTTTAATACTTTTTGATCCGATATATATACTATATACGCGCCCTTTGTTCTTTTAATTGAAATTCGATGGGTAAAATGAATTGAACTCACCAAAATAATACTTGGTTAAAGTGATGTGTACAAATACGGTTAGTGCAACTCGTTTTTAACTTTATTAATAATTTATTTACTGGTAAAAAGCAAAATTTTATAGAGCGACCGTAAACTGGACTTAACACTAGCAAACCAGGTTTTCGTTAAGAAAAATTGCTGAGAAAGTTGGTAGATCTCTCAAGCTAATTGTAAACGTAATTAAGCCAACGAGGGAAAAAAAACAATTGGGCCAGCTAAGAAAAGCGACCATCAGAGAAGATAGAGACATCATTCGTGTATCAAAAAAAGATCCTTTTAAGTCTTCAAAAGACATTAGAGCCGAGTTACAGCTTGGAGTTTCTTCCAGAACAGTTCCCAGGAGACTTATAAATAAATAAATTAGGTGGCGCAACAGTCCATAAAGAACCAGGGCCTAGTGACTTGCAACTCTCAACCATTCCGGTGTGCGAGTAATGTTGTCAGAGATGGAAGGGACCTACAGTTTATATCCCGAATCCGAACGGCTAATTTGAGAAAGCACTTTTCATGACAAGAATTACTCATGGAGGATTTTTCAATTCCTCGCAAGAGGCAGTACCCGTGAAAAAAGTTAGGTGGCGCAGGCAGGGATTGAACCCAAGACCCCTTGCATGACAGTCCAACGCACTAACCATCACGCTACGGGTACTACAGGAGACTTGCCGAAAATAATTTTTACGGGCGAATCGCAAGGAGAGTGTCCCTTTTAAGAAAATAAAAATATAGCATCTCGCTTAAAATTTGCAAAAGAACATCTTAGTTGGAGCGGACCGGAAGGAGTTAAAAAATGGAGAAATGTTTTGTGGACTGACGAAACAAAGTAAAACCTGTTCGGAAGTGATGGCAGGCAAGTTGTTAGAAGGCCAAAAAGTTGTGAACTTAATTCTAAATATGTATACCATGAAGACTGTAAAACATGGAGGTGGAAGTATTCTACTTAAGGGATGTTTGTCCTGGTATGGCGTTGAACCTATTCATCTTATTGAAGGCAAAATGAATGAAGTAGCGTGTTAATATTATGAAGAACACGATGCTGCCATATGCAGAAGAGGATATGCCTTTAAAATGGATCCTATAGCAGGATAATGATCCGAAGCACTCGTCAAACTTACTTACTTACTTACTTAAGGTGGCGCTACAGTCCGGGGCGGACCTGGGCCTCAACCAACATGCGTCTCCAGCCAGCTCGGTCCCTAGCTAGCTGTCTCCAGTTTCGCACGCCAAGTTGGTTGAGGTCCTCACCCACCTGAGTGCGCCACCTGAGTCGCGGTCTTCCTCTACTGCGCCGTCCCTCGGGATTGGATTCGAAGACCTTCCGGGCTGGAGCGTTGATGTCCATTCGCTCTACATGACCCAGCCATCTAAGCCGTTGGACTTTTATTCTGCTAACTAGGTCAGTGTCGCTGTACAGCCCGTACAGTTCGTCGTTATATCTTCTCCTCCATTCTCCATCTATACGTACGGGACCAAAAATCACCCGAAGAATTTTTCTCTCGAAGCATCCTAAGACGTTCTCATCTTTCTTTGACAGGGTCCAGGCCTCAGCGCCATAAATGAGAACCGGGATGATGAGTGTCTTATAGATGGTGATTTTAGATGCTCGAGAGAGGACTTTACTTCTCAATTGCCTTCTAAGTCCAAAGAAGCAGCGATTTGCAAGAGTTATTCTTCGTTTGATTTCAGCGCTGGTGTCGTTGCCTGTGTTTATAGCGGTGCCTAGGTAGACAAAGTCCTTAACTACCTCGAAGTTATAGCTGTCCATGGTGACGTTTTGTCCAAGACGTCGTTGTTCAATGTCCTTTTTTGATGACAGCATATACTTGGTCTTGCCCTCATTGACCACTAAACCCATCTTCTTCGCTTCCGTCGCAATGCTCAAAAACGCTCCACTGACATCACGCTTTGATCTTCCAATTATGTCAATATCATCTGCGTATCCGAGTAATTGGATGGACCTTTGGAAGATTGTGCCTCTAGTGTTGACGGTTGAGTTTTGCACAATTCTTTCCAGAACGATGTTGAAGAAGTCGCATGACAGTGCATCGCCTTGTCTAAAACCTTTTTTGACATCAAATGCATCGGTGAGATCTTTTCCGACCTTGATGGAGCAGCGTGCATTCTCCATCGTCATTCTGCACAAACGGATAAGTTTGACAGGGATGCCAAAACTAGACATTGCTCTGTAGAGCTCTTCCCTATGGATGCTGTCATACGCGGCTTTAAAATCGATAAAGAGATGGTGGGTATCGATTTGAAGCTCCTGGGTTTTTTCCAAGATCTGCCGTAATGTGAATATTTGGTCGATAGTGGACTTTCCTGGTCTGAAGCCACACTGATAAGGACCTATCAGGTTGTTGACGAACGGCTTCAGACGTTCACATAGTACGGCAGAAAGGATCTTATATGCAATGTTAAGGAGACTGATCCCTCTGTAGTTGGCGCAATTTAAAGGGTCTCCTTTTTTATGTATCGGACAAACTATGCTGAGATTCCACTCATCGGGCATGCTTTCTTCCGACCATATTTTGCAGATGAGTTGGTGCATGCTCCCTACCAAGTCATCGCCTGCTGCTTTAAATAGTTCGGCAGCTATGCCGTCAGCTCCAGCAGCTTTGTTTGACTTCAGTTTAGATATAGCTATCTTCACTTCGTCTAGGTCGGGTAGGCGGAATTGTTGATCTGCGTCGCCTAAGTTGAGTGGTTCTACCTCCCTTACAGCGGGATTCGGTTCGCCATCGCCGTTATATAATTTGGAGAAGTGGTCTTTCCATATTCTCAACATAGACTGCGGTTCTACTACGATGTTCCCCTGATCGTCTTTACAGGCTTCGGTTCGTGGCTGGTACCCTTGGGAGTTCTTTTTTACCTTTTGGTAAAATTTACGAACCTCATTCCTGTTGTAACATCCCTCTATCTCCTCGATCGCGCGCTTCTCGTGCTCTCTTTTTTTCCATCTAAGAAGCCGGTGTTCCTCTCTCCTCCTCTGCTCGTAGAGCTCGCGAGCAGCTCTGGTCCTTCTGTGCAGGGCCGTTTTGTATGCCTCTTGCTTCGCTGCGTGCGCTTGCCGGCATTCGTCGTCAAACCAGGGGTTTCGCTGTTGTGGACGTGTGAAACCTAGCACTTCAGAGGCGGCAGCTCTGATGGCTGCAAGGCAATGTTGCCACTGGTTTTCAATGCTTAATGCATGCAGCATAGGACTCCTTAAGAGGTTACTAGAGACTCGATCGGAAAAGGACATGGCAGTCTCTTGCGATTGTAGCCGTCTAACGTCGAAACTTCTCACAGTACTTCCTTGTTTTGGCTTGGACCGGGATATCCGTAGCCGTACCTTGGCTACAACGAGGTAGTGGTCCGAGTCAATGTTGGCCCCTCGGAATGTTCGGATATCCTGTATACTGGAGAAGTGTCGTGCGTCGATCGCAATGTGGTCAATCTGGTTGACGGTTGATTGATCAGGAGATTTCCATGTCCCCTTGTGGATATTAAGATGTGTGAACTGCGTACTAGCTACCAGAACGTCTCGCCCCGCAGCGAAATCGATCAGCCTGAATCCGTTGTCGGAGGTGGTGTCGTGCAGGCTGTATCTTCCGATTGTGCCACCAAAGATGTCTTCTCTTCCTAGCTTGGCATTAAAGTCTCCTAAGACAATTTTAATGTCATAGCCAGGGCACTGCTCATATGTCTTGTCCAAGAGCTCGAAGAATATGTCTTTGGTGTCTTCATCTTTCTCCTCTGTTGGGGCATGCGCGCATATTAGGCTTATGTTGGCGAATTTTGCCTTGATGCGGATTGTCGTGATGCGCTCGCTCACACTGTTGAAACTCAAGACTTTTTGCCTGAGTCTAGTTCCAACAACAAATCCACACCCAAATAGACGCTGCCTTTGTTCTCGGTAGCAGTCGCCGTAGTATATATCGCAGTCTTTTAGTTTGCGTTTGCCCGGTCCATCCCATCGCACTTCTTGGATGGCGGTAATATCTGCCTTGCAGCAGTTTAGGGCTTCCGCTAATTGTTCGGCTGCACGTGGTCTGTTAAGGGACCTAACATTCCACGTACAGATCCGAAGTTCGTTGTCCTTATTTCGTTTGCTTGGGTTGTCAACAGTGAATCCGTCCGTATCCGAGGCTTGTTGGTGCTTCGCAACTAGAAAATTTTTGCGTGGTCAGGAAGTCACCCTGACGGCACAACCCCCAACCTGGAGGGCCAGATCCTTAGTATAACTCCAAGGACGGGGAGCCGGATAAACCGCACCTTATAGGCCTGGGCTCCGAATAAGTCGTAGAAGCCCTATAAGGTGTTCACTAAGTAGTTCAGCCTTACTGGAACTGTAGACGCCACCGTTGATTCCATCTCGAGAATTCGTCCGCTGCCGTCTGGATAAGGAGAGGTGCCTTAGTGGAAACACCTCTCCCCCCCTCTCTCGTTTGCTGCCCCCAACAACTTTCCACTGGGGTTAGAACCCAATCTCCAGTTGAGGTACTAGGCACCCGATGTTCACCACGGGGAGGTGAGAGTAGGAGTTGATAGACAGAGGTGGGTTTTGAGAAAAAACCTGTGGACGCTTGTGTCCTCTTGAATGCACATGTCTACCATTTGAACATCTCGTCAAACTTGCAAACAAATATTTTTTTGACGAAAAAATTAAAGTTATGGATTGGCCATCCCAATCACCTGTTTTAAATCCCATAGAACACTTGTGGGGGGCTTTAAAAAAGGCGATTGGGAGGCACTCCACTAAAAATAAAACGGAATTGTGGCGGGTTATAAAACAAGAATGGGCAAAAATTTTCGTTGAGTGATGCCGTCACTTAGTTGACTCCATGCCCAATAGGTGTCAAGCTGTAATTAAGAGTAAGGGTGGGGCAACAAAATACTAAAACAAAAATTTTATCAACTATTAAATCTAAATGTTGTAGTTGTTTTAATCTTTAATTTTTGTATCTATTTTAATGACCAGGAAATATATTAATTTTTCGTTTAAATATATGAATATTTTTTGTTAATAATTAAAAAAAATTTTTTTTTTTTAAACTAGTTTTAAAAACTGATAGTTGTGCGTTGGACTGTCATGCAAGGGGTCTTGGGTTCAATCCCTGCCTGTGTCAACACCAGCGCTGAGATCAAACGAAGAATAACTCTTGCTAACCGCTGTTTCGTTGGGCTAAGAAAGCAATTGAGTAGCAAAGTCCTCTCTCGAGGAACCAAAGTGTCGCTATACGGTGCAGAAGCATGGACTATGACAAAAGCGGATGAAAGCACTTTGGGTCGTATGCATCGAAGGGGAGTGGAGGAGAAGATGGAACGACGAGCTGTACGGGCTGTACAGTGACGTAGACTTAGCCAGAAAGTAAAAGTCTAACGACTAAGATGGCTGGGTCACGTAGAGTCCATGTAAACCAATGCTCCGGCCCGGAAAGTCTTCGAATCCACACCCATAGGACAGCGCTGTAGAGAAAGACCGCGAATCAGGTAGCGCGCACAAGTGAAAAGTGACCTCACCCAACTTGGAGCGCGAAACTGGAGACATCTACCTAGGGACCGAGCTAGATGGAGAAGTTTGTTGAGTGAGGCCCTAGTTCACACAGGACTGTAGCGCCACCTTAAGTAAGTAAGTAAGTAAAAACAGCAAAAGTGACACTTTTGTTAAACTAACTAACTAACATTTTTCTCTCCACAATTTGTAAGTTATGTTGACTTCTTTAAGATCAAAATATTTTCTAGCATCAGCTCCAATCTACCAGTAAGCAGACTGATAGCGATAGTAATAATAGACTCCCAAAAATTAAGGCCGAAAAAACTACATCAAGAAAAGCCACAAAATTGTTGATATCAGATTCTTTCTCATTTTTTTGGGTTTCGGAATTTTTGTTGCAATTTTCCCATTAATAGAAATAGCAAAAAAAAAGAATAATATATTCTTTTTGTAAAAAAAATAAATTTCAAAACAATTCCTTACATTTCTGCGTGAAAGCAACAAAACCCTCTAAACTATTGTGTTTTGCTATTAAATATGGAATACTTTAAAAACTCTTTGAATCTTGGAATGCTTTCATATGTAGAGAGTCGACAAAATTAAACAGTTAGACTGTATGTGCCCTGCTGGACAACAGCGTTCTAAAATAATTAATAACTAAAGTTGTCACTTTAGCCCTTGAAATGTGTTAAGATTCACATTATGTTATTTCAATTTTGTCCTCTTTTACAAAACATTAA
Organism: Eupeodes latifasciatus; assembly: GCA_920104205.1. NCBI lineage: Eukaryota > Metazoa > Arthropoda > Insecta > Diptera > Syrphidae > Eupeodes > Eupeodes latifasciatus. Next base: position 338,310,664 of record OV049924.1, on the reverse strand, counting down.
AGAACATTTTTAAGCAGTTAGTAAAAACTCGTTTATATGTTAAGCGTGTCACAAAACCACCCCCCGCCCCGCTGATTAAATGTCTGGATCCGCCCTTGGTCACTCCAGCATTTTTTTTGTGGGTTTCAGACTTGAACCCATGCAATACTACTTGCGTTAAACGATTTGAAAGGTAATTACCAATCCAATGAAGGAGGGATTCGTGAAAACCGAAAGGGCTCTATAAAAAAGCCCAATGCCTAACCCTATCAAATGCTTTTAAAATATCAAGTGTAATAATCTTACTTTCTCCAAAACGATGTAAACATTTGCTCCACTTTTCGGTAAGATGAACTATGAGATCGCCAGTGGATTTATTTCTGCGAAAACCGCATTGTCGGTCATGAAGAAGCTTTCAATCTTTGAGATATTAATAATAAATTAATCAGCGTTTTTATGACCTTGGAAGGAAGAAAAGTGAGTATAATCGGTCAATAATTGGAAGGTTAAGAGGATTCGCCTTTTTTGGAGTTGGACAAATGCTGTTTTTCATCCACTTGGAACGAGAGCTGAGGAGTAGGACAGATTAAAAAGCTAACGCAGTAGTTTTGCCAGCGTTGAAGAACAAATCTTCAGAACAATAGCTGGGATACCATCCGGGTCAGCGAATTTATGTGTATTGACTCTTGCAACAGTATGAGTGCGCAAAAAAATAATTGGTTCCATAGAAACACTAACGCGCTCAAGTACAGGTGTTTTCATAACACTCACTGGCAGCGTTGAACTGGCATCGAACTGCCTAGAAAAGAGATTAGGCTTCCTAAAGAGCTAACAAATGGAGTGTCATTGCTAACGAGCGTAGAAACTGAGGAAGAGAAAGAATTTCATATGTTTTTTACGAATGACCAAAAATTTAATTTAGGGTAGAAGTAGTATTGGGTGTTAGGACTCACCCTCAAAGACCTCGATTGAGGGGAGTAAGCCCAGCATGTCAGGCGTAGAAGCCTCATTAGTACTGCTAACTTTATCTTAGGCAGATATCGGAGCGACTGGTTTGATGATGAATGGAAGCTAGTGGCTGAATGCATAAGGATGTAGCATACCAAGCAATGTACAAAGAGCTCTGAAGTACAGAAAACGGCTTCCCAGACAAAAACAAAAACAGACTGGAAGAAGAATTGTATTTGTGAATTCGAAAAAAGCAGAGAGAGAGGTCCGTAACAGGCACTAAGGTTCTACAAATCCGTCTCAAACATGACGAAGTATACACAACATTGCACCCTTTGCAAGGACGGAGAAGGAAATCGGATCACTGATCCTGCAGACATACAATTACATTACATTTTGAATTTTGATGTTATTATTCTTTTAGAAACATTTGTAGAAAAAAAAATGAACAAAATTTTAACAAATATTTTAAGGTTTTAAAATAATGTGTATCCCCGCTGTAAGAAATAATTTGTATGGTAGAGCTAGTGGTGGCATTTTATGTGGCATCAATTTAAGTAGTTTAGGTAACTTTGCAAAATTTAAGAGTATTGAAAACAGAATTGTAATAGAAATCTCTACTAATTCCAACATTAACTATAATATTATCCCGTTGTATCTCTATTGTAATAACTGGCGGAATGAGTTTGAAAGTCTCTATAATTTTAATTTTTTGAATAATAACTTTTTAAAAAATATTATGCTCATTGGGGACATAAACGCGCGAATTGGTAACTATCAGAATCCAAATTCATTCTATTCTCAATATCAAGTTAATTTTAATGTATTTAGAAACTCTAAGGATGGTATTCTGAATAGTAACGGAAGACATTTCTTAGAGCTTATAGAAAACCTTAGTTTGTTCGTCCTTAATGGGGTGTCTAGAGCCGATGTTGGGGGTGAGTTCACTTTCATAAGTGGCCAAGGACAATCGGTGATTGATTTATGTGCAATGTTAGGTGAATGGTAAGTTTCGGCTGTTGACTTTGAGGTTCTTGAAGCAAATTTTTCGGCTCACCTGCCAATTCTAGTAAAAGCTTGTCTATTATGTGAAATGCCAACGAGGTCATCAAACGGTTTCGCAAGGCTTAAGTGGATTCAGAATAAGGCTTCACTATTTAGATCGCTTTTGAATCACAATTGTGACTTCCTCCCTTTTCAATCAACAAGTTCTATTGACCAAATCGAAGCTGGTATAACAGAAGCTATTAAGCTTTCAGCACCATATGCTCAAAACAATGGAAGGGGTTTCATATCCAAAAACAAGTGGTTTGATAACGAATGTCACATCTTGCGGAAAAAATCGTTCGCGTATTTAAAATTGTTTAGGTCCACGAATGCAATATTCTTTAAACTATTATACCTACGTTTAAATAAAGAGTACAAATTCCTTTGTTCTAGACCACATTTTTGCCCTGTCTGCCATTGCAAACAAATATATTGAAAAAAAAAAAACAAAAAACATTTTTGTTGTTTTGTTGACTTCAAAGCCGCTTTTGATGCAATAAACAGACAAGCTTTAATCTATAAATTGGCATCTCTTGGTGTGTCTGGAAAATTTCTGCTTGTTTATTTAAACTTTCTGACATCTACAAATGCTGCCGTTTGGGATGGGTGACATTTGTCCGAATGGTTTGAAACTTCTTCAGGAGTACCTCAAGGATGCATTCTAAGCCCAATCTTATTTGCTCTATTTATTGACTCAGTGTGTGATATTCTACCTGGCGGCGTACTTTTTGCGGAAACCGTTGTGAAGGTTTTGCTCTACGCTGACGACTTAGTGTTGTTATCGGAAAGTCCTTCCACATTACAACTACAAATTAACAGACTGCAGGAATATTGTGAATTGTGGGGCCTGCAAATTAATACAAGAAAAACAAACATTATGATCTTCGAACGAAGACAACGAAGAAGACTAGTCGTAGAAAATTGGTTTCTAAACCGTGAGCAAATTCAAGTTGTAACACAATTTAAATATCTCGGAGTATTATTGACTTCAAACTTGAGTTTTGGTAAACAAACGAAGGAGAAAAGCAATGAAGCTAAACTGGCTTTAAACATTATGTGGCCATCTTTCTTTAACAACCAGAACATTGATGCCTCTTCAAAATACCGAGTATTTAATGCCACAGTTAACACATGTATGTGTTATGGTGCCCAAGTTTTCGGCTATACTCGAAAATCGAAGAATTTGAATTGCTTCAAAGATATTTTTTCAAAAGATTATTTCGGCTGCCTATTACAACACCAACTTATGCTATCCACATAGAATCCGGTATACCACCTATTTTTATTAAAAATCTCAAAGTTCATACAGATTATTTAGTAAAAATTATAAAAAGACAAAACGGTCTTCAAAAATCATTCATGAAAAGATTACTTTTAACAAATGCTACGCCCTTCAAAGAACTTAATCAGTTGGCTCTAGCTCACGACGACGTAAACCTTTCACTTACTGAAAACAATCTAGATGACTGGCAAAATATGTTCTCTCTTTTAATTTCTAAAATAGATGAAAAAATATGTACTGAACACTTGCTCAGAGCATCCTCGTCAGCTAGTAGAAATATCTATAAAAACCTAAATCAAAAATTGTTAACTGAAAATAACTATTTCTGCCCTGAACTTTCCGTAGAAGCTATAGGTACCATTTTTAGAGCAAGGGTTGAGTTACTCAACTTAAATTATGTTCCTCATAGGTCAGATCTATCCCAAATTTGTGGTCTTTGTAATAGAAGGGAATTGGAAGATAGTTATCATTTTATAGCAGTGTGTCCCATCCTTCAAGAGATTCGTCGCATTTACTTCCACGAAAGCTTTTTGTCTTTCAGTCAGCTAACTAACGTATTGAACGGATCCTCTGGCTGGTCAAACTTATTTAAATTTTGTAACCATGCACTACAATACCGCAACAGCTTCTAACGCGTATACTCATTTCAACAGTTAAAATTCCCCTTTTTATGTTTCAAATCATTCAAAAATTGATAGTTTAAAATTAAAATTTGTAATATTAATGTTTAAAATTGTTTTAGCTGGTTTCAATTTAAAAAAAACTTACGAATTTATAGTTAACTTTTTTTTCGCAATATAAATTATTTATAAGTTTGTATCTTTTAAAATTTCATTCAAATATTCATATTGGTTTTTCAAATTATTCGATAATATTGTTTAAGCACAAAAATGTTCAACAAATCATACCGAAATTATGTTACCACGCAAATATTCATCTAAACCTGTATTGTCATAAATTGATATTAAAATTGTTTTAGCTGGTTTCAATTACAAATACAAAAAAACTTAACGAATTTACTGTCAACTTACAAATGTAGTTTGAAGATTAATAAGACCTTTTCTGATTATAATTGTTAATTCAATATTTACCACTCAATTTGAATAATTACATAATTTTATTATTTATTTCATAGTCCAAGAATTGTCAATCAGGCAGACGGCAGCAAAGCCATGTCCTTAACCTTATCTTTTTATTATTGTAAAATCTATGGAAATAAAGAATTGTATTGTATTGTATTGTATTGTACAGAAGCGATAGGAAGTACAGATTAATGAACATCTAAACGGTCAGCTCACTTCAAAAAGAAGCCCATATACTACCGCCACTAATCATAGAAGTGGTGGAGAAGGCTGTACGAAAGTTCAAACAGAACAAAGTCTGAGCTGTTTCAATACAGTGGGTCAGCTTTATATAAATCGATTCATGAAATTATAGTGCAGGTATGGGAGCATGAAGAAATGCTAGTAAACTTGAGAAAAGGTATCATCTGCCCTAAATACAAGAAAGGAGATGTCATAACGTGGAGCAACTGTAGATTTATCACTTTGTTAAGTATTGCCTATAAAATACTCTCCTCTATCCTGCAAGAATATATAGCTCCATGCATTAAAACTACTATCGAAAATTATCAGCGGAGCTCCATCCCTGCAAACAAACCACTTCTCTCTTTAATTGAACTTGCAAAAATGCAGATATCGCACAAAATATATTGAATGCAATTGAGGCTGATCATTTCCTTTCATACTTTAAATGTCATATGTACTTATCATTGATAGTTGCAATCGACTCCAGAAGTAGGAGCTTCTGTCGATCTATATATCTGGCTATATGCAATCCTCTTCTGAGTATATTTAACTTCCAGGATATAATCAGTAAACTAAGCGAGCTACACCAACTTCCTACTTCTTCCCATTTGTTGACTAGATTGCCTTCCAAAGCTATTATCGACTAAAGAATCTAATAGGGTGGTCTTCATTCATCCATCTCCAGTAGCTTCAATAATATTCGAAGTGTATTTTTCGTGTATTTAAGAATAACGGTGGTATATTGGTTTAAAGATGAACAATTTGATTTGAAGTACAGGCCAAACCATTTCAATCACATCTAACTTACAGTAACTCTACACTTAAATACCATACAGAATAATGGCAGAAGTAGAGGCACTAAGAATTTTTATTTTTGCCCTGAAAATCATCACTTTAACATACCAGTCGGGTTCCAAAGATCGCAGTAGCGCTCTAGGCCAGTTAATAATGCGCTGCATTCCCTCAACTAATTCCGCCAGAAAAAAAACAATGTCATTGTTAAAAATTATGCACGGGTGTTTAAAAACTTTCGAGCTTAAAACCCCCTCTTTTTCGACAATAGTATACAAAATATTATAAACAAAATGTAGGGCAAAGTACTCAATACATATGATTGGCTTACACCTATTTGCTTTTCAAATTCATCCGACGTTAATTTGAAGTAATAAACATAAGACACATTGTTTCCATAACCTCTTAAAAATAACTGTGCTGAATAACTTCACTGAAGAATTCAAAAACAAAATGTCCCTTTTATTCTCAGGACACCATTTTTATGCAATGGCTAGATAATTTCTTTTCTTTCTTTAGGCAGGCTGCTCTTTGACAGTTTCGAAAATTTATTGGTAAGCGCATCCACGCATCTCCAAGGGTATTAGCAGATCTACTCATTCTTAAAGTAGCTCGAACTTTTATTACTGTGAACTGTGAATCAGGGATATTCCTTTACGCCAACTGCCGGAAAATGGAAGTCGGTTCAATATCCGGGAGATAAAATTGTTAACAACTTTCAATTTTAGTTCCATATTTTATACTTTTTGGTGTTGATTTCGATTGTTTAAATATTAAAAAATCCTTTCCATTATCTTTGAAATGACATATTAAAAATATAAATACCTTACACATCAAAGACTTGTTATCTCAAAGCAGACTTCATATTAGCTCCCTAATAGGTGTCCTTACGGGACACTGTCTTATAGGCAGACACGCAATACGACTTGGTGTAGCCTCAAATGACTTCAGGAGCTGTATGGACGAGGAAGAAGAAGAAACAATCTCTCACCTTCTCTGCACTTGCCCTGCTCTTTCACTAAGACGCAAACTTCATGTGGGAGACTACTCTTTTGATAATCCCATTGAACTAGCTAAAAAGGATATCAAACATCTTCTTCGCTTTATAAAAAGCTCAAAATGCTTCGACTAGTAAGAAGTAATTCTCTAGATTCATGTGGTATCACAATGGGCTTTTTCTTTTGGCCTAAGTGTGTGGATTCTGAATCCGCAGCCACTTTAACCTAACCTAACCTAACCTACACATCAAAGACTTAATAAGAAAAGTAAAACAGAATTACAATTACTTTCAATAGAAGAGTTGGATTTCCGAACAAAAAATTACATTCTCTTACTTTATTAGTAAACTTTACTCAAGATCATTTAAAATCTATAAATAACAGCAAGGAAAGTTGTAGATGTTGAAAATAATTATTACAAGATATTTTAAAATTCCTTAAAAACCTGCTTTGTATTAAGATGGTAAATCTAATTATAACTAATTAAAAGCGATAAAATTCCAATGGACATCGAAGAGGCGATGAGTGAAAGAGGAAAAACGTAAATAACAACACCTTAAGTGCATCAGTTTTCCATTTTCCCGCCCCCCTTATGTCAACCAAACTTTTTCTTTAAACTTTTCCCTTTGCATTTCGTAATGATGTTACTTCCTTTGCCCCCATACTGCTGACTGTACATAATAATATATAACGAAGACATACATATAATTGTCCTTATCACATTTTTGCTTGGCTAGCACTTGTAAACTATTTTTCCTCTCTGAAGTGAAATTTTTCAGCATCCTTCAGCTCTCGCCTGTCCTCTCGTCAACTATCTCTTTGGGTTGATTAAGGTTCGGTAAAAGGGTTTAAGGTTAGGTCATTAAAGATCGTTACGGAGGCGAGTTTGAAAGTATCTCTCAAAGTTTCCCCCAACATAAAAAAAGAAAAAAATGTTTAATTAACTAATAAATGTTAAGGAGTTTCATATCGAATGACAACTTTAGAACCCAGGGTCTTAATAAAAAATGAAAATTAGCTTAAAGATATAAACATGGAGTAGAAATCTTAAAGAACTTAAAACCTTATATCCACACATATGACCATCAACTTTTCTTTACAGTTGTCTACACATCAACTCCCCCATGAACCCTCCGCACCGTCACTCTTCTATTAATATTTTTGTCTTTAAGAATCAATTCGAATCCAATGATTCGGCCAGATGTCCCTGCTGATTTAGGGACATCTAGCAGGCTTCAAGATCTCACGAGTAGGTATCAGTAGGTATGTAGTGTAGGTAGGTAGGCATCATAACGATAAAAAGAATGCCAAAGTAAACCTTGTGTGGTGGAGTGCCCTCAGGTATTTTTTTCTTCTTTTTTTTTTTGTATTCCTTTGTTATGAAAATGGCATTTTGAATCTAATAAATGTTTTCCAGGAGGTTTGCCTCCACCTTTGCCTTCGCCTTCACAATTGAATAAAAGTAAAGAAGCCTCACCATTTCCTAGAATAATAATGCCAAAGACTAAGTTATCATTTTTCTATCAATTTGAGTATTATTTATGTTTGCTGTAGGACTGTTGTGGGACTGTGTCACTAGTATACATAGTACATGTTCGAGATAGTACGAAGGTGTATCCATAGCCACTCGTATGAAATCGATTATATTTGAAGAGAGTTTTCTTTGTTTTTTTGAAATGCTCAGAGGACCGTACGTATAAATTGAGGGTCACTTCTTCAGAAAGGTTTTCCATTAAAATTAAAGTAGAAAATATAAACAAACGATGAACAAACAAACAAACAAGCAAACAAACACAATGTCGATATAGTGCAAGAGGACGGGACCACACGAGGAGAAATATCTCAAATGTTAAGTTGGACAATAATTTCTTATCTTCAAAAAGCTTCTTCAAGAATTTCTATCTAAAATAAGTGCTTTATCAAAAAATTATTGTAACTAAGACGCATTTGATTTAATTTCATTCAAAATCTTAAAGACATTTTTTTAAGAAATTTAGTATGTGATTATCTGAAAGTTATTTTATTTTCCGTTTGATTTTAAAGTTGGGGTTGTTGTCTGAATTTATAATGGTGCCTAGGTAGACAAAGTCCTTAACTGACTCAAAGTTATAGCTTAAAAACGCACCATCACGCTTTGATCTTCCAATTATGTCAATATCATCTGGGTATCCGAGTAATTGGATGGACCTTTGGAAGATTGTGTTGTGACTCTAGTTTAAATGTTTCAGTTTTGCACAATTCTTTCCAGAACGATGTTGAAGAAGTAACATGACAGTGCATCGCCTTGTCTAGAACCTTTTTGACATCAAACGCATTGGTGAGATCTTTTTCAACCTTGATAGAGCAGCGAGTTTGACAGTGGTGCCACAACTAGTCATTCCTCTATAAAGCTCTTCACTTTTAGATGTTGTCACACGCGGCTTTAGAATTGATAAAGAGCACAATTCAACAACAACATTCAACATTCAACAACAGTTCCTGTGTTTGTCCCAAGATTTGCCATAAAGTGAATATTTGGTAAATGCTGGACCTATCAGGTTATTGACGAACGGCTGCAGAAGTTCAAATAATATGGCAAAAAGGATGTTATATGCGATGTTCAGGAGACAGATGCTTCTGTAATTGCCACAATTCAGAGGATCTTCTTTCTTGAGGATCGGCCAAACTATACTGATATTCTACTCAACCGGCGCGCTGCGGCGCACAGTGGTTCGGTTTGTATGGGAGCACGGAAATAAATCGATAAAACCTGTAATATAAATCGGAAAGAAATGAAATTTGGCACACATGTGTGGGTTAGGGAAACACACATTTTCTTAAAATTTGGATTAAAAATAACAATTAGAAGCTGAGTTATTGAAATTTGTCTAAATGTTGGGGTTTATTGTTCATATAAAAAAAATAACGGCAAGAGTACGATAACTCAGGCGACAAGATATCATAACGGATTTGTTAAGAACAGTTAAAGACAAGCATTTTTTACTATGGGAGGGGGTTCTATCTCCCCCCGTTTAGGCGGTAGGGGCAACTTAAAAAATATGTACGTTTAATGTAAAAAAATAATTAAAAAAAAATTGGTAATACTTACAACTAAGTTTTATACATTTTTTTAAAGCCAACACTTTTGTCTATTAGGTTGTTTTTAAATCAAGTCAAAACTAAGCGTAGTTTTTGAAAAAAAATAATTGTAAACTCAAAATTTGAGTAAAAAAAAGTTAAGAAAGGTTTAAAGTGTAATTTTTCAATACTTCAAGATTATCTACCATTGTTTTTATTTCAGAATTTATTCCTCTTATTTGTTTTTGATGAAAAATTGAAAACTTATGATTTTATGTATTTTAGTTTTTGAGAAAATTAAAAATAACCACAACTAATATTTTAATTTAATTATTTTTTTTTTTTGCTTGAGTGGTCTTATTTTGGTAATAATGGTAGGTGCGAGTTTGGGTGTATGCAACAGTGGCATGTGTATGGGGGCATGCTGCCCCCCTGCAACCCCCCTGCTTGGGAACACTATAGGACTTGTGGTGGGTGCAAGATGGAGTGGGTGCAAGGTGGGGAGGGTGCAAGGTTTAAAGATTTAAAAAAAAAATAGTAGATAATCTGAAAGTTTTGAAAAATTACATTTTAAACCTCTTTTTTTACTTTTTTTTGCACAAATTTTAAGTTTAAAACAAGTTTTTTCAAAAGCTATGCATAGTTTTGACTTGATTTAAAAACAACTTAATAGACAAAAGTGTTGGCTTTAAAAAAATGTTGTAAGTTGTAAGTATTACCAATATTTTTTAATTATTTTTTTCCATTAAACGTACATATTTTTTTAAGTTGCCCCTACCGCCTAAACGGGGGGAGATAGAACCCCCTTCCATAGTAAAAAATGCTTATTTTTAACTGTTCTATACAAATTCGTCATTAAATTCTGTCGCCTGAGTTATCGTACTCTCCCCAAAATAACAATTTATGTTTTGTAACCTTTTTTTATTTTACCTGGCCCTATTTTTTGCGTAATATCATACAAAATTTAAAGATTATACCTGATTTCTTTTCATATTATATTTAAGTTCTTACATACAGTTTAATACATCATAATTTTTTTATTTTTATTGTAATTTTTTAAACAAAAGTTAGGAAACAATTGGAAAATAAGTCAGGCAAAAAAAAAGTTTTCCGCTAAAAATTGAATATCTCACAGGTTAGTCAATGGATTAATTTTATTTTATTTTTTAAAAAAGGTACATATATTTTCTAAAAATTAAGCTCTTATCTAGTTATCTGTGACATGTATTTTCAAAGAAATTGTAATTTTTCGGGACATATCATCGTCAAAACCGTGTTTTTTAAGACCTGATTCAGGTGAACAAAATTGAACATAAGTCACAGGGTTGGATCCAGACGGATTTCATTCTTTTTGGACTAGTTAGGTGAATATTGTAGCTTTCAAGTGAAAGTAGTCAGAGCGTGTAGGCAAGTGCAGCTAAAATTGTAGCTCTAAGGAAAAAAACATAAACATTTTTATGTTAGGGCTCTCTGCTCTGACTTATCTAAAATATACGTATATACATATATATATACATGCATATGTTTTTTTTAAGCTTAAAGTACATGTTTTTGAAATAAAAATAAAAATTCTGGCTTAAAGTTTTATAAACGCCATTTTTCGTGCCAAGAAGTTAGTGCAAGAAAATATAGGAATTTCAAAATTGAAAAAAAGGGTAACTTTGGAGCTCTGTATCTTTAATACTTAGGAACAAAAATTGCTCAAATTTTCAAAAATCATAAACCATTTATATAACTATAATAAAATAAAAAAAATAACTTCATACTAACACTTTAATTTTTTTGATTTTTTTCCGCATTTAAACCACTGTGCGGCGTGCTTTCTTGCGACAGTATTTTACAGATAAGTTTCTGCATTCTTCCTACCAATTCATCGCCTGGTGCTTTTAAATAATTTGCCAGTGATGCCGTTACCTACAGTAGCTTTGTTGGACTTTAGTTTCGATATAGCTATCTTTACTTCGTCAAGGTGGGGTAGTCAGAATTGTTGTTCTGCGTAACCTGGATCAAATGGCGCCATCTCCCGTAAAAAGAGTTCGATTTGTCATCATCGTTATATACACTGCGGTTCTTCTACGGTGCTTCCCTGATAGTCTTTACAGGCTTCGGTTCGTGGCTAGTACCCTTGGGAGGTTCTTTTCCTCAATTTCCTAGATCGCGCGCTTCTCATGCTCCCTTTTTCTGATTTTAAGAAGGTGGTGTTCCTCTTTTGCTTGCAGAACTCGAGACCAGCACTTCAGATTCAGCATCTCTGATGGCTGTAAAAAACTGTAGCTACTGACTTATAGCATTGATGCAGGTAGCCGAGAACTTCTAATAAAGTTACTAGAGACTCGATCGAAAAAGGAAATTACAGGAAGTCTCACCCCGCAGCGAAATTGTTCAGCCTGAATTCGGTGTCGGAGGTGGTGTCGTGCAGGCTGTATTTCCCGATCGTACCACCAAAGATTTCTTCTATTCCTTGCATGACGCTAAAATCTACTAATATAATATGACTATCTTCTCCAAGAGCTCAAAGAACATTTCACGTAAAGATCCGAAGTTCATTGTCTTTATTTCGTTTGGTTTATTCGTCATCAGTGAATCCGTCCGTATCCCAGACAAATAATTTACTTTATTCCAAACATAATCTTCTGGCATCATAACTTTAAATATAAATTCTGACATATGACCAAGACTGGTTCGGACCTAGTCTAATCTGGAGGCTCAATTTTTGATGACTTTTTCAAAAATTTTTAGCTGTATATCAGCAATAAAGCAGTTAGTAGTGTCTTCAAATTGTTCAATTGTTTCGGGGTTATCGGCGTTATCTGGAGAGTTTACATATTCTTACAGAAAATATTTAAGCGGCGTTAATTCACACGGTATTGGAGGCTAATTCAAGGGTCCGTAATTTATTAACGGCTTCAATAAATTAATTGTGGCATGGCCTGCACATTTTCGTTTTACGATTTCCATGATGAGCTTCATCCAACCATGCGGTTATTCAGGCGTCAAAAATTAAATATATCTAAGAAAAAAAAAAGATGTAAGTTGTTTAATATACTATAAACAAAATAGAGATGAAAGGAAAAATAAGGAGGTCGTACTCCTTTAGCAAGTCCCTTGTGCTCTACTGATACCTTTTCTAGAATTATCTTCTCGTAATATGAGTATTAAAGACTACAAAATACATCGTTACTCAGTGACTACAACCCTTGCAAAGATTGCAAACCTGGGACACACATTGAGTAGGCGCCGTCCCTTGCAGGAACTTCACTTCGGAAATCCTCTGATCTGGCTTCAATCTGTAAAGGCTTAATTTGTCCGAAAATCCCAGTAAAATTCTTTAAACCAACTCTAGTCGTTGAACGAAATCTGGGTCTAACTGAACATTTGCATTTATCGATACCCACAGCCATTATGTTATAGCCATTTTTATTAACAAAGTTTTGATGAAATGGCAGGTTGCATTAAAGCAGTTCGTTAACTGTTTTTACACGATATTTGTTTCCCTTGGTTGTCCTTAACAAATGTTTGTTACCAACATGTAACAGTTAAACTCAATGCTCCACGCAAGCGGTTTCATAATGTACACAATGTCAATTTACACAACTTCGGAACATTACTTTTAATTAAATATGTAATTACTTTTTAATGGCGTTTTTTAAGCTGGCGGCGTTTCCAATAATTCATCACTTAAATTAATAAACATAATAATCTTAAAGGACTTTCGACTTATTTTTAAAAATTATTAATTAGTTTTTAACAACGAACGAAGTTATGTTTTTGTAATGGAGATAATTAAGTCGAAGATACGGTTCTTTTATAATATAATACAAAATTCGTTTAATTTAATAGCGATGGCGGGATATTTGTGACTTAAATTATCTGAAAACTATGAATTTAAAATTTTGAAGAAACGTTGAAAAATTATTTTCCCAAATAAGACCAAACAAAATTTGTAAATCATTACAAAATATTTCATTATACCTATATTGTCTTATGTTTTCATAAGTCATTTTTATCCATCAGATGTTTTTCATTCAAAAAATCTGTTTTATTTTGTTAATAGTTTAAACAATTTACATCCGCACAAATGGTAAAATTTGCTGTTTATTCATTGTTCTCTGCTAACGAAAAAACTTCTTTCCTAATTTCTTAATGGCTAAGATTAACATTACATTATAAGCTAACAGTGTTAGAAAAGTGTTATACCATCTTCTCATTACCACGCCATCACATAAAAATCCCTTAAAAAATAAAGAACACCACCTGCAAAATACTACGTTTTTATAACATCACATCTTGTGCGTTATGATTATGCGTTATGGCTTCACAATTTTCCAAATTTCCCACCTCTTTTCGTATTTCATACAAACATTCCGAGTCAAGGCAATTACTTAATTTTATTTTTGAAAATTAGCTATAAAAATATTCTTAACACACACTCTGTGTGTTGCCTATCATAGCCACTCAATTTAGCTGTGAGTCCTTAAGGATACCTTCAGGTTTTATAGATATTTGTATGTATGTATTGTACATATAATGGGTGATTTTTTTGAGGTTAGGATTTTCATGCATTAGTATTTGACAGATCACGCGGGATTTCAAATCATTGAATTTTATTACCAAAATCAGTGTTCGGTTCGAAATGTGTTTCGCGCTTTACGTCCGATTTATGGTCTACATAATCGACCAAGTGAGCAAACAATTAATGCGATTGTGACCAAGTTTCGCACTCAGTTTACTTTATTGGACATTAAACCAACCACACGAATGCGTACAGTGCGTACAGAAGAGAATATTGCGTCTGTTTCTGAGAGTGTTGCTGAAGACCGTGAAATGTCGATTCGTCGCCGTTCGCAGCAATTGGGTTTGTGTTATTCGACCACATGGAAAATTTAACGCAAAGATCTTGGTGTAAAACCGTATAAAATACAGCTCGTGCAAGAACTGAAGCCGAACGATCTGCAACAACGTCGAATTTTCAGTGAATGGGCCCTAGAAAAGTTGGCAGAAAATCCGCTTTTTTATCGACAAATTTTGTTCAGCGATGAGGCTCATTTCTGGTTGAATGGATACGTAAATAAGCAAAATTGCCGCATTTGGAGTGAAGAGCAAACAGAAGCCGTTCAAGAACTGCCCATGCATCCCGAAAAATGCACTGTTTGGTGTGGTTTGTACGCTGGTGGAATCATTGGACCGTATTTTTTCAAAGATGCTGTTGGACGCAACGTTACGGTGAATGGCGATCGCTATCGTTCAATGCTAACAAACTTTTTGTTGCCAAAAATGGAAGAACTGAACTTGGTTGACATGTGGTTTCAACAAGATGGCGCTACATGCCACACAGCTCGCGATTCTATGGCCATTTTGAGGGAAAACTTCGGAGAACAATTCATCTCAAGGAATGGACCGGTAAGTTGGCCACCAAGATCATGCGATTTGACGCCTTTAGACTATTTTTTGTGGGGCTACGTCAAGTCTAAAGTCTACACAAATAAGCCAGCAACTATTCCAGCTTTGGAAGACAACATTTCCGAAGAAATTCGGGCTATTCCGGCCGAAATGCTCGAAAAAGTTACCCAAAATTGGACTTTCCGAATGGACCACCTAAGACGCAGCCGCGGTCAACATTTAAATGAAATTATCTTCAAAAAGTAAATGTCATGGACCAATCTAACGTTTCAAATAAAGAATCGATGAGATTTTGCAAATTTTATGCGTTTTTTTTTTTAAAAAAGTTCTCAAGTTCTTAAAAAATCACCCATTATAACAAGTGCTCCTTGAGACTTACGTTCGACTTCCATTTCTGTAACTGGGTATAAATGAATTAATTTTACAAAACTTCCTGTACCTACAAGTTTTTAACCCGCTTTGGCAATTCTCACGTGGAACTACAATATCCTATAGAACTTTTTTTTAACGCCCCCTCCCCCCATCAGCTCTTTCCGTTTCCTTCTCGTTTTCATTTTTTGTTGTGTTCTTTTGTTCACAAAAAAAGAGTAGGAAAACCTTTTTATGATTAACGGTAATTATGTGAAGATGTTCTCAAAGAATAAGATGAAATTGTGCAAACACGCTTTTTCCATTATCTTCCAACACATAATGTGATTCAAGGATGAAGGGGAGGAGGGGTGAGGGTCGGTTGGTTTTTGAGGGCGATAAGTGTAGTGAAATAGAGAAGGACTAAAAGCAAAGAGTGAAGTGAAGGAAAATCGGCTCTACACAGCATGGCTAATACCTACTATACCTACCTCTAACAATGAATTCCCCAATTTAAAGTCCGTATTTTTTTCACATTCTCTTTACTTACTCAAGGACTTTAACCCCCCTCAAAACCACTCAATCCGATTACACACATGGTGTTTTTTTTTTCTTCTTTTCTTCCAGTTTCGGTTTTTGTTTTCGGTGAAAATTGCACACATCCAGGTGTGTTCTCAGATTTGTCTTCTTCTTCGTTTTCACCTAGAAAGAAAATAGAAAAAACTTTTCATACGAACAAAAATGAAAAAAGGAGCAAAAGCCGAACCAGAAGCGGGGAAGAAGTATACAGGTTTGAAATTGCTAACCAAAGTTCAAAACCTTATATTGGTCAATAAAATTTTCAAAGTCCCACTCTTTCCTGCATTGTTGGCTCTCTATATACATATGTACGTTACGTGTACGGCTATTGCTTTGGTTTAAAGTGCTTTAACATTTTCATCTCGCACACAGTTGTTTCTGTTGGTTTTCACATACCCACCATGGGCATTGGGTTGACACCACCCTACCACTGTAGGTATACATCAACCCCCCCCCCCCCTCCCACTTGCCAGTTACTTATCCATATGATGGTCATATAGTTATAGACTACAACCTCACCCGACCCCAATAACCCCATACCCGATACCCGATGCCCGACGTTCGATTTCGATTTTATCGTTTGCTGTTTGCTCTCTGCTGGTTTTGGGGGACAACTAGCTACGAAAGGGGGGGATTGTTTTTTGTTATTCTTGCTGTTGTGTCGTTGTGTTTGTTCAAAAACTTTCAACAACACGCAAAACACTGACCAAGTAAACCAATCATCAACTAACAAAACCAACGCAGAAATCTTTTATACTCAACCCTTTTCTAATATACTCCCCCTTCCTCTCTCCTTTCTAGCCCTTCACTTTCATCGTCCGTCTGTACACCCTCGTCCTCGTCCTCGTCATCGACATCCTCATTCTCATCATCGTCGTCTCCGTCGTCACCCTTCCACCCCCCCCCCCCACTACCAACGTTATCGTTACCACTACCTACCGCGCGTCGCCGCCGCCGCCGGCCACCATCGTCTAAACCCTCCATTCTTGGTCCTGGAGCAACCAGCATTGGCATAGTGTGTGGCTTGCAGAAGTCCTTAACAGAGTAAAAAAAAGAAGAAGAAAAAGAAAACAAGGAACGAGTTAAATAAAGTGAGAGAGAAAGACGAGTTGGTGCATTTATGAATTCGATTTGTAGTTGAGTGGTTTCACTGGGATCCTTGTGTGTGGTTTTTCCCTTATTTTTTGGGGTTTAAACTTTTAGAATGGAAAGACATGCAAAATAGATTTTCAAAAGTTTATTTTTTCTTCTTTTATTTTTATTCTACTACTTACATACATACATACATATGTAGATACATATTTATATGTACGTATGTATGTCATCAGTGACGATGTCTGTTGTAGCTGGTGAAGGTATAGAAAAGATGGCAATTTGGAGTTTAGAGTTTGAACATTTTGAGAGCAATTTTATGTCAAATAAAAAATTTATAAAGCCACAATGTGAGAATTTGCTCTTATGTGAAAAAAGGAATAAAAAGAAAAACAAACTAAGGCAAATATTTCCCCCAACGGAAATGTAAGCACCTGCAGTTTAGTTTAAATTTGGGATTAGATAAGAACCTACATTATATAAATAGAATTAGGTACCTATAACAACTATAACTGCTTACATATTGTACATACTCAAGATTCGTACTTACCTTACCTACCTAGAGCTACATACATACATATGTACTCATATCGAAAGTTAAACTATCAAAGTGGGCAAATAACTTAAGGACGTACAAATTACACAGTAAAACAGTTTAGAGTTTAGGCTGTTTAGACTGGAGGAGGACCAACAAAATGACACTTATGGTCGGTCGATGTTCGTATAGGTATAAAGGTAACTTTGATTTGTACTTTATAGGTAGATATACTTAGATAGCAACTTGCATTTGAATCTATAAAATTAGGTACCTACTTTACGTATACAAAAGAGGCATTTGGGAATATACATGTGTATGAAATCTTTTAAAATTAAGGACAAATAGAAAAGTTTTCATTTTTAAAATCTGATTGTGAATGAGGTTAATTTCAAAAAAGAACATTCGAATATACTCGTAACTAAATTGCAGTGTAATTGTTATTATATCAAAAGAATAAAAGAAATAAGAAGTTGAAATTATGTAGTTGACAAAACTAAATAATAAACAATACAATTAGGTAACAAAGTGCACTTGTTGAGCTTGCACTAAATTGTTGTACTACAGAAAGATACGTCAGAAAATTATTTTATCGTATAGTAACAGATCTACATCACATAACATCCCTATTTAAGGCAGTGAGTGCAAAGGTGGCCTCAAGTATTCGATAATTTCCGTAAATCAAAAATATGAAATTTTTTGAAAAACTTGTAGCAAAGAAATATAGCATTGATTTTTGTTGCAATGTACCCGAGGCGTGATGGTTAGTGCAACTGACTATTACGCCAGAGGTCTTGGGTTCAATCCCTACTTGTGCCAGCTACAAAGTTTCAATTACGGGTACTACCTCTTGCGAGGAATTGACAAATTTCTCAAATTAACCGTTTGGATTCGGCTTAAAAACTGTAGGTCACCTCCATCCCTGACAACATCATTGAGGAATATGGTTGAGAATTTTGAGCCACTAAGCCCTTTTTCTCTATGTAGGTACTGTTGAGCAACCTAATTTATACTCAAAAAACAACATTGTTTTGATTTTATACTCCTCATTCTCAAAATATTGTAAAACTAACTCTTAAAGCAGTTATGGAATTTTTAATCAGATATAAAATTAACACATTAAGCACTAAGAACAATAAGCAAAAAAAGAGGCTGAGATGCGACCCACATCCATCCTGTCTGTCGATTTGTCTTGCTTAAAAGTTTGTTTTTCACCAAATTTTCGTACTATTTTTTGTAGATTTTATTTTTTTTATGAAAAAACGGACTGTTGGATTTTTATATCGAATAAATATATGAATATCGAAAACAATATTTTCTGTGAAATAATATAAGTTTGAAGCCAATATTTGTACTTTTGAAAAGCTATTTGAGTCGAAAGTAAATTTTTACCAAGTCTTAGTATTGTTTTTTTGTAGGTTTTTATTTTTTGTAAAAAAAACTGTCAATTCGATTTTTCTCAAAATTTTATCGAATGTTGAAAATAATGTTTCTTATAAGCTATAAGAAGGCATTATCTCAAATTTTTGAAAAGATATTTGAGTCGAAAATCAATTTTTACCAACTTTTGTTAAATTTTTTTTGGTTTTTAATTTTTTGTAGGTACAAAAGCTTTTTTCAAAATTTTACTAAATGTTGACAACAATATTTTTTGAAAGATTAAAGCAGTTTTTTTTGAGTCGAAAATCAATTTTTACCATCTTTTATACATTTTTTTCGGTTTTTATTTTTTGTAAAAAAAAACTGTCAATTTGATTTTTCTCAAAATTTTTTAAAACGTTGAAAACAATATTTCTTATAAGTTAAAACTAGTTGGAAGCCATAATCTCAAGTTTTTTGAAAAGATATTTGAGTCAAAATTCAATTTTTACCAACTATGAGTAATGTTTTTTTTAGGATTTTATTTTTTATAAAAAAAACTGTCAATTAGATTTTTCTCAAAACTTTACTAGATGTCAAAAACATTATTCTTCGTTGCACAAAATTATTTTGGAGATGGAATCATATTTTAGTCGTAAAATTTTCGAGGTGACAAATTTTTTTTTTTTCAGTTTTTTTTATTTATAAAAAAACCGTTAGGCCGCGGCCACGTAGTAATCGGCTGAGCGAAAAAAAAATATAAAACATATGAAATCACATAGAAGCGGCCACGCTATGAGCGAGCGGCGAAAACAAATTCTGAGCGGTTAAGCGGCGGCGCCGCTCAACCAAACCTGTTTTAATTTTTAGTAATGTTCTGAGCGGCAAGAAGTAAAGATGGCCAAAGTAAACATTGAGTTGTTAATTTCGTGTGTGCAATCTCGACTTTAACTACTAATCGCTCAAAAGCAGTCGCTCAGTGCCTGGCCATACGTCGCTTAGAGCTGCCACCAGCGTTGTTCCTGGGAAAAAAAATGTTGGGGCCATTTTTGGGGCCAAAATAAAAATCTTGGGGCCAAATGGCCCAATTGGGCACGTTAGCACAACGCTGGCTGCCACTCAGCCGCTAGCCGCTAACTGCGTGGCCGAGGCCTTAATTGGATTTTTTTCCAAAAATATAATTGTTTTGTATCACGTTACAATATATAATATAAAATCAATCAAGTCTCTAGCGTCATTGGTTCATGAGATATTTAGGTTTAACCAAAATGTTCACCGTTTTTTTAAACTGCTACGGTAAAAAAAACACCCACGCAATTTTCTGCCTTATTATTTGTATAACAAAATTTATTTGAAGTCGATATCTCTTCTGGCTCTTGAGCTATGGACGACGAAAAAAACGTCCGAACGTACGGACGTACGGACATACGGACATATGGACGTACGGACGTACGGACGTACGAACGTACGTACACACGCACGCACAGACATCTTTCTACAAATCTTTTATTTCGACTCTAGGGACCTTGAAACGTCGAGAAATGTCAAAATTTTCAATTTTACTAATCGGACCCATTACAATAACTTCCTATGGGAAGTTAATAAGTTTGCAAATGCTTTTTTTGACTTGTATGTTACCTATATTTTTTGTACAGGGTGGATGGCGTACCAATTGTGCTATAATAAGAAATTCAAATAACTTTTTTTTTAATCAGTGTGATTTATTGGATAGAAAATCAAATTTTATTTCAAATAGTTAATTGTTTTTATAAATTATATGATAAACGATCACCAAAACATATGCGGCACCTGATCAAAAAATTGTTCATTGCGTCATTAAGGGTTTAAGTTGGGATTGCCTCAAGTATTGACATTATGGACTGCTCCAATTCAGTCAAATTCATTTTGTATACCTCCTGGATGACATAACCCCATAAAAAAATTCCTGTTCCAGTCAGTTCGGGTGAATTTGTTGGAAATTTTCGTTGGAGCTCATCTGGCTATATGTGCAGCTGCTCTAGCTTGTTGGAACCAAATGCTTTTCAATAGGATATGTCTTTGGCGAAGTTCTGAGCAAAAAGATTATTCAACATATTTAAATAACGGTTCACATTGACAGTTACTATGACACTGTTTTTTTTTTTTTTTTTTGAAAGAAGTATGGACCAAAATTCACCTTGGTGAAACTGTGCACCACACAGTTACTCGTTCTGGGTGCAGTTGCGTCTCATGGAGCATTTCTGGATTTGATTCACTCAAAATATGGCAATTTTGCTTGTTTACATTGCCGTTTAGGTCAAAATGGGCCTAATGAGACATGAACAAACAATTGTGCCGTTTATTTTGAAAGTGGCATAAATCACTTTTTCAAAAAAATCGAGTTAATGGCAACACTAAATACAATTGAACGGTATCTTTTCAATTTTAAAAAATTTGCACTCAATAAGTTGAGAACTATGTATTGAGATTTCTTCGAGAGAATTATTGGTAATTAACGGTATAACAAATATCTTAAATATCTCGACTTAAAAAAAAAGTGACTTATGCCACTTTCAAAATAAACGGCTCAATTATTAATCAATGTGTTGTCTTTTTCGGCCATTGCAATAATTTTTTTGGCAAAATTCTTCGCGAACAGGAAAATCCTGAGTGAGTTTAACTTGCTTGTAATTTGGACCTTGTACGGAAACAAAATTTAAGTCATCTTGAAGTATCCGCTGTAATGACCGTCTGATGATAACCCTAATTCGCCCCAACAAGTTGCGAGTCGAAACGCTTGGATTTGCCTGTATTGCCGATGCCACAGTGGCGATTGTATCCTGAACACGAACATTGGGATATCGATAGTACGGTCTTCGTGCGATGCTTCCAGTTTCGGCAAACATGTTCAACACCCTCATAATATTCCATCTACGGCCAAAATTCCTTTGGCCGGAATTGACGGACTGCAAAGCGTGGTACCGTTGCACTATAAAAATTCTTTTTTCAGTATAGTATAGGTTTGTAGGTTTTCGTGTTTTGTTTAGAAAGTTGTCCAGTTGAATTATTATAAGAAATTAAAAATTACCAATATTTTGCATATAGTTTAATTTCAAAATCTATTTTTAGTCGAAAACCAATTTTCACCAATTTTAGTATTATTTTTTTTAAAAAAACCGTCAATTTATTTTTCTAAAAATTTTACCGAATGTTGAAACAATATTTCTTATAAAATAAAATTAGTTTTAAGCCATAATTTAAAATTTTTGAAAAGATATTTGAGTCGAAAATTACTTAGGCCTCATTTTTTAAAAACTTTTAGTAATGTTTTGTTTAGGTTCTTATTTGTTTGTAAATTAAACTATGAATTTAATTTTTCTCAAAATTTTAGCGAATGTTGAAAACAATATTTCTTATAGGTAAAAATAGTTGAAAGCCATAATCTCAAATTTTTGAAATGACATTTGAGTCGAAAATCAGTTTTTACCAACTTTGAGTAATGTTTTATATTATGTAGGATTTAATTTTTTATAAAAAAGATGTCTGTGGGTTCGTACGTCCGGACGTTCGCGACGTTTTTTCCGGGTGTCGTATTGAATCCCTAAAAAAAAGAATCCTCACGGGATAAAATCCCCAAACAAATTTAATCCATTTTGATAATATCCCCAGAGACATAAGACAAATGGACAAAATCCCCAACTAAATAATTTATTTTGCCAAAATCCCCACGAAATCTCCAAATCCCCAGTATCCGTGCATATCTTCATTTATGCATGCAGTTTTTAGAAAAACTCTTATGAAATTCTCTTATTGTGATATTTATAAATGATAATGATAAACAGTTTCTAAACAAAAAATCACTATGAAGGCATGCACTTCTCAGCCTGACTTTAGTATTGATAGAGAATCATTGTATTCGTAGTGCTTGTTTAGTGCTGTCTAAGCGTTGTTTTGTAGTGTATTTCTTTAATTTTAAAATAAAAATTGAAATGGATAATGTTATTGTTGCCAAATATTTTGCTTGCATTTCATGCAATATAAATGAAATTTAATGTATTCAAAACAATTATGTTCAAGTAGTGAATCATGCGATTAAATTGCGCGCGCGATTTGATCGCATGATTCACTACTTGAACATAATTGTTTTGGGGATATTCACTTGGGGATTTTCGCCCTGGGTATTTTCTTTGGGAATTTTGCTGCTGGGGATTTCGTTTTGGGGATTATGGATTTGGGGATTATCCTTTGGGGATTATATCTTGGGGGATATTATCACCAACCCGTTTTTTTCGTCGTCCATAGCTCAAGAACCAGAAGAGATATCGACTTCAAACAAATTTTGTTATACAGATAATAATGCAGAAAAATGCAGAAGGGACTCCCAAAAAAATTGCTTGGGTGGTTTTTGAAAATAGCAATTTAAAAAAAGGTGAACATTTTGTTTAACCCTTAATATCTCACGAACCAATACCGCTAGAGACTTGAATTAAATTTTATATTTTACAAAAGAAGTATATTTTTGGAAAAAAAAAATCCAATTAACGGTTTTTTTATAAATCCAAAAAACTGAAAAAAAAAATTTGTCACCTCGAAAATTTTACGAAGAATGATGTTTTTGTCATCTAATAAAATTTTGAGAAAAATCGAATTGACAGTTTTTTTTATAAAAAATAAAAACCTAAAAAAAAACATTACTCCAAGTTGGTAAAAATTGAATTTCGACTCAAATATCTTTTCAAAACTTTGAGGCTTTAAACTACTTTTATCTTTCAAATGATGATGATCAAGCGTTGTTGATGGAAGAAACAAGTGTCTGGAATAGCTTAAGGTTTTTTGGCCTAGAATTTGGAAATTAAGCCCCGAATAATTATAAAAACGTGATAAGTTGTTTAATGAGTTGTTTGGTGTTCGGAAAAGTGGGGAATTTTGTGTCTTTGAGAATTAAAAAGCTCTGAAAATTTGTTTGAAAAATAAAGAATTTATAAAGATATAACAAAGGAGCTACGGATTCCTTTATATACTTCGTTGGGAGCCATCAAACTTTTTCCCCAACCGGAAGAAAGAGTCCCGCTGCTGCATGTTGAACACTGCACTGGTGAGTTCAATCACTCTCAATCTAACTTCTTGGTCTTTTATTGACATCTTAACAACTTTAAATAAATCAAACTTGAGGGAGTTAATTAATTTAATTGCCAAATTAACAAAATAATAATTTGAATTAAATAATTTGAAAACAATACCAAATATTAAACACAAATTTAACACGAGCCAAACAAATCAAAACAAATCACTTCTCATTTGACATTAACTTGACATCTCACAACTCGACACTTGATCGTTCAGGTTATCAGGACATAAGAAAAGTTTTCTTACAAGTAAGCATTAGAAAACGATAAACAACAGAAATTAACGCCTGCTTTAACCATGGACAATGAAACTGAAAAGAAATTAGACTCTATTCTTGGAGCTATACAAAACTTAAGAGTTGATCTAACTTCACAAATTAAAGAAGAAACAACTAAACTACAATCTAAACTAGACAAAATATCAGACAAACAAGATGAAATAGAGAACAAACAAAATGTATTAGAGGGAAAAATCAGACATATAGAAAGAACTCTGAAGAGGAAGAACGTTGTAGTCTACAATATGGAAGAAACGGAGACAGACAACTCATCTTTGCAAGATTATGTTTTGAAATTCTTCAATGAAATAATGGAAATCGAAACTAACATAAACGAAATTGACTTTGTTAGGAGAATAGGAAAGAAGGGAGTAAACACGAGACCACTGCTAATTGGTTTTACAACACAAATCAAGAAAGAAATGATTATGAAGAATAAATCAAAATTAAAAGATTTTAAAGATGCAATTATTTATATAAAAGATGACCGAATAAAGGAAGATATAAACAAAGACAAGCAAACGAAGCAAAATCTTGAAAGACGACAACAAACTGACAATAGAAACATAGCTGCTCCTTCAAACTCTTACAAAAGGTCAATTAAAAACATCTTGCCACAAAATGGTTTTCGACGTTCGGAGCAACAGCTTAACAACAAAAAACAAAAAAGATTTGAAACTCAATACACAGACAACACACCTCCAAAAAATCGAATTGACCAATTTTTCAAAACAACTCAAAACGAACAAACCATACAACAACAACCACAACAACAACATGCCAATAAGTAGCAACAATTGAATAGCAATCCGACATGTAATTATAATGGCAACAAAACGAAAAGCAAACTTGAAATTAATCCTTTCTCAAGCCGGCTAGCCACCGTGAGAAATGTAGGCTCAAACCCCTCAAATCAGTCACCGAAACCACTGACAAATAATATATCATCAAATAAAAACAATACTCTTAACATCTGTACATTTAACGTAAGAACTTTAATGACAGAAGAACGACAAGAGGAATTGAAACTTGCAATAAAAAACATAAACTGGGATATAATAGGACTATGCGAAACTAGATTGTTTGGACAGAAAATAATTGAATCTGACAACGGCATATTCTGTTATATTGGACAAACTAAAGGACTTTATGGAGTTGGATTTCTTGTAAGACAACATTTGAAGAAACATATTCTTGACATCAAACTATTTAACGAGAGAATTTGCTCAATAAGTCTTGACATACAAAATACAAAAATGACCATAATCCAAGTTTATGCACCAACAATGAATGCATCTGACGAAGAAATTGAATACTTTTACGAGAATTTAGAGAATGCCTTTAAAGAAACAAAGACAGAGGTTATGTATGTAATAGGCGATTTTAATGCTAAACTCGGGACAATGGAAGATGGAGAACAGCAGCTATTTGGACCTTTTGGATATGGACAAAGAAATATGCGTGGGAATAGGCTTATGACGTGGATGCAAGAAATGAACCTAGTTTTTGGAAACTCCTTTTTTAAGAAAAAAGATAAAAATAAATGGACATGGATAACACCTGATGGACAACATAAAAACGAATATGACCTCGCTCTTACAAATAAAATAACAACAGTGACAGATGTATCTGTAATAAATAACTTAAAATTTGAAAGCGACCATAGAATGGTAAGAATGAAAATAAAAATTGACCACAGCACATTAAGAAGAAACCACCAAAAATTATTCTTTCCCAACTCCATCTCTTCTTCATCCATCACATCCTATAATGAATCTTTGACAAGAAAAATAGAAGAAGCCATAAACTTGATGAACTTGGATGACGATCTCCTGAACATATACAACCAGCTTGAGCATATTATAAAAACCACCGCAAAAAACGAATTGATGAGACCAAAAACCAAACAAATAGACAAGCTTTCACTTGAAACCAAAGCACTTATCAACCAGAGAGAAATTCTGACACATAAGATGAATCCGACAGAAAATGACAAGGAAGAACTAAGAAATATCAGGAAAACTATAAAGAATAAAGCTAAAGACGATGTTCAAAAATATAACGAAACAAAAATCAAAGAGATTCTTAAGAACACCAAATCGATCAAAAAAACAAAAAACTTCATTAATAGTGAAAAAGAATGGATAGTCTCACTGAAACAAAGAAATAATAATATGACAAAAAGAAAAGATATTAACGAAACAGCAACAAGTTTCTTTGAATCATTGTTCAAATCAACCAAAGACATAGCTTTTGACACTGATTCGGACATTTCATTTGACAGCTCAGAGAATGACACTATATTTCTCCTCAATGAAACTGACGTATCATCAGCTATAGACAGTTTAAAAGCCGAAAAAAGTGCAGGTTGTGACGAAATTGAAGCCGAAATGCTGAAATATGGAAAAGACTCTCTGACACCAATCCTAACAAAAATCTTCAACGCAATTTTGACAACCCAACTGATTCCCAAACAATGGCAACAAAGTAAAATAATACTGCTACATAAGAAAGGAGACAAGGATAACATAAATAATTATAGACCGATAAGCCTGATTTCTACAATTTACAAGCTTTTCTCGAAGACAGTATATAATAGAAACAAAGAAGCACTTAACGACAAACAACCAAGAGAGCAAGCAGGATTTAGAGAAGGCTTCTCAACCACTGACCATCTTCAGACAATAAACCAGCTCATCGAAAAACATAACGAATACAAAAAACCACTTTACCTTTGTTTTATTGACTTCACAAAAGCTTTTGACACCGTGGAACACAGCAGTATATGGACGGCACTAAGTAATCAAAACATTCATCCCACCCTTATCAAGACGTTTAGAAATATATACAAAAATAACACCGCCAAGGTAAAAACCGACAAGCTTGGAAGGGAATTCCATCTTGAAAGAGGAGTAAGACAGGGTGATCCTATGTCGCCGCCATTATTTTCCGCTGTCCTGGAGGACATCTTCGAAAGACTGAAATGGAGAAACAGGTATGGCATTCAAGTCTGGGGAGAATACCTAAATAACTTAAGGTTCGCAGATGATGTTGTTCTACTGTCGAACTCACCTACACAGATACAGACAATGTTGAATCAACTCTCAGCGGCCTGCAAAAAAGATGGACTATGTTTAAACTTGACAAAAACAAAAATAATGACCAACCACATAAAAGAAGACATATTCCTAGAAGATGATAAAATAGACTATGTTGAGGACTACGTGTACTTGGGACAAATAAAATCGTTTGAAAAACAAGAAGATAAAGAAATTAATAGAAGAATAACAAATGGATGGAAACAATACTGGAGTTTGAACGAAATATTAAAATCGAACATAAGCAGTGACACAAGAAAATACGTAATCGATTCGACAATTCTACCTGTTTTGACGTACGGGCTGCAAACCCTAGGACTAACTTCAAATCAACAAGAAAAACTGAGAATCTGCCAAGTAAAAATTGAAAGAAAACTTTTGAATATAAGACAAGTACAAAGAATATGCAACGAAGAAATAAGAAGAAGAACAAACATAGTTGACGTAATACAGCGAACGAAACAATTGAAATGGAGCTGGGCAGGACATATATCCAGAACAGAAGATCAGAGATGGACGAAAATCATAACTAAATGGACTTTATTTGACGAGAGAAGACCAAGAGGGCGTCCGAAAAAGAGATGGGTTGACGATTTGAACGAATACAACAACAACTGGTATAATGATGCCAAAAACAGAGCTATATGGACAACAATGGGGGAGGCTTATGCCGGATAGAAAATAATCGAAATAAAACGAATTTAAGAACAAATTAATTAAAACTTAAAAATATATAAATTGAAAAATGTATTTTATTTAAATCTAAATATTCAAAATAAGTAGATTTTAATTATTAACATAAATTAGTGAATAAGTATTACCTACTTCTATTAATTTAAGAACACATTTGTAAAACTTCAAAATTGGCAAATAAAGCTTCAAATAATAATAATAATAATAATCTTTCAAAAAATAGTGTTGTCAACATTCAATACAATTTTGAAAAAAATCGAATTGACAGTTTTTTTTACAAAAAATAAAAACCTAAAAAAAATGTATAAAAGTTGGTAACAATTGATTTTCAAACATCTTTTCAAAACTTTGAGATATTGGCTTTAAACTACTTTTATCTTTCAAAATATATTGTTTTAAACATTCAGTAAAATTTTGAAAAAAGTCGAATTGACAGTTTTTTAACAAAAAAAATAAAAACTTAAAAAAACAGCAATATACTAAAATTTGGTAAAAATTTACTTTCGACTCAAATAGCTTTTCAAAAATTAAAAATATTGGCTTCAAACTTATTTTGTTTCACAGAAAATATTATTTTCGATATTCAATAAAATAAAATCTACAAAAAATAGTACGCAAATTTGGTAAAATTGATACATATACATAAACTTTTAAGCAAGACAAATCGACAGACGGGATGGGAAATTATCAGTGTGGGTCGCATCCCAGCCTCTTTTTTGAAAAGAAGTGCAATAAGTCTTCTCAAGCGAGTATCATCGTAAGATTTTTACAAACAAAAGCCTCTCCATTCTAGGAATGGAATGAAATAGCCCATTCCCATGAAGTTCACCTATCACTAATTGCGTCAAACGTTGATGAATGGTATCATGTTTTGTTTGCAGAAATCACGGCGAAAAAAGATGAGAAGAGCAATTTCAGCATCGTCCAGGAATACATGCAGCAACCTTAATCACCAGTTGTCTTCAAGAAACTATTTCAGCTACGAATAATCTGTCAAAGCTATTAGCTTAATTTTCAGAGCACGTGTTGATGTTTTTAACTTAAACTTTATGCCCCATCGAGCTGATCTTGATCGCAACAGTTTTGAGCCTTAATACCTTAAATTTATCCAGTTACTGTAGTAAAAATCACCCTATTTTGTGTTTCGAAACACTAATTGAAATAATGTTAAATTTTTTATTTAAAATTATAAATGTTTTAAATCATCTCAAAATTGGTTTCTTTTTGTATTTTAAATAATTTAAAAATTGATAACCTTTATTAAAATTGTGGTAACGCTATTCATTATTTGGAAGAAACTATTAAACCCATTGATTATTATTATTGAATATTTATATAATATGTTTAGCTAATTATATTTAACAATTTTTTGTATTTATTTAACACTTTTATGAAAAGTCATATAAGTCAGACGGCAGGAAAGCGATGCTTTTATTCTTAAGAATTATTATTATTATTGTTTAAAAGTTATTGTAAAGAATCTATAGATCTATCTATCTACTTACTTAAAATTCTTCTTACCATTTCGTCAAAATTATTAATATTTAATTTTCTCAGAAAAAATAAAAAAAAACTCTTTTTTTTATTATTTATTTATTTCTTACCAAAAAATGTCATAATAATAATAACAATCTCTAATCTATTATACCCACATACATTAAAAGGACTCCACAATTTGCAATTTCACCGCATAAATAATTTAAATAAAAATTATTTCCAGATGCTTCCACTAAAATGAACAAATAAATTTACCCTAATCTTCAAATTTCGATGTTCACAATTGTTACACACAAAACGAAAACAAATCGCACCCCAATGACACAATTACCATTGTCAAAATGTTTCATTTATATTCCTGAATGTCCTTATTATATTGTTATCATTCACTAGAACGCACAATTACGGCAAAAAATACTTTTTGGCAGAGCGATAATTGAAGTCATCGTACATCCTTTTTGTCTTCTATGTAGATCTTATATAAAAATGTTGGTGTAGGAAATGAAGAACAGCCCAAAATTCTTCAGCGTGAGCCCAAACCCTACAAACCCAAACCTTAACTTAAACTTCAAGCCAAAGCCCAAGCCCAATCCCAAGACCTCAATCTGTTGTTGAACAAGCATTTTCCGTTATACTATACCACAATATCCACAACCCTCTGCAAAATTTGCATGTTAAAATCGAATTAATGAACAAAAGAGCAACAGAGACAGACAAATACGAGTATACATACATACATATATATCGAGAGAGAGAAAGGGAGATAAATCGGCAGTGACATCCGACAAAATGTCACAAGCACTGTCAATCTGTCAGTAGACAGAAGTGACTGTGATTTATGAGTATTTTTGGCGTATAATGTATGCAATGCCTTTTGTACACATAGCTTGATGCTTGGTCTAGTTTAAAGCTTATTTCGTTGTTTTTGTTTTTTTTTTCTTTCCTTTTTTATTTGTTTCTTTCAATTGACTTTTCAAGGCTTTCTGTACTCTCGTCGATATTCATACACACAAGAGTTTTGCCTTTATTGACTTTTGGAGACAGGTTCATCGTTCATCGAAGAAATTCGATGGTTCGATGGTTGTCGAATGTTGAAAAATAGATTTCACGGCCTCATTTAAAAAACAATCAATTTTTTGTTGTTTTGTAAAAAGAGTTGAATTTCTTCAGTTAAGTAATAAATATATTAGGCTGTAGGGATAGTTACTCATTTAATGAATCCTTTATAACGATTTTTGCTTTTTCGCATTTTCATGTGTAACATGGGTCTCACGGGTATACTAGAGGATAACTTATCTGAAGTTGAAAAAAAAAATCAGTTTTATTAAAGTTCATAAACAAGAATTTGAACTAAGGTAAGAAAAGTGAACATTAGTTTTTTGGCAGGCCTTTTTACTAAAAATATGCAAGTATTAGTAAAATTTGATCAACATTTGTTTTTAATAGTGTTTTCTTATCCGCTTTACACACTTGGTGTTCATCTGAGTTTTGAGCATATTCATTGAAATTTCAGCCAAATTTGAAGTCCATACTTTGCAAAAATAATAATAAAGCTGTTATTATTATTTTGTGTAAAACTCCCACCACAGAAGCTTATCCTAACTAATTACAGTCAAAGCATCATCCGGTAATGTACAGTGTTTCCGTTTTGCGATTTCATGATAAAACCTTTTTTTATACGAGTAATAAAGTTTGAACGTTGACCGTTGCAAGCACAGATCTTTTTGAGGTAATTTTCGAGCACTTTTTGAAACATATTGGCTGTACCTCAGCCATAACTTAATGAATGTTGGTTTTTAAGTGCTCAAAAGTTCAAGGTTTATTTGCATAAACACGGTCTTTTGCGTAGCCCTACAAAAACAGTTCATCGGTGCAAATTGCATGATCTTGGTAGCCAGTTGATATCACCACTACGAGAAATTACGCACCCAGGAAATGTGTCTTGCAATAAAGCCATATTCGCTCGAGTTGTTTGGCATGTCCATGTGTACGGTGACCATATTTTCATAAACAAAATAATGAACAGTATAATAATAATCAACCCATCTGAAATTTAGAAAAATCGAAGGCAAAAGTCATCATCGCAGCTGTCCTCGATGTGCCCGGAGCGTTAATTGGTGTTGGAAGCTTTGCTTTGCTTTCAATGCCATTTATGGACCACTTGTCTTCTTTATCAGAATAAAAGAACTTATAAGAATCTGGTTTCCTTTTAAAAAAAGTGACATCGTAAATATTGTCATCCTTCTTAATAATTTTTCCAACAAATCCTAACATTTTATTGTTATTTTTATTGGAACATTTCACTAATATAAAGTCGTTTGGATTCAAATCGTAGCGTCGTAACTCAAACTAGTACATTCTCTCTGTTCTGTTTCAACTAGATCAACTGATGAGTCATCATCAAAATTGAAGTCCAGATCTGTATCATCATTCACTGAATACGCACAACTTTCATCCGAGTCTGAGCTTGAGTCCTTAGG
Source organism: Eupeodes latifasciatus (assembly GCA_920104205.1). Classification (NCBI taxonomy): domain Eukaryota; kingdom Metazoa; phylum Arthropoda; class Insecta; order Diptera; family Syrphidae; genus Eupeodes; species Eupeodes latifasciatus. The sequence continues at coordinate 338,278,790 of OV049924.1, read as the reverse complement.
CTTTTTAGCTTTCTTTCCACGCTTAGCATTTTGATCTACATATCTTGAGTCGCTTATTAAAGCTGTGCAATAGTGGTTTCTTTTGATCTTGACGTTTCTTGCTGGAATTCTTCAACTCATTTTTTTCTGGCGTCTCTGTTAAAATACGTGATTTTCCCTTCTTCCTTCCTCGATTAGTGTTTTGTCTCGGACCAGCTTTTCGGAATGGCCTTGCAATTTCAGGTGATAGAAGATTTTCCTTGAAAGTATCACGATAGTGTTCATTTAAGTATTGAACATTTAATTCGTTGTTTTCAGTTAACAGTACTGGTTCAACAACTGGTTCTTCTACTTGAGCCGAAGGATTCTCTGGCAATTGTCGGTTTGTGACCGCTGCGCACTCAAAATCTTCGTCCGTGAAAGCATTTCTTGAAAATGGAAAAATTCCAGGTTTTGCGAAACCTGAAACTATATTTTTTGGCACAAATGCTGCAGTAAAGGCTGTATTGGCAATACCAGCAAGATCGGGTATTGTAATAGTTTTTCCAGGATTATTTAGTAGCCCGTCATTTTGCGCCACAGAAAACTTCTGCTTAAATGGTCCCAAAACTGCGACAACGAGAGGCTGAAGACGATGAGTACAGTGAGGGGGAAAAGTAACCAGAACAATACCATTTTCTCGACAAAACTTGATTGCTTTTATTGTGCAATGGCTTTCATGATTGTCCATCAAAAGTAAGATCATGTCGTTCTTTGTGCACCTTGTTTTTTTTTTATGTGTTCAAGAACTTTAATGAAAAGCACTCCCGTCATCCAACCAACTAGTGGGGTTGTTAACATAACCTACACTACCGATTGGTGCTCCAGCAAGCATACTATCGTGATATCTAGCTCGCGGAAAGATAAATACTGGAGGAATTGTGTTGCCAGCTGCATTGACGATGGCGCACATAGTTATCAACTGTCCTCTTTCAGCAGAAACACACTGTCCAACTTGTTTTTGGCCCTTTTTTGCTATGACGTTTGGGGCCTGTACCACTGTATTAAGCCTTGTTTCATCTAAGTTCAATATACGGTCGGGAGTGAAATCAAAATTACCAAGTGCTCTCTGGTAATTGGTTTGGAATTCTAGGACATTGTGCTTGTTAAAACTTGTTGATCGAGAGAAACTGGTGTTTTCAGGCTTCCGTAGAGAAAGATTGGTGTGTCTTTATATCAAGCCTTTAATCCAATCGATCCCAGCTTGTCTATTTTCAGTCCACTGCTTAGGGCATTTTTTTTTAGCAGTGTAGCATATTGGAATGCTATAACGTTCGACTTTGGATGTATGCTAAACCATAATTCATTTTTGAACTTCGAAGTAAGTAATTCTCCAGCATATCTTCTTCAGCGTTGGTAAAAACTTGTCCTGTAGAGAAATTGCTTGAATAGTCTTTTGAGCGCTTCGTTTTGTTTATATTTTTTTAATTCTATAAAATAAAGTATTCGGTAGAATACCGTAAGTACTGGCAGCACCTCTAAGGGTATTTTTTTTTTTGAAACGGCCGTGATAGCACTCTTCATGTCATCTTCGTTAACCTCTGTAGCTCTTTTCTTTTTATAAGTACGCACCACTGCATTAAACTGAAATTATTTTAAAACGTTATGCTAATATTTTAAAATTATGTTTACCTACAAATTGTTTTGAAATACAGATTGAAATGCTGCTATACATGTGAAATAACATAGATAAGAAATCTTGGGCACCTTTGAACATGTTGAAATGTGCCCCGCCTGTTTTGTTCAAACCTTCCCCAGCATGCCATTTCTTAAAAAATGTTTTAAAAAAAAGCACTTTCTTAAATATTCATATTCAAACTTACCTTAATGTGGTTCAAGATGAACGTCTGCCTCCAATAAAATAAATTTGCGAATAAAAACACTCACCAAAAAATGTGTACACTCTTACAAAAAATTAAAAAGAACTTTACGATATCGGTAAAAAAAACATCCACATCAAACTATTTTTCGGCGCCTACTGAGAGACCAGCGAAAGTCATTGACGGTTAAAGAAAGCATTATTGCCAAGTGAAAAATTCTAATTTGGTTCGAAAATATTTTTAAAATCAGATTTTATCAGCACTGTTCAAAGGTACCCCGTGTTCAAAGGTACCCCCCTCTCCCATACCCAAAAAAATGAAAAATGTTGACCACTTTTCAAGATTTGTTTTGTATTTCATTGCATAATAGTAAATAACAATACCTAGTATAAATTTATTAATAAATATAGTATAATTAGGTATATATTATGTATTTATAAAATAAACAAAAAAGGAACTTTCATCGATAATAATAGTCCAGTCAAGGAATGAGGTGTAGAGTGCGTGAGCAGGTAACTAAGCGATTCCTTCAGAAACTTGTTCAGGGGGCTTAGGTTGTTAACATACCAAAAGTCCTGACTCCTAGGTGATGAGCGGGGGGATGAGGAGGGGGGGGGTAAAGGTACGAATTTTGGGTTTTTCGCTTATATCTCGAAAACGATGCATCGGAGAGAAATATTTTTAGAGAATAAAATGGAGTTCTTAAAATTATCTAAAACTTTTATATCATATGTTTTTTTCTAATTCCTAACCGTTTTCGAGCTACACCCTCGGAAAAAGTTGAAATTTACAAAAAAAAAATCAATTTACGTCAAAATATTCATAAACATTGCATCATATTGTCTAAACCTGTTCATAAACGAAAAGTATGAATAGGAAAGAAGTTGTAGATTTTTGAATTCCCTTTTAGAATACATATATACATATGCTGATTAATGTCCAACCCGCCTAAAGTTACAGCTATTTTAAAACTTGTATAGCATTTTGCAATTTTCAGAAAATAAGTTTGTACGAGTATATCATATTCTTAACCCCGAACCTTTGTTCGTTCATCTAATAACATATATGACCACTAATAAGCAAGTTATTAAATAAAGTAGAAAAATAATGATGATGACAAATTTCACACTTTATTCTACAGATAGTTTCGTTACACCAATACAATAATAATTGTAAACCCCATTGTTCTCTATATATATTCCTAATGTTTTACTCTCAACTTTAAAAGTAATCAAATTTTCATCCTCTTTGAACTTGAGGGCCCAAGCAATGATTGTTCTTCCATGGCATCTTCTTCCTCAGTAGCGGGTGACTCTTGCTGAATGGGCTCTACATCGTCTTCATCGTCCCCATCGTCAACAGGCACACTGTTCAGGCACTTCCCTTGACAGTGGCGGCACGCTGCAGAACAGGTGAGCATCGCTTTTCGGCTGCCACATTTTCCAATTACACAATCCTTGGTGGAGCGGCAAAATATAGTTTTCAGAAGAACCTCCGGTGCTGGTAGATTTTCCATTGTAATTGCCACCAGGGTGTCTCCTACACGTTTCCACCCTCAATCTTATGCAGAAGCTCTGGAATCTTGGATATGATTGGGACGAGGAAATTCCAGCCCACATCAAAAAGAGTTGGGAAGCTTTTCAGCTAGAACTCCCAACCATAGAAAAGGTGAGAATTCCAAACCAAACTTAAAAATAACACAGATTTTTTCAGTCTAACTTATTTACAACAAAAAAATAAACAAAACCTTAAACTCTTTTATATCATATTGACTAATAAAACAACTTTGACATTGAATTACAATATATTAATATTGTTAAAATAAGTACTTTTCAGAAGAATATATTTTTTTAATTAATTTTGGCTTTCCGTTTTAATAATTCTTAAATTCGATGCAATTTAATTCATAATTGCATTTACAAATTAAAATGGACCTGATTGTTTCAATGTTCATATTTTTTTTTTTTTTCGTTTGTCCATACATTGTTTATCTCTCTATAGGGGCATTAGACCCAGGAAGGCATAAACAAAAGTCTACGATTTTTGAAATGTTTTCATACTGTATCATTTTTTCATTGAAAAACTTGAAAATTTCAACCCACCTATCTCCAGCACTCATTTGGCTCTCCTTCCATTTAAACATTTTTTCTGAAGAAACATAATTTTGTACACATAAAAACATCGAAAACATTAGTGTCATTAATTGAAATATTGCTTCTCTTTTTCATAATATACATTAAACTAAACTCCACTTTGTCCCCGTTAGGAGTGTAATTCTTACTCTTCATTTATTTTTGGAGTGAAGGGTTTTTCAACAATGCAATAATTCCGACAGTCGGAGTGCATAGTGGAAAATGCCATAATTAGTCCAAATGGAAAAAAGATGAGTTTCATTCACATTCACTGAAAGTTATTTTTACCATTGTCATGGTCAGTAAAACTCAATGGTAAAATTAATTTCCAGTGGTGAAAGTCATCCTGTACGCAAGCGTAAGCGTATTAGTTTAACTTCCCCTGTATGTTAGGATGTATAATTTTGATCTGATTTTTGTAATTGTGAGATTAGGAAGTGTTCCGAAAAAGAAAGACAACGAATTATGATTTAAGGGTACGTTTTCATTAAACATTTAATGGTTTTTATGCTTAGACTTTCCTCAAAGAAAAAATCATAAAATAATGAGCAATTTCTAAAATAATGAACATTTTTATGTTTTCCCACACACAATAATGCATAATGAACATTTTCTTCATTATAAGAATGAACGTATGGTCACCGTAGGCATGTGGCACCGTCTTGTTGAAACCACATATTCTCCCAGTCGTATTCTTCAATAGAGGGCAAAAAAAAGTCGGCTATCATATGACCACAACGCTCCGAATTGATGGTGACAGTCGTTCCATCGTCATTTTCGAAGAAGTAATGTCCAATCACACCTCCACACCGCCGCGCCGGCCGCCGGACCAAAGAGCGCACCAAACAGTGATTTTTTATGGATGTAATGACCTCACTTCAATTACTTCAGGATTCTCAGAACCCCAAGTACGACAATTTTGTTTATTAACATACTCACCGAGAGAAATTTGCTTCGTCGCTGAAGAAATTTTTTTTTCCAAAAATCGCCGTCCCCCGCCTAGCCCGTTATTCAAGCACCCTTTCGACTTATCTATGACGTTGTGAATGGTCAGGTGGCTTCAATTGTTGTGTGAGCTGGACTCTATATGGATGTAGGTGTAGATCCAAATGGAAAATCCGCCATAATGTGCCGTAAGACAGTCCTAATTCCTAAGAACGACGAGGAATTTACACATTCGGGTCTTCGGCAACATTTTCACTTACAGTTACAGCAGCGATATTTTCAGTGGTACGAGCAAAACAATGATGCACGGCTTTATAATATCTGTAAACAATCCAGCCTCTTCAAATGTCTTCACAATTTTGACAATTTTTTGCTGGCGTAGTTGGGCGATTATGTAAACCATAATCTCCTCTTAAAGCAAGATATGTGGCTGTGGCAGAATCACCAATTTGTATGCGTTGTGCGATAGTTAAGCGATTCATTTTCATAAACATCAGATTTTCAACTGGAAAAAATTGGTTTAATAACTTGGTTTGACAGATGTCGAATTCCACTCCTTTTGAAATTGCAAAATGGATAACCTGTTATTTTTCGATAAATCCTACAGATTGACTGTTCAAGCTTTCATTATCTATATATATAAAATATTCCTGTCACAGTGTTAGTGGCCATATTCCTCCGAAACGGCTTAACCCATTTCAATGAAATTTTGCATATACATTCGGTAGGTCTGAGAATAGGTTTTTATCTATTTTTTATATTCCTAAGTGTTATGGTTTAATTGCATCAACATCGTATACGGTGCAACGATCTTACGATAGTATTCAGTGACGCTATGTACAATGAAGCATTGATTGCTATTGAGGATCTTTGCATTATCAGTGCCAACTTACGACTCAGTCAATTCGGTATGCATTCACCGAAATGCATCTGATTTAATAGACACTGAATTGAATCGTGAACTACAATACAAAACTGTAGAAATGGCAGCGATTGTTGCTCGCAATGTCCCACTAATAAATGATGAACAAAGAACCATTTTTGACCACATCATGCTCGCAGTTTCCGCAGTACAAGGTGGATGCACCAGGTGGAACTGGCAAAACATTCCTTATTTCGCTAATTCTTGCTAAAATACGATCAAATAATGGTATAGCATTGGCTGTTGCGGCAAATTTATTGGATGGAGGTAGATGAATGCACTACGGCACACAAACATTCGCTTGAGGCGTTGAAGAGGACATTAAAAAAGATATAAAAAACAGCGACACACTATTTGCGGCACTCGATTACTCCTTTCAGGTGATTTCAGACAAACACTTCCCGTTAATCCGCGTTCCACGTACGCTGATGAGATGAACGAGTGCTTAAAATCATCGCCACTGCGGCGTAATGTTGAAAGAGTACAACTGAAAGTAAATGTGCGTGTTCAAATGCTTCAAGATCCAGCTGAAACAACTGTTAGATATAGGACACGGAAAAGTCACTTCAGATGAAACTGGATGCATAAAATTACCGGTCGATTTCTGCACGTTTATTGGTTCACAAGATTCTCTCATTGACCGATATTTCCCGATGTGCACAGACAATATACAAATCACGAGTGGCTGGCAGAAAGAGCAACTTTACCAGCAAAAAATGTGGATGTCAACAAATTAAATCTCAAGATACAACATTTGTTACCAGGAGACTTGGTGTTATACAAATCTATTGATACAGTTTTTGATGCTACCGAAGCTGTAAATTATCCAACTGAGTTTTTGAACTCATTAGATTAACAAGGTATGCCACCGCATAATTTACAATTGGACCTCCGGTAATTTTGTTTCGTAATTTGAACCCACCACGGTTGTGCAACGGCACGCGATAAGTAATTAAAAATTGATGAAAAATGTTATCGAAATCATATTTCTAAATGGAAAATTCTGAGATGAAAATATATTTTTACGGCGAATCCCTATTATACCCACAGATGTGCCAATTCAATTCAAACGCCTTCAATTTCCAATTAGATTGGCATTTGCAATGACTATCTATCAATAAGTCTGAAGGCCAAACGATGTCTGTGAGCGGCTTAGATTTGAGCACTTCATGTATTTCACACGGACAATTATACGTGGCATGCTCTCGAGTGCGCAAACCATCCAGTTTGTTTGTATTGACGAAAGATGGGATCACAAAAAATATTGTAGATACACTCTTTTGCATTAAGGGATTTTATTGTTTTTTTTTTTGAAGTATTGTCATAATTAACGATTAGTATATAATTTTAAAGAATTAATTTTAACAAAGTAAACAAATTTGTTTGGTGACTTGTTATTTTAATATTTTGTCACCGTTTACAGTGCTCTATACCTCTCCCACTTATATACCACATCCTTACACACTTACAATAAGTTATTTGTTTCTAGCAAAATATTCTCTAGAAATTATTTATATGACGAAGCAAAGTTTGTCGGGTCAGCTAGTTATTTTATGTAAAAACCCCAACACATTCCTCCAGAAGATCATACTTACTGAGATATATGTAATGTACATAGAGAGAAATTATTGCACTCAAAACATCACCTGGTAATGGAGTATAATAACGTTCGAATGATGAAAGAGTGTTCGTAGCCGAGCTCGCTGCCCTGCGCACCAATAGTCTGGACCTTTCAGTGTTGTTTGTAAAGCTGCAGTGGTAATAAGAAGCCCGAAAAGGGTATTTTATTTTGTCGTCGCTGACTCACAATTTCTTCTTATTGCGAAACCATAATAAACACTTATCTTGACAATTAATAGTCAGTTTACCTTTGCCAAAAAGAGTTTTTTTTTTAGTTTAGGCCAATTCCCCGAAACTTTTTCCAATAGGAAGTTATTGTTATCGGTTCGATTTGTCGAATTGAAAATTTTGGCATTTCGCGACGTTTCAAGGTCCCTAGAGTCTAAATAAAAGAATTTTAGAGTAATGTCTGTGCGTGCATGTGTTCGTCCGTTCGGGAAGCTTTTTTCATCGCATATATCTCAAGAACCACTAGAGATATCGATTTCTAATAAATGTTGTTGTATAGATAATAATGCAAAGAATTTAATTGGGAGTAGCAATTTAAAAAAAAGTAAAAATTTTGGTTAACCAAAAAAATCACACGAACCAGACTTGAATTAAATTTTATATAATATTTCATATTGTGATGTGATACTATACAAGTGTATTCTATTCTCGATATCTCGTGAATAAATGAAAGTATTGTCTTCAATATAATTTGATTCTGTGCTTAAAATTTTTTGAAAAATCCAATCTATATTTGTTTTTGTAAGAAATAAAAACCTTGATACTAAAATTGGTAAAAATTGGTTCTGGACTAAAAATCTCATTAACTGGAATAGATTTTGAAATCAAACTCTTACATTATATGAAAAATATTGATGGTAATTTTTAGTTAATCTTTTGGAAAAATTCAAGTGACAACTTTTTAACAAAACGTGAAAATCTACAAAAACAACAAGAAACTGATAAGAAATGGCATGCGGCAGAAGAATTAGGAGAACAAAGGAAGATATTGACTTTAAATTATTTATCTCACACAAATTATTATTATGAATATTTTGTTAAAGTTTTAAGCAAGACAAATCGACAAACGCGATGGGAAGTTATCGATGTTCAAATGTGCATTCAAGAGGACACAAGCGCCCACAGGTTTTTCTCAAAACCCACCTCTGTCTATCAACTCATACTCTCACCTCCCCACGGCGAACATCGGGTGCCTAGTACCTTAACTGGAGATTGGGTTCTAACCCAAGTGGAAAGTTGTTGGGGGCAGCAAACGAGAAAGGGGGAGAGGTGTTTCCACTATCTTTCCTTATCCAGACGGCAACGGAGGAATTCCCGAGATGGAATCAACGGTGGCGTCTACATTTCCAGTAAAGTTGAACTATTTAGTGAACACTTCAGGCTGACTTCCTGACTACGTACAAATTTCCTAGTTGCAAACCACAAACAAGCCTATAGGATACGGACGTGTTAACTGTTGACAACCCACGCAAATGAAATAAGGACAACGAACTTCAAATCTGTACGTGGAGTTAAAAGACCACGAGCAGCCGAACAATTACGGAAGCCCTAAACTGCTGCAAGGCAGCTATTATCACCATCCAAGAAGTGCGATTGGATCGACCGGGCAAACCCAAACTTAAAGACTGCAATGTATACTGTGGATTTGTTGTTACAACTAGACTCAGGCAAAAAGTCTTGAGTTTCAACAGTGTGAGCGAGCGCATCACGACAATCCGCATCAAGGCTAAATTCGCCAACATAAGCCTAATATGCGTGCATGTCCCAAAAGAGGAGAAAGATGAAGACACCTGATATATCGGTAAAAGATTATCTATTTTACTTCATAAATTATATTTATTAACTTAAATATGAACAAGAATAATACGAACAATGTCGTGGCTATATTCTAACTGATTGCTTTTAGCTTAACACAACATAACATAACATATAGTTTGATGTATGCATATTGCATATATATATATGTAAGTAAATAGTTAAATAAATGAATGTGCATGATGTTTATGCACAGTGATGTCTATCAGTGGACACTACAACACCAAAGAAATATTCTTCGATCTCTTGGACAAGACATATGAGCAGTGCCCTGGCTATGACATTAAAATTTTCTTAGGAGATTTTAACGCAAAGCTAGGAAGAGAAGACATCTTTGGTAGTACAATCGGGAGATACAGCTTGCACGACATCACCTTCGACAACGGATTCAGGTTAATCAATTTCGCTGCGGGGCGAGACGTTCTAGTAGCTGGTACGCAGTTCAAACATCTTCGTATGCACAAAGATCTGGGCAACATCGTAGTAGAACCGCAGTCTGTGTTGAGAATATGGAAAGACTACTTCTTTAAATTATATAACGGCGATGACGAACCAAATTCCGCTGTAAGGGAGATAGAACCACTCAACCTAGGCGACGCGACGCAGATCAACAATTCCGCCTGAAGTAAAACGAAGCTGCTATAGCTAATGGCATCGGTGCCGAATTATTTAAAACAGCAGACGATGATTTGGTAGGGAGCATGCTACAACTCATCTGCAAAATATGGTTGGAAAAAAAGCATGCCCGATGAGTGGAATCTCAGCATAGTGTGCCCGATACATAAGAAAGGAAACCCTCTAAATTGCGCCAACTACAGAGGCATCAGTCTCCTTAACAATGCATATAAGATCCTCTCTGCCGTATTATGTGAACGTCTGAAGTCGTTCGCCAACAATCTGATAGGTCCTTATCAATGTGGCTTCAGACCAGGAAATTCCACTATCGACCAAATATTCACACTACGGCAGATCTTGGAAAAAACCCCAGGAACTTCAAATCGATACTCACCATCTCTTTATCGATTTTAAAGCCGCGTATGACAGCATCTATTCTATAGGGAAGAGCTCTACAGAGCAATGTCTAGTTTTGGCATCCCTGTCAAACTTATCCGTTTGTGCAGAATGACGATGGAGAATGCACGCTGCTCTATCAAGGTCGGAAAAGATCTCACCGATGCATTTGATGCCAAAAAACTTTTTAGACAAGGCGATACACTGTCATGCGACTTTTTCAACATGTTCTGGAGAGAATTGTGCAAAACTCAACCGTCAACACTAGAGGCACAATCTTCCAAAGGCCATATCGAATTACTCGGATACGAAGATGATATTGACATAATTGGAAGATCAAAGCGTGATGTTAGGCGTTTTTGAGCATTGAGATGGGTTTAGTGGTCAATGAGGGCAAGACTAAGTATATGCTGTCATCAAAAAAGGACATTGAACGACGACGTCTTGGACAAAACGTCACCATGGACACTGGACAGCTATAACTTTGAGTTAATTGAGGACTTTGTCTACCTTGGCACCGTTATAAACTTAGACAACGACACCAGCGTTGAAATCAAACTAAGAATGACTCTTGCAAATCGCTGCTTCTCATACTTAGAAGGCAATTGAGTCGTAAAGTCCCCTCTCGAGCATCTTAAACCACCATCTATAAGACACTCATCATCCCGGTTCTCATTTATGTCGCTGAGGCCTGGACTGTCAAAAAAAATGAGAGCGTCTTAGGATGCTTCGGGAGAAAAATTCTTCGGGTGATTTTTGGTTCCGTCTGCATAGATGGAGAAAGGAGGAGAAGATACAGGGTGGGCCGTTAATAAGTGCACTTTTTGTCTCGCTCTAACTCCCGAACGAAATAACCGAGACGCGCGGGGATGGTATCTCCTTGCAGCTCGAGATCTAAATTTTTAGTCGCAATTAGCCCGTTCACGGGAGAGCAGCGCGCTTTCTGCGTTCGCGCCTTTTATGAAAACAATCGCTCATACGTGACTGTTCGTCGGCTTTTTCGGGTAAAGTTTGGATTACGCAACATCACCGAGTGTCCAAGTACGAATGTAATCAAAAAATGGATCGTAACATTCGAGGCAACGGGATCAACGCAAAAACTTCGACCTACAGGACGCCCACGTTCCAGGCGGACTGCAGAAACAATTGAACGCGTACAAGCTTCTGTGCGCGAGGATCCAAGAAGCTCTACACGGAAACGCGCTGCGGCCCTTGGAGTACCCAGAACGACTTTACGTCGCATTTTACGGGATGGTTTGAAGTTATACCCTTACAAAATTCAGATTGTCCAAGATTTGAAAGAATCCGATTTTGTTTCACGGTTCAATTTCGCAACAGAAATGTTACGGAGATTCCCTCACTTCAATAACATTATCTTCTCAGACGAAGCTCATTTTCATGTCAACGGATTTGTTAATCGACAAAATTGTCGATACTGGGGAACAGAAAATCCACGCTTAAAACATGGACGACCGTTACACTCTCCGAAAGTGACCGTTTGGGCCGGAATAGCCAAGTGGGGGATCATAGGGCCGCATTTTTATGAAGATCGATACGGGCGTAATGTTACTGTTAATTCAGAGCGTTATGTTTCGATGCTTAGAGATTTTTTAGCTCCAAAACTGCAAGAATCGAGTGGTTACACTATTCACACCTGGTTCCAGCAAGATGGCGCTACCTGCCATACAAGTAACGACTCTCTGGAGGTCGTTAGAGAAATGTTTCCTCGAAGGTTGATATCGAGGAGGGGTGATATTGCTTGGCCACCCAGGAGCCCTGACTTAACGCCACCAGATTTCTTTTTATGGGGCTACCTCAAGAGTAAGGTGTACTCTAATAATCCTTCAACGACGGCTGAATTAAAAGCGAACATTGAAGAAGAAATCCGCTTAATCACTCCGCAACTTTTGACAAAAGTGTTCCAAAATCTCAGAGTCAGATTGGAAGAGTGCTGTAGGCGAAATGGACAATATTTGGATGATTTAATTTTTAAAAAATAAAAATTCATTTCGTTTTGTATAATTTAAAATAAATATTTCATTTAAAAGCGCTACAGTTGTATTAATATAATTTTTTTTTAAGTGCACTTATTTACGGCCCACCCTGTATAACGGCGAACTGTATGGGCTGTACAGCGAAACTGACCTAGTTAATAGAGCCTAGCATTTAGAGCGAATGGACATCAACACTCCAGCCCGGAAGGTCTTCAAATCCAATGTCGAGGGACGGCGGCGCGGCGGCGCGCGCAGTAGAGGAAGACCGCGACTCAGGTGGATCTCAACCAACTTGGCGTGTGAAACTGGAGACTAGCTAGCTAGGGACCGAGCTGGCTGGAGACGCATGTTGGTTGAGGCCCAGGTCCGCCCCGGACTGTAGCGCCCCCTTAAGTAAAGCAAGATAGAAAAAAAAACAGAAAATTCTGTAACTGTAGAGCCCATTTCTTAGAAATCCTTGAAACTATTCAGTTGACTGTTGCTTGAGAATTTCCATGAAAGTACCCTGTTGTAACAAAATCGTTATTGTGGTAAAGATACGTATGTAGCAAGCATCACGTTACCTAATCCACTTTGGAGAATATTGCGGGTTAAGTAGCGCTTTCGTTTTCTGTTGAATGGTCCCATTAAAACACCCAGAAAAATATTTTGCAAATTCCGAATTCAATGGTCCATATTCATAGTTTTTTGATAAGTTATTCGTGGACAATTAAAATGCATTTTTAAACGATAGCCTAGAGTCATAGAAATACACACAACAGAGCATATTATGTTTATGTTGTTTCAAACGTTATAAAACTTAAGAAATACAAAAATAATTGAGAAAATTTCATTCCGAGCCACTTTATTTGAAAATTTTAAAACAAACATTGAAATGTCCGCAAACTTTAAAATCTATTATTTTATAAAAATGTAAAATACAAATCTGTTTCCAGAAATTAAAACTACCAAACAATTTGTAAATGGATAAATCGTCTCGAATAACTTGACATAAAAGAACTTAAACTTCAATTTTATTTCCATGCATACAAGCTTCGAAAATTCGTTTAAAAATGCCGCTGTTCCAATACTCACATAAATTCCTTTCAGGATGGTCCTTGTCATGTTAAGTATAAGAAATAAGAGTACTTATTGAATTTTCATGTTCCGATCCTGTTACAAAAAAACAAAATTAATTACCTTGTGTATTGACGTCAAACAAACTTGAATTCAAGTTCGAAACTCACGCCAAAGTGCAATGCCCTTCACACGGGTTAACGAATTTAAGTATAAACTCAAACTTTTACTTCCAAACGAACGAAAACGACATCATTCAAAAAACAAACAATAAAAGTTATTCAAAGGTGAATGCTCAATGTTCTCATGAAAAATAAAATAAAAATAAAAAGAACTTTAAAAACAAAAATCAACTCCGCCACTCACTGTACACTCGTTTTAGGCAACACGAAATTTTCAAAAAATAAACAAAAATATTCCTGTTTCGGTGAAATTCGGTCTTCACTGATTTACTTTTTATTTTTATTTTTATTTTTATTTGTTTGTGTTGTGTTTTTCTTTTTGATTTTTAAGAACTCCAATCACACACTTTATAACAATGTGCAATTTCGTACCCATATGAATCCCTGATACGTGGATACTTGAAATTCCAGAAAGGCAATCAGAACAATTTAATTCCACTCTCGAGATGTTGAAGTAAACATGTCATACGATGATGAATGTCTGTTGGGATTTTAATGATTACTCTGGCACTGGCACGGAACTGGGGACTGTAAACTTGGAATGGGAACTGCAGAAGGATGAGATCGAGATTCGAGATAGAGATGGAGATGGCTTTGGCATCATAAGAACCGGAAACTCGCTACACAGAGCCATACACACAAATTTGAATCTGCGTTGTAATATTTCAACTCAAAGGATACCTTCCCTACATACTCCTTTACATATACACATACCTACCTACAATAAGGAGAGGGAAAGATAAAATAAACTTCATTTTTTTTTCTTTCTTAAAAACAAATTCTCCTTTTTGTCCTTGTAAATCACCATTTCAGGACTTGCAATAATGTTTAGTGTATACATTTTTGTTGCTTGACGAGACAGATTGGCGCGTATACAGTGCTATAAGGAATTGGGAGTTGTTGGGAGCTGTGAATTCAAGGAGTTCTACTTCCCGAATACATATAGCTGACTGGAGGATCTCGCAGGAGCTCAGGATGATGTTTTCAAGAGTTGAGACCGCCTTAGCGGCATGAGACAAATGTAATCTTAGTAAAAGGATGCTAAACTTATTCTCTATCCTTTGTTCCTGCATATATATACATATGTATGTATTGCTAAACTATACACACATATGTGTGTTTGTTGTGCTTTAGGTATTTATGTCCTAAGACCTGATGACTAATGGCTGAAATAAGTTGGTTTTCCTTCCTCCATGTGATCCATCTCTCGAGCAAAGCACATGTCCCGGGGGAAATATGAGTTGTTATCAAGTTGTATCTTTTAGTTTTCTACATTTGATTCATTCATCTGTGCGAGTGTCCTTATCATATCTTCGTCGTTCGTCCTGGCTGTATCCATCGCCATCAAAATCACCATCATCATCGTGTTCTTTTTCTTCGTTGTTGTCGTCATCGTCATCGTCTTGGTTATATTCTTCTTATTCTTCTTCTTGTTATTCCCCATTTTGTTCTCCTTTTTTCTGCTGCTGATTGTTAAAGGACCTGTCTTGTGTTTTGTAAGACAATAAAATGACAGCCGATGTAATTTAGGGTGAACCCTGCACTACGTGTCGTCCTCGTCAGTTTACAGTTCTATGACTTAACGAGGGTTAACCCCTTTGAAGGGATAAAACAGTGCACAGGTGCGGACGTGATGATAGATTGCATTTCTACAAAAGGTGTGTGCTGCCCGCTGTGTTGGAAATGTATTTTTTCCAAGAAACCAAAAAATAAAACCTTATATTTTTGTATTTGATGTTGAATTGAGTATCTAGAAGAAAATGCTGACCAATTCAATTGTAACAAGGTAAAGTAAACTTTGGAAAAGGTGAAGGGGGGGTTTGGTGATGTATTTTAAAAGGAAAAAGAAGAATGTTTGTCTTGTCTTGAGCTTACATGTAAGGGATGTGTTGTACCTATATCTATTTGCGAAACATGAATTTTGTTTCTTGAGGATGAGGCGGGTGGCCGTAAAATAAAGTTTTAAGACACTTTTACCTCAACAAGTTGGATAAAAAAGATCTGGATGATAAATTAAGATAAACAAACAAAATAAAAAAAGAACGAGTTTACGTTGGTGGATATTCACCATCCTAGAAATGGTTTCATTTTGGAAAAGTTATTAGTCTTACAACTGACAAGTTCAGATTTGCACCAACTGAACCTTATTTGACATATCATCTGTCAGAAATAAAATTATTTACTGATTCATCATTGTAGAATAGAAACTTGATACCTATCCTAAAATCATATTTCGGGGTTACCATTTTTTGTATACTTTTCAAAAAAATAGATCATTTTATAAATAAATGTAAATAAATAAATACATTTCATTTGAATTCTGAAACTATAGAATTCGAAACGACTGAAAAGTTTCGGTCTAAAATATATAAAAGGGTATCAAATAAGTACAGGTTGATTTTGACAGCTTGTGGCTGCCATATTGTTTCTTTTACTTCCTGTCAAATTATCTTCTTTTTCAATCAGTCATTAAAGACAATTTATCATGGCAAGTTGCAGCGTCGAGCAACAAGTGCAAATAATAAAACTAATTGGATTTTGGAGAAGTTAGAAGTTGATTTCAATTTTGGTCGAAAATTCATTGTTAACTATGAGACGCATTTTTAGATAAATGAAAAAATTGCCGGATTTGGACACCAATGCATGCGAGATTCACAAAGTGCCAATGCATCCATATAAAGTTACTTTTTGCTGTGGATTTTGGGCTATAGGCGTTATTGGGAAATGCTCTATAGGACCTCTACTTTGATTTACTCGTGTCCATCTTACACCTTTCCTTATAGCTTTTTTAATGTTAATGTAACGAAAGAACTGTTATAAAATAATGAAACGGTCAATTTATATTTCTAAAATCAAACAAATAAATTACCAAACCACTGTCACTCACACAACTGTGCTCAGTAGCTCAGATTTCAAAAATAAAAAAATGAGAGAACATACATTCTTGAACTTTAAAAAGAAAATATTCTTATATATTAAAAAATTAATTATTCCAAAAGCTTAAATAATATTTTAAAATAAGATCATATTCCCCTTTTTCTATTGCCATAAATCTTCCCTCTCAATTGGCCTCTTTAAGACAATTTTTCTCACATTTTTTAATAAGTTTTTTGCAATGTAAGGAAACATTTTTCAGGAGCAACAGAATTATTTCAAATTTAATGTTTTCACTACCGAAACTTGATTGGCAAGGAAATTTTTGAGGTTCGATCGTCTAACATTTCAATTTTTAAAATAATGGACAGTGGTTTTAGCATAAAAATGGAAATTTGTTGAAAACAATATTTCTTATAAGATAAAATAAGAGAGAAGCCATAATTTCAAATTGTTGAAAAGATATTTGAGTCGAAAATCAATTTTTAAGAACATTTATTTATTTTTTTTAGCTTTTTTATTTTTTTGTAAAAAAACTGTAAATTCGATTTTTAACTTCCCAAAGGAAGTTATTGTAATGGGTCCGATTTGTCAAATTGATAATTTTTACATTTCTCAACGTTTCAAGGTCCCTAGAGTCGAAATAAAAGATTTTTAGACAGATGTCTGTGCGTGCGTGTGTACGTACGGTCGTACGTCCGCACGTCCGTACGTCCGTACGTTCGCGACGTTTTTTTCGTCGTCCATTTTTTTGTTATACAGATAATAAGGCAGAAAGATGCAAAAAGGGCATTCAAGAACATTGCGTGGGTGGTTTTTTTACCATAGCAGTTTAAAAAAAGGTGAACATTTTGGTTAACCCTAAACATCTCATGAACCAATGACGCTAGAGACTTGAATTAAATTTTGATACAAAAGAAGTATATTTTTGGAAAAAAATCCAATTAACGGTTTTTTTAATAAATCAAAAAACTAAAAAAAAATTGTCACCTCGAAAATTTTACGACTAAAACATGATTTCATCTCCAAAACAATTTTGTGCAACGAAGAATAATGTTTTTGACATAAGATAAAATTTTGAGAAAAATTTTAATTTTTTATAAAAAATAAAAACCTAAAAAAAAACATTACTCAAAGTTGGTAAAAATTGAATTTCGAATTAAATATCTTTTCAAAAACTTGATATTAAATTAAGGCTTCAAACTTATTTTATCTTTTAAGAAATATTGTTTTCAACATTCTGAAAAATGTTAAGAAAAATCGAATTGAAAATTTTCTTACAAAAAATAAAAACCCAAACAAAAAAAAATTTTAAAAGTTGGTAAAAATTGATTTTCGACTCAAATATCTTTTTTTTTTAAACTTTGAGATATTGGCTTTAAACTACTTTAATCTTTCAAAAAATATTGTTGTCAAAATTCAGTAAAATTTTGAAAAAAATCGAATTGAGAACTTTTTTACAAAAAATTAAAAACCTAAAAAAAATTTAATAAAAATTGTTAAAAATTGATTTTTGACTCAAATATCTTTTCAAAAATTTGAGATAATGGCTTCTTACTAATATTAACTTAAAAGAAGTATTGTTTTTTTAATAGGAAAAATTTTGAGAATAATCGAATTGACAGTTTTTTTACAAAAAATAAAAACCTAAAAAAACAATACTAAAAGTTGTAAAAGTTTACTTTCGACTCAAATAGCTTTTCAAAAATTACAAATATTGTCTTCAAACTTATTTTATTTCACAGAAAATATTGTTTTCGATATTCAGTAATTTTTTCATTTTTTTTTGATTTATAAAAAAAACCGTTAATTGGATTTTTTTCAAAAAATATAATTCTTTTGTATCACGTTACAATATATAATATAAAATTTAATTCAAGTCTCTAGCGTCATTGGTTCATGAGATATTTAGGGTTTAACAAAATTGTCACCTAAACTGCTATGGTAAAAAAACTACCCACGCAATTTTTATGAGAGTCCTTTCAGCATCTTTCTGCATTATTATCTGTATAACAAAATATATTTGAAGTCGATATCTTATATCATTGGTTCTTGAGATATGGATGACGAAAAAAACGTCGCGGACGTACGAACGGACGTACACACGTACGCACAGACATCTCTCTAAAAATCTTTTATTTCGACTCTAGGAATCTTGAATCGTCGAGAAATGTCAAAATGTTCAATTCGACAAATCAGACCGATTATAATTACTTCCTATGGGAAGTTAATAATTTACTTACTTAAGGTGGCGCTACAGTCCGGGCGGACCTGGGTTTCAACCAACATGCGTCTACAGCCAGCTCGATCCCAAGCTAGATGTCTCCAGTTTCGCACGCCAAGTTGGTTGAGGTCTTCACCCACCTACGTGCGCCACCTGAGTCGCGGTATTTCTCTACTGCGCCGGCCGTTCCTCGGAATTGGATTCGAAGACCTTCCGGGCTGGAGCGTTGATCTACATCAACCAGCCATCTAAGTCGTTGGCCTTTAATTCTGTTTACTAGGTCAGTGTCGCTGTATAGCCTGTACAGTTCGTCCTTTTATCTTCGCCCCAATCGCCATCTATGCAGACGGGACCAAAAATCACCCGAAGAATTTTTCTCTCGACGCATCCTAAGACGCTCTCCCCTTTCTTTGACAGGGTCTTGGCCTCAGCGCCATAAATGAGAACCGGGATAATGAGTGTCTTATAGATGGTGATTTTAGATGAAAGAGTACTTTACTACTGAATTGCTAGAAGCAGCGATTTGCTAGAGCTATCTGAGTTTATAGTGGTGCCTAGGTAGACGAAGTCCTCAACTTCCTCTAAGTTATAGCTGTTTAATGTTCATGGTGACGTTTTGTCCAAGACGTCGTCGTTCAATATCCTTTTTTGATGACAACTATATACTTGGACTTGCCCTTCTTGACCAGTCAACCCATCTCAATGCTCAAAAACGCCTGACATCACGCTTTGATCTTCCAATTATGTCAATATCATCTGCGTATCCAAGTAATTGGATGGACCTTTGGAAGAATTGAGTTTTGCACAATTCTTTCCAGAGAGATGTTGAAGAAGTTGCATGACAGCCTTGTCTAAAACCTTTTTTGACATCAAATGCATCGGTGAGATCTTCTCCGAACTTGATAGAGTAGAGTGCATTCTCCAGTGTCATTCTGCACAAACGGATAAGTTTTACAGGGATGCAAAAACTAAACATTGCTCTGTAGAGCTCTTCCCTATAGATGCTGTCATACGCGGCTTTAAAATCGATAAAGAGATGGTGGGTATCGATTTGAAGTTCCTTAGTTGTTTTCCCAAAAATAACTTAAATCTATAAAAAATGATTTTCGATTCAAGTAACCTAAAAACACAGACAAACTTTTTTTATCTTACACAAAATTTTATAATTAACTAGCTGGTTTACCCAGCTTCATCCGGGAGGTATTCAACTTTTTATGTAGAAAACTACTATTTTCTTATGTTGTACCTGTTTTATTTACTAATTTATATATTATCTCTGTACATATTTCTATTACGGTTAAAATACTTCTTTGTAAACAATATTTTTTGTTCTTTGGTGAGGTGCATACACATATACATTTTTTGTCGAGCTGACACAGAAGCAAGCAACATAAAATTGTCCGTGGGAAAAACAGGGATTTGTGATGTCAAGGCCTGCAACCTTCAGTGTCTGTCCCTGTGCCTTATTGATAGACATAGCAAAACAAAGCTTTATAGGAAATTGTACTCGTTTAAATTCGAACTGGTATTCGTTAGTAATTATCGGTATCCTGGGAATGAAAACGACTTCAATGAACTTGTAGTACGTTAATTGAATAACCGTCTTCACCATGACTAAAAATATCAAAGGGTAATGCAGTGCACCGTATTTCCCTTACACGGTCTATTTCCCTTACACGTTAAAGAGTGTTATCTCGTGTTCGCAAAACGATATCCCTTTTTGTTAATTCTTGTCCAACAATTAATACGGCTACATCATCAACTTGAGGTGCATTATAACTACCTCTGTGTTCTGTCTGTGGCACATGATCAGCTCTGATACCTAACGACTTGAAAATTTTCTATATTTGATGGCATTGCTTCAAAAGCACTCTTGAAGCTGCGCACGTAAGGATTGTGGCATTCTAACAAATATTGCAAGTCGTATAATAATTCCCTGTAAGTATTTGGGGCTATCGAAATTCGCCGTTGTAAAATCACCCATGAAATATATTTGCAAAAATGTCGGTTCGTCGGGGTTGTTTGGTAAAAGAGATCCAGCTAAATGAAAGACTTGACCCTGAACTTTAAATATAGGCATAAAATCTCCATGTCTGATTTCATTGGCACCAAATGACGTCATTTGAAAGCAGAATTGTAAACACGAATCATATCAAGAAAATGTTTAGAATCTCGATGATAATGATTCAAAAGACTTTTTAATGGTTCCGGTGGATCAGCAATAAAACCTTTCCTCGTGAACAGGAGAGACCTGGGCCCTATTTCATAAATATTGACAGGTGCGACAGGTGACAATTTGTAAATGACAAACCTGACAATTGTATAAATTTAGTCCCATAAAAAAATTGACAACTTTGTAAAATTGTCGGGGAATTTGCCACAGTTGTCGAGATTTCGGATCATTGTCATGACAATGAATTGTCAGGGATTTTTTGAAAATTGTCACAAATTTCCCGACAAATTTGAATTGACTATGTTTTTATGAAACAGCAAAAATAGTACAAATTACAATTTTGTCAGTAGTTTATAGTTGACAATTGTGACAGGCATTTGAGTTTCGGTCGTAAGGTGACAATTTTATTTTAATATAATGTTTTCAAGTGAAAGTGACGACGAACGCGAGGTACGCCACCCTCGAGTTTTTAGACAAAGAATAAACAATGATTTCGATTCATTAAGTGATTATCAATTAAGGGAAAAATTTTGCATCTGCAAAACAACAGCAGAATTTATTTTGTTAGAAACCGGTCTGCACCTCCAGCATCCCACAAAAAGATGTCTTGATGCTAAGACCCAAATTTTATGTGTTTTACACTGGCTTGGAAGTGGAGCTCAGTACCATGTAGTTGCTGATGGACAGGGTGTTTCTAAAAGTTCCATTCAGCGCTGCGTCAAAATATTTTGCAATCTGACGGTAGATAAACTAATGGGGGAAGAAATCCGCTGGCCTTCGGAAAATATTTTATCTATGTACACGTTTTAGACATTTTGCTAATTTTTCTTGTGTTGCTGGCATTGTTGATGGGTCATTAATTAGAATTGATGCACCAACTGATAATGAGTCAGTATTTGTTGATAGAAATGGTGACCACTCAATTAATGCCATGTTTGTATGCGGCCCAAATTTGGAGTTCTTTTTATGTTTCCGTTCACGATGCTAGGGTTTTAAGGAATAGCTCATTAGCACGACACGCTGGGAAAATGGATGGAGGCCATTCCCAAATGCAATAATATTAGGAGACAGCGGTTATGGACGAAAAAGTTGGCTGATAACACCAGTTATTCCACCCCAAGTTGAACAATCTGAAGCATTATTAAGATTTTTGAGGGCTCATAAGAAAACGAGGAGGCTTGTAGAAAATGCATTGGGCATTCTGAAGGAAAAATTTCCTTGCCTTAACTATTGAGATTGTCACCAGCAACTGCACGCAAGGTTATTTTGACTTGCACAATACTGCATAACTTGGAAAATCGTTTGGGAAGTGAACATACACCATTTGAAATGATGGACGATGATAATGGTAAGTTAGAATACAATCAAATTTTGTAAACATGTACTCAACTAATGTAACATACAAATGCTGAAGATATACTTGAAGAAGAAGATGTCACAACCAACGAAGTGGAAGTGAATGAACCTACATCGATTGATGTTTTTCGCACGATTGTATTCAGATTTTCTTAAATAAACAACAAAATTAGTGAACTGAAAGTCATGTCACTCTCCTAACTTATGAATAAAAAAAATAGTCTTACAAAATAAATATTTTATTTCTTGTATGTGCATGTAAAACTGTTAACAAAATTAAAAAAAAAAAACATTTGAGTGTAAACTTAAAAATCAAACATTAACATATATACATACTTACATACTAATATTATAAATGTGAAAGTAACTCTGTCTGTCTGTCTGTTACTCAATCACGCCTAAAGTACTGAACCAATTTGCATGAAATTTGGTATGGAGATATTTTGATACCCGAGAAAGGACATAAGCTACTTTTTACCCCGGGAAAATGACTCATTCACATGGGAAAATTCAGGTGGGCCGATCGCTTTTACGCCTAAACTACTGAACAGATTTAAATGAAATTTGGTAAGGAGATAGTTTGAGACTTAAGAAAGCACATGAGTAACTTTTGACCTCGGGAAAACAACGCATTCCCATGGGAAAAATTACTTCCCGGGAAATCTGATCGCTTTCACTCCTAAATTACCAAAGATTTGAATAATATTTGGATGAAATTGATATTACCGGAAAACAACGCATTCCCAACCCTTATGAAATAAGTTGTCGAACATGTTAAACTTATCATACACGTATATTAACGCGGGCTTCACGCGCCACGTTCCTCAACCCCTCGACGTTAGACGCAAGCAAACTGGCTCCCACCAAGTTCCACAAATAATAATTTTAAACCTAAACTTTGCTATGCTTAACCTTTCATCGCCAAACACGAGCCATGTAGGTACAACAAATAATTCACTGGGTCTGTCTTCTACTTCTGATAATTCTG
This sequence comes from Eupeodes latifasciatus, assembly GCA_920104205.1. Taxonomy (NCBI): domain Eukaryota; kingdom Metazoa; phylum Arthropoda; class Insecta; order Diptera; family Syrphidae; genus Eupeodes; species Eupeodes latifasciatus. Next base: position 338,255,651 of record OV049924.1, on the reverse strand, counting down.
TTTCGGCTGAGGCGCAGGGTGAGTGCGCGGACGGGGGTCGCACGCGGTAGACGGGGCAGGTGGTGGCGGCGGTAGTGCGGCGCGGGGGGAGGACATCACTGAGTGGGTCTACCCGAACGGGCACACACCGTTGTCGAACTCATCCAAATTACAGAGAAATCCTGCAAATATTTTATTTGTCGTGTAAATTTAATTGTTTCTTTAATACTTAGTGATTTACTCGGTACTGTTTTTCCCATAGGCAATTATATGTAGCGTGCTCGCGAGTCTCAAACCCACAAAATCTTTACGTTCTGGCTAAGGAAGGGAAAACAAAGAACGTCGTATATAAAAATGTATTGCAGTTACCCATCTTCTTCTTAAAATGTATTAACCTAACCTATGACAATCACACTTAGTATGGCCTCATCCCATATGATTCATTCAAACATAAGTACAAAAAAGTACAGCTCAGGTTTTTTCATACTACTATTCAAAAAAACTATCTAATGCGGACGAAGTCGCGTTCATTTGTCATAAAATAATAAATTAAACATAAATTCTATATAAGATGGCATGGAAATTTGTTTCATTTTCATTTAAACTGAAATTGTTGTTGATATGATCAATCAGTTTCATCAGAGTCCATTAATGCATCATTAAGGGCCTGAGATAATATATCACTTTGTTTGACTGGTTGTTTTAGTTTTAGTCTTAGTTTTAGTTTTAGTTTTAGTTTTAGTTTTTATTTCATCAATCAGATTACAATCTTTATAGACTAGATACTAAACAATATAATTGTTGCGGGCTGTATGCTTATATAAATAAATAAATTAAATAAATCTAATATATAAAATTCTCCTGTCACAGTGTTAGTGGCCATACTCCTCCAAAACGGCTTAACCAATTTCAATGAAATTTTGCATATACATTCGGTAGGTCTGAGAATAGGTTTTTATCTATTTTTTATATTCCTAAGTGCTATGGTTTAATTGCATCAACATCGTACACGGTGCAACGATCTTACGATAGTATTCAGTGACGCTATGTACATTGTACAATGAAGAATTAATTGCTATTGAGGATCTTTGCGTTATCATTACCAACTTACCACTCAGTCATTTCGGCATGCATTCACCAAATCGAAATGCATTTGATTTAATAGACACTGAAATGGCAGCGATTGTTGCTCGCAATGTCCCACTAATGAATGAAGAACAAAGCACCATTTATGACCACATCATGCTCGCAGTTTCGGCAGGACAAGGTGGATTCTTTTTTTGGATGCACCAGGTGGAACTGGCAGAACATTCCATATTTCGCTAATTCTTGCTAAAATACGATCAAATAATGGTATCGCATTGGCTGTTGCATCTTCTGGCATTGCACCGACTTTATTGGATGGAGGCAAAACAGCTCATTCAGTATTTAAACTGCCATAACAGATGCGGTGTGCAATATAAAAAACAATCTTCCATGACCACAGTGCTGAAACGGTGTAAAATTACCATCTGGGATGAATTCACTATGGCACACAAACATTCGCTTGAGGCGTTGAACAGGACATTGAAAGATACAAAAAACAACGACAGACTATTTGGCGGCACTCTGTTACTTCTTTCAGGTGATTCCAGACAAACACTTGCCGTTATTTTGCGTTAAACGTACGCTGATTAGATCAACGCAACTGTGGCGTAATGTTGAAAAAGTACAACTGAAAGTAAATATGTGTGTTCAAATGCTTCTATTCCAGCTATTAAAACATCTATCAAAGGACGTGCAAGTGGAGGTTCTGTATTTGGTATGTGGTCTTAAAATCTCACGCTTGAAAGGTTGGCCGCATCCCTAAATTGTGGATACAAGTATATAGATATTCCTTTAAAATGGATAGTTTTCAAAGCCACGTACGGGGCGAAATTTAAATTTAATCGATTTGGTATAAAAACATCACATCTTGAATTATATGATTTTACTGTAATGCAAGAAACAACTGTAATTAAACTATTAAAAACAAACAACATGTATATAATGCCTCTATATTTAAACTGTAATAAGTGGACCGAAGATTTTGAACAACTAAATGATACTCTCTCTATTCATGCAAATGAGAGTATATTATTAATTGGAGATTTTAATGCTAGAACAAGTTGCAATCAAATAACTACCCTGAGAAACATCAACAATGATTGTTTTAACTATAACTCTAGAACATCCAAAGACTTAACATGCAATAGTAATGGTACTGTACTACTCGATATGCTTCAACTGTATGATTTTATTCTTTTGAATGGATGCACCAAGGGTGACCTAGATGGTCAATATACGTTTATTGGAGGATCAGGCAAATCAGTGATTGATTACTGTATGGTGAATAATGATTGGATTGAACTCATAAATAAGTTTGAGGTTCCATACAGACATTTCTCTGATCATATGCCAATCACCGTAGAATGGAAAACAGAACCCGGCTCTCATCAAACAAATCTAAAGCTGTTACCCCGACTTAAATGGAGAGAAGACGAAGCGGAAACTTTTCGGCACAAACTGGACATCTGTCTCTCAAGAATCCCAACTGACATCGATTCTTCAGATACTCTATCAATTGAAATTATAAAATGCATAAGAAATTCCGTGAGCAAATCAAGCGACAATGCAAGGAAAGCATTCAAACAAAAATGGTTTGATAAAGAGTGTATGAGAGCAAGACAAAAATCATTTGCTCTTTTAAAAGCATTTAAGAGATCCGACAATGAAGAATTACGTAAATGGTACATGCAGTCGAATTCTCAGTATAAACGTCTATGCTATGAAAAGAAACTTGGTTTTGAAAATGAACAAGCACAGTCACTTGGCAAAACAAAGAATACAAAGGAATTTTGGAAACTTGCAAAGAATATTAATGGTACTCAACATATAATTGGCACAGGTGTATCCGCCGCTGATCTTTCCTCTCATTTCTCGAACCTTCTTCAAACAAACTCTAACTTAGACTTTACTTATGCTGAACCTCTCATCACCGATGATATATTAGACACCGATATATCTTTGTTTGAAATAGAAGCAGTTTTACGAAAGGCTAAAAATAATAAAGCACCAGGTGAAGATGGTGTACCGTACGAATTTTTTAAGAACTCATCTCAAAGTTTTAAGTTGCAACTTGTTGTGCTTTTTAACAAAATTCTTACGAAAGCGGAAGTCCCTTCCTCGTACAAAAAATCGGTTATCTTCCCAATACATAAAAAAGGTTCCTTAAATGACGTCTCAAACTACAGAGGATTATCTTTAATGAATATTATTGCTAAAGTATTTTGCGGAGTTCTTGTCGACCGTTTGGAAAAGTGGGTAGAAGAGAAAAAGATATTATCAGACTTCCAGGCAGAATTTAGGAAAAATTATTCCACTGTTGACCAAATCTTTACTCTGACATCGATAGTCAAAGCATTTGAGGCAAGAAATAAAAAGGTTTACTCGATGTTTGTCGACTTCAAAGCAGCGTTTGATTTGGTAAATCGCAATGCTTTAATATACAAACTTTCGCAGATGGGTGTTTCAACCATTTTTTTACATGTCATCAAGAATATGTATACAAAAACAGAAGCTAACGTCTGGGATGGAGCGCATTATTCTGAATGGTTTAGTACTGATTCTGGTGTCAAACAAGGATGTCCGCTTAGTCCACTTTTATTTTCACTATTCATTAATGACATAGTTAATGACTTACCTGGAGGAATTAGAATGGCCGGAATCCGGATAAATGCTTTACTTTATGCTGACGACATGGTCATATTATCGGAATCGAAAGAAAATCTTCAATTAATGATAAACCGACTGTCTGCATACTGCGATAAATGGGGGTTAGAAATCAATACTGATAAATCAAAAATAATGATCTTTTCGCGATCTAATCGGACTGAAGCTGGAAGTAATTGGAAGTACAACGGAAGAAGTTTGGAAGTGACAAACGAATATAGATATCTTGGAGTGAACCTCAACCCACGACTGAATTTTAGTAAGCACCTTGACATTAAAGCCAAAACATCACAAAGTCTAATAAACTTAACATGGAGAAAGATTTTCTCGAACAACCTTGTATATTTGTCTACCAAATACCTAATTTTTAATTCAGTTGTGAAGTCCACTTTATGTTATGCAGCTCAAGTTTGGGGAATGGAAGAGTATGAGGAAATTGAGAAATTTCAGAGGAGTTTCATCAAAAAAATCTTTAACCTACCAATCAACACCCCGAACTATGCGATCTACTTAGAAACTGGCTTACCAAAGTTATTTACAAGCACTTTGAAACTACAAGCGGATTATATTATTAAAGTCTTAGGTTTTCCAGATGAGCGACTGAGCAAAATGATGCTGCTTTACGAAATAAGGAACAAAGACTGGTGGTATGACAAATGGCAACGAATTGCCACTTCATTTGGTGAAGATATGCAAATTAATACAAGCAACATTCTTGATCTTAAGGAAAAAATGTATAAAATTATTCAGCTTAATGAAGACTCGGTTCGGAATCAATTTATAAAAACAGCTATTGAATCAGAGAGTCGAATATTATATAGCCAGTTACAATTTAATCTAAGCAACAATAACTACTTCAATGAATCTTTAAGCTACAAAGATATTTCTTTAATTTTCAAATCTAGATGCGAAGTCTTATGTCTCAACGGTAGACCATACAATGGGAGTTTCAACCAGTTCTGTACGCTCTGCAATAATAAATCCAAAGAAGACTGCTTCCATTTTATAAGCGTATGTCCAATTTTCAAATACAAGAGATTCTCATATTTTAATAAATTCTCTCTCACTCTACAAGAGACAATCCTAATATTGAATGGACCAGATTGGAAAAATCTTGTCAACTATCTGAAGTAAATTTGCAGATTTAGAAAACTGATTATGAGTGAATATGATTAAACTAGTAGATGTATATATGTATGTATGTAAAAATCAATATATAATTAAAACCAAAATTTAAAAGAAAGAAAACCAATGTAAGAAAAAATTTAAGTTGCTAGTCGAGCTGACGGCAAAGCCAAAGCTTTAAAATTCAAAACAAATGTTTATGTATTTATTTTTAAAAACTGTTAATAAAAGAATTACTTACTTACTTACCTTACTTACTTACTGCTTCTATCTATCCGCTGAAACATTCTCAAAACAACTGTTAAATATAGGCCACGGAAAAGTTACTACAGATGAAACTGGATGCATAAAATTACCGGTCGATTTCTGCACGATTATTGATTCACAAAATCACTTCATTGACCAGGTATTTCCCGATGTACACAGGCAATATACAAATCATGAGTGCCTGGCAGCAAGAGCAATTTTAGCAGCAACAATTGTGGATGTCAACGAATTAAATCTCAAGATGCAACATTTGTGACCAGGGGACTTGGTGTCATACAAATCTATTGATCAGTTTGTAATTCTACTGAAGCTGTACATGATCCAACTGAGTTTTTGAACTCATTGGATTTACCAGACATGCTACCGCTAATTTACAACTGCAGGTTGTATCTCCGGAAATTTTGCTCCGTAACTTTAACTTAGCACGGTTGTGCAACAGCACGCGATTAGTTATTAAAGAATTAATGAAAAATGTTATCGAAGCCATAATTATAAATGGCAAATTCCGAGGTGAAAATATATTATTACCGCGAATCCCTATTATACCCACTGATGTGCCAATTCAATTCAAAAGCCTTCAATTTCCAATTAGATTGTCATTTGCAATGACTCTATCAATAAGTCTCAAGGCCAAATGATGTCTGTCTGCGGCTTAAATTTGAGCACTTCATGTTTTTCACACGGACAACTATACGTGGCGTGCTCTCGAGTGGGCAAACCATCCAGTTTGTTTGTATTGGGGAAAGATGGGATCGCAAAAAATATTGTACACTCTGTTGCATTAAGGGATTGATATTGTTTTTTGTATTGTCATAATTAGCGATATGTATATAATTTTAAAAATTAATTTTAAAAAATTAAAAAGAAATTATTTGGTGATTTATTATTTTGATATTTTGTCTCCGTTTACAGTGCTCTATATCTCTTCCACTTATATACGAGTACCACATGCTTACACACTTACAATAAGTTATTTATTTCTAGCAAAATATTCTCTAGAAATTATTTATATGACAAAGCAACGTTTGTCGGGTCAGCTAGTATTACTATAAGTTATACATTATTATTCGTAATTTTACAATTAATAAATATAAGTTTATGAAAAAAAAGATTAATTCTTTAAATTTATTAGGAAATTACAGTTTAATATTATTTAACAAATATTTTTTAAATAAATCTCTCGAAGCATCAATATTAAAATCAATCCTATTGCAAATTAAATTCACTTCTCTAGTGCAACGCGCGATTGGTTCATTACGGTTATAATTTGTACGATGAAACTGCTCATAAAATTGAAACCGATAGCGTGTAGTTCTAGAGGGTACGTTAACACAATTAACTAATGTTAATAAAGGAGGACAATTAATATGAAATGTAACTATATCTCTCATAAACATAACTGAAAAATAAACCCGACGATCATAAAGAGAATGCATACCAAACAATAAACACCTACTATAATAAGAAGGCCTTGCAATCCTCCAATTAAGCTTATAAAACGCATATCTTGTAGAATTCTTTTGAACTTTTTCAATTCTGTCAATTGAATTATTATAATAAGGGTTCCAAACAATGCTACAATATTCAAGAACTGATCTTACTAGAGAATTGTAAAGGGATTTTAAAGTATATGAATCTGAGAATTCTTTTGTGTTTCTTTTAAGAAAATCAAGCATTTGATTTGCTTTGTTTATAATAAAATCATAATGCGGTAAAAAAGAAAGGTTTGTATCTAGAATTACCATTAGATCTTTCTTCCTAGTTACACGTTCTAAATTTGTGTAGTTGATATTATAGTCAAACACTATAGGATTAGAATTTCGGAAACACGACAAAACTTGACACTTCGAAACATTTAAGAGAAGGTGATTTTGCTTACACCAATTGTCAAGCTTCGACAGATCTTCCAAAAGAAGAAAACAATCAGTTTGACAAGAAATCTTACGGTATAGTTTGAGGTCATCTTCGAAGAGAAGGCAGTTTGAATTTTGAAATAGATCAGGTATATCGTTTACAAATAACAAAAAAAGTAATGGGCCCAAATGGCTTCCTTGCGGAACACCAGATGGAACAGAAACAAATTTTGAGAGCGAATTATCAACTTTTACTATTTGAACTCTACCAGCTAAACATGACTCAACCCATTTTAATAGAAAAGAGTGGATACCTAGAGAAGTTAATTTATTTAACAAGATTTGGTGGTTGACTCTGTCAAATGCCTTAGCAAAATCAGTAAAAATAACATCAGTTTGGAAACCATTTTCCATATTTGTTATGATGTTATTGCTTAAAAATGCTAAGTTTGTAGCCGTTGATTTCCCTGCTACAAACCCATGTTGAAAAATTGAAATATGATTATGAAATAGCTCAGTCAACTTATTGCAGACAAGTTTTTCAAATACTTTTGGAATACAAGAAATCTTACATATGGGTCTATAATTGGTGATATCCTGTTTTGAGCCCGATTTAAAAATTGGTGATAAATAAGAAACCTTCCAGCAATCCAAGAATAGCCCTTTGGCTAATGAAAGATTAAAAATCCACGAAAGTGGTTGAGCTAATGCAATACAACATTTCCTTAACAAAATAGCAGGAATCCCATCAGGTCCTTCACTCTTATTAATATCCAATTTAGATAAAACCTCTTCAATTTCAAATGGACTAAAAACTAAAGAACCGATATTGACAACTCTACTTATATAAGGTAACCTCTGGATAGGGGGAGTATCTGAAGAGTAAACTGATTGGAAATAGTCAGCGAATAAATTACAAATTGTAGGTATATCACTTGTGATTGTATCCTGATACTTCATACTACTAGGAAATCCACTGGATTTACGCTTTGAGCTTATGAAATTCCAAAAACGCTTGGTGTTTAATTTGAGGTCACTTTAGACAGAAAACAAGTAATTACGATTTAAGAATTTATTGAGACAATCGAATTCTCGTTGACAATTTAGATAATTTAAACGCAGTTCAGAATTATTCTTGTCAGATTTATACAATTTGTATGTCTTATTTTTTCTGTTTTTAAGATTGGTCAACCTTTTATTATACCAGATAGGGCAAGTAATATTTTTAGAAAGCTTTTTAGGTACAAATTCATCAACTGCCCCCATCAAAACACTTAAAAAACAAGAATACACGCTAACTAATTCAGATGAACAAAAAACGTTATCCCACGAAAAAGACAAAAGATAATCAACCATACCGTCATAATTAGCTTTTCGAAAATCATAAAAAATATTTTGGTCGTTAGATAATTTTTTTAAATAATGATAGAAATGAATATTTCCATCAATTGCTATATGATAAATTGAATTTGCAATAACTGGAAAGTTACATTTATCAAGACAAATAAGAAAATCATTATCAACAAAAATCAAATCAAGAATTCGATTAAGACCGTTATTTTGAGAACTGATTTGGATTAAATTATATTGAACAAAAAAGTCTATAATTGTGTCTCTTCACACAACTTCTTAGTAAAAAAATGAAGGTGAAAGCTTTAGTTCTCTCTCTTTTTGTAATATATCCAATTCTTTAAGATAACATTCCCTTTCTAAGATTTTTAATTTTGATTCCAATTTTTTTTTTCGATTTCATGTTTTGTGTTAACTGTTTGATTCCTACTGAATTCTTCCAAACGATGTCTTTTTTTGGGCAGTTTATTTTCATAGCTCGCTTCCTCTAACACACATATTTGTGTTGCAGTAGTGTCATCTACAGATGGCTCGGGAACGGGAAGACCTTCAATAATGGGTGAAACTTTTCCTACTATTTCCAGAATTATTCTATCACTTTCGTCTATGATGCATTTTTTACTTCCTTCTGACCCAGTTATTATTCTATTGTCTATTTTTTCCTAGAATTAGTTTTAAAGTATTTAAAATATTTGTGGTATGACTAATAAATGTTATTTTTTATTATTAACAATTGCTCTCTTTCTCCAATTCTGCCATATAGTGTCCCGAAAATATTTCCAATCTTTTTTAGAGTCCATTGCGTTGAGGGATTTAACTCTGTCTGCAACCTCCTTCCATCGCTGAATTTTCCAAATAAAACGTTTTTATTTTCGAGTAAAATTTTAATTTTATTTATTGTAATTTAATCTATTTAAGTATTAAAACTGAAATAATACTCTGGAACGAGTTGTAAACAAGGTCAGAGATTAAATGAAAGAGAAAAACAGTTATTTAACTTTTTTTATGTAGGTACTTGCATACACAATTTGTAAATAAATAATACTGTAGATCAATTCACTTTCTTATGTACGTTAAAAAAGATTGCCAAAATATGAAAGTGACAAATTTGTCATTTGTCACGACAAAATGTTCATACCCTGACAACGACAAAATTGTCACGACAAAATTGTCGTTCTATTTAACTGAGGAAATCTTTGTTACGGTTTGGCTTCGAAACTTCTTATCCAATTGTGATAAAGTTTTTTTTTTAAATGAAAGAGGATATCACGTTGCAGATCCTTATTTCATAAACATTGACAGGTGACAATTCTACAAATTTGTCACACTTATGTGACAAGTTTTCATTGCATAACGTATTGACAGGTGACATAAGTAATTGTCACGACAAAATTGTCGTTCTATTTAACTGACACTTATGTCACCTGTCAATACGTTATGCAATGAAAACTTGTCACATAAGTGTGACAAATTTGTAGAATTGTCACCTGTCAATGTTTATGAAATAAGGATCTGCAACGTGATATCCTCTTTCATTTAAAAAAAACACTTTATCACAATTGGATAAGAAGTTTCGAAGCCAAACCGTAACAAAGATTTCCTCTTTTGCTTGATTTCAGTTTTATATACATACATACTAGCGGACCCGACAGACTTCGTCCTGTCATTAAGATTTGTAATGTGGCAGTTTTTTGTTCCTACGTATTTTATAGTCGTGGCTTAAAATTGTTCTGAACAGAACCGTCACCCTGGTGATAGGGCGTTATGAATAAAAAATAATTGTATGTGTTTGGGTGTTGGATCATAAGTTATTGATTTAATATATAATGTTTGTTTGATTGGGCTTTAATGATCAATATTCTTGATGCAATTAATAAAAAACTAATTCATCTTCTGTTACCTGACGTTTCGCTGGCTATTTTCCAGCTTCTTCAAGGGATTTTTCAAATTTATGAGTTTTGAGTTAACTGTACTATTGCATTTTTTTGTTGTTATGAAAAGTTGAATAAATAAATAAATAACACAAATAAAAACATAAATAAAATTAATAAAAAGATAATTTAAAATTGTTCGTTTATTTATCTTTTTATTTGTGTTATTTATTTATTTATTCAACTTTTCATAACAAAAAAAAAAATGCAATAGTACAGTTAACTCAAAACTAATAAATTTGAAAAATCCCTTGAAGAAGCTGGAAAATAGCCAGCGAAACGTCGGGTAACAGAAGATGAATTAGTTTTTTATTAATTGCATCAAGAATATTGATCATTAAAGCCCAATCAAACAAACATTATATATTAAAAAAATAATTAAATTAAACATACAGTAGACGCTCGATATAGTGAAGTAATAAAAACCAGCCATGTTCACTATTTCGAGATTGTTCACTATTTTGAGCGGAAGCCTAGAAGCGCTTTCCAAAGTTAAATTTGACCAAAAATACACATTTTCTTCAGTGTAAAAATTATTATATTTATTTAATCGATAAACTAACTTTTAATCAAGTTGAAACAGCTAAAAACAAAAACAATTCATAATACATACCTATTATCACAATTACAATGCTGTACAAAAGTAAGAACACAGCAAGAACTTGTGTTCTACTGAGTCAAGTGACTACTTGTTTTGTGATTCAGTGTGAGATATGCATGAATGAACGGTAAAATTTGTTTAAAGGCAGTAGACATGCTGTAGACGTATTGCTTCTGTAATATTCTTATTTAAACCTGAGAAAGAATATATGTTCACTATATCGAAATTTGTATTGTTCACTATTTAGAGTAGTACATGTAAAATTTTGGGTGTTCACTATACTGGATAGTTCACTCTTCCGAGATTCACTATATCGAGCGTCTACTGTAATATGTATAAGGATTTAAAAGTAAGTAATCGCTTTATAGTTAATCATGTGAATCATAATTATTAACAGAAATCAGTTTTATTATCATTGTAGTGCTTTGTGATATACGATGTTTTTTGTTTGATTACTTGGCGCATAGACAAACAAATCTGTTGGTTTTCCAACACGGGAACAGACAACATACAATTGACCATGTGAGAAACATGGGTTTTCTAGATTAATAGCACAAACACTTAATGATTGCCCCTGGGACTTGTTTATGGTCATAGCAAAAGCAAGCCGCACTGAGTCATTTAAACTCAAATGGCACATCAGTCATTGTGATGCGCGATATGAGAACATCTTCTCCTTTATACTTTCCTTTGAGTATACATAGTTGCTTCTATCACGTTGTTTAGTAATTTTTTTATCGCTAACCGTGTACCGTTGCAAAGACGCGGTTGGTTGATATTTCGCAAAATTATAACTATTGATCCAACCTGTAATTGAAGATTATGAGGTGGCAATCTTATCGAATCCAGCGAGTTTAAAAATTCCGGTGGATAGTTGACTGCATTATCTTGGTTAGTAGCCGAATTATCTGATTTATATCCTCGATTCGCCTGTAATTTGTTCTTGAATTTTGAAATTTAATGCATTAACGTCTATGTTTTTTGCAACCAATATAGCTCGTTCGCTTAACCAATCATGATTTCTGTAATTTTGGGAAACATTTGGAAACACTTTGAGGAAAGTAAATGCAGCCAGTTAACATGTCTAAATGAAATTTTCCATTACCAATGTCAATGTTGTTTAGAGAATATGTTTCCATATTGGTCATTTTGCAACTCGACACGCATATTCTTGCTTAAATGAAGTACTTTGACATGTTTTGATTTCATCAGCTGGCATTGATCGTGGAAACACTGGCAATGTTTGACGAAAATCTCATTGCACCACCAAATCTGTTATTATTGCTTCGTAGATCTTTTAATGTTTTGTCTAAAGCCTTCAAAGATTTTTTATGTGCCATCGTACATTCATCCCAAACAATCAATTTACATTGCTGCAAAACCTTTGCCATTGCAGAGTTCTTCGAAATGTTGCAGGTTGGAGTTACAAGTGCAATTTTATTTTGTGAGCGAATTGTTGCTAATATTATTAAAATCAAAAAAGTTTTTCCTGTACCACCAGGTGCATCTAAGAAGTAAATCTCTCCAGTTTCATCATTTGTTACTTTCATAAGAGTATCAAATACATACTTCTGTTGTTCATTCAACAGTGGAAGATTTGTTTGAATTAATTCTTTCAAAGTGTTGAGATCGTACAGTTTTCCTCGATATAACTCTTGGTTAAAAGCATCATGCATTGGACGATTGGGCGCAGTCAGGCCTAAATAAATTAATAGTTTGTTTGACATCATCAAGCACATGTCCTCAATTGAAATCAATGCTTTATTGTAAATTTCTTCACTGATTTGTATATTTTGATCTCCCATTCTATTCCGTATTCTGTAGTACCCGTAGCGTGATGGTTAGTGCGTTGAACAAAGGAAATGATCGAATATTGGGCGAAAGAAGGTTCCACAGAACTTCAAAATTGCGATCAAGTATCTCTGCAAAAATCAGTTCATCAAGATCAGCCGCGACATAATTCCAACTTAGTTCGGAAATGTACGAAGAACATGTTTAAACGCCGCAATAAAAATCAAGAGACCGTCAATCGATTCTGGCTTTGCTTTTCTCCAACTACGGGGAAAATATATTGTTATGCGTGCAAATTGATGTCCCGTCAAAACAACAAACTCAGTGGAGAAGGTTTCAGTGACTGGAAGCATGCATCCGATCGTCTCTATGAACATGAGATTTCGAAAACTCATTTGGAATCAGTAATGAGTTTAGTGCAACGGGGAAAAGTCACAGGACGCATCGATCAAGAGCTAGAGATGCAAGAGGCTCAACAAATCGAGTATTGGCGAAAAATCCTGAGAATTATCGTAAGTACCATTAAATTCATTGCTGAACGCATTTTGGAATTGCTAGCCGAGTAGGAACCAATCCTGGCAACCCATTTGAAAGAGCATGCAAACAAAGGGAGTGGTCATGTCAGTTACCTTTCGTCCACGATTTGCGAAGAACTGATCGGTTCTATGGATGATAAGGTACTAACTGAAATAGTATCCAGAATTAAAAAATCAAAATATTATTCCGTATCAGTGGACTCTACTCCCGACGAAGCTCACATCGATCAACTAACTATAGTTGTTCGATATATGGAAGGATCGACGCCAAAAGAAAGGTTTCTCACCTTTTTACCAAACTGCGGTCTTACTGGCGAAGCCACAGCAAACGCTCTGCTCAAATTTTTAGGTGACCATCAAATAGACATCATGGATTGCCGCGGTCAATCATATGACAATGCTGCAAACATGAGTGGCAAATACAAGGGGATGCTGGCTCTTATTTTGGAGAAAAATCATTTATCGGCGTTCGTACCTTGTTGTGGTCATTCTCTGAATTTAGTCGGAAAGGCAGCTGCTAACTCTTGTCCATCGGCTGTTCAGTTCTTTGATTTCGTGCAGAATTTGTAAACGTTTTTCACAGCCAGTACAGAGCGGCACCGAATTCTGATTGAGAAATTATCGGAGGAGAAAAGCGGCCAGTTTTTAGCCTTGAAAAAGCTCAGCGACACTCGTTGGGGTTGTCGAGCTGAAGCTACGAAAGCCTTAGTCAACGCAACGGCTATTCGAAAATCGAAGAAGCTCTAACCGGCATATCTTCCAATAAAGAGCAAAAAGACAGATTAACCAGCTATCCGTTTCTCTTGCTGAAAGATTGCATGACTATGAAGCTGTACGTTCCAAACCTCGAAATTGCATTGAGAATATATTTGGTTTTGATGGTGACAAATTGCACTGGAAAGCGCTCATTTTCAAAAATGAAAATTATAAAAAATAGGCTTCGAACCACGAATTGACAAAATCGTCTATCGAAGCTTTCTCTCCTAAGCATTGAAAGCGATTTACTCAGAGAACTGGATTTCAACGAAATCATCAACGATTTTTCGGCGAAAAAAGCTCGAAAGGTTCCGTTTGTTAACCCTAAAATTTAATTTAAGGTAATTCTTTTTTTTTGTTCATTATTTATATGTATTTGTTCAATACTAAATGAATCTATGTACTTGGTTTCACAATAAATTATTTATTGAAAAAAATGGTTTACTTTATTTTGAAAATAATTTGGGGCGAGGGGGCCTCCGCTCCTTTATTGCCCGAGGCCTCTGGACTTCTAAATCCGGCCCTGTGTAAGTCACTAGGCCCTGGTTCTTCATGGACTGTTGCGCCACCTAATTATTATTATTATTCTATTCCGTATTTGATGCAAAATATTATCACACATAATATAATCTTTGTACTTGATCCACAAATCAATTGGGTTTGATGGGAAGCATGTAGAATGTAGACATAGGATTATAGAAAACAATGTTCGTATTTGATGAGCGTGTGATGATATTACAGCATCTTTGAGAGTTTGAACCCAATGAGCGTCATTTTCTAGCAATTGCAAACGTTGACAGGCTTCTCTGTAGCATCCAAACAATTCACCATCAACAGTTTGTGCAAAGTCATCGTTTTGGCATGTCTCAAAAAAATTGGTCAATGTATAGTAGATGGTGGCTGAGCAGCTCTTTGTGCTGCATTATGTGCTGTAAAATACACTATTTGTCCATTTTCTAAATGTACAGCTAAGTGAACAACAGAAGGATGTCTCTCACGAATTGGAAAATAAAATATTCGCCAAACTGCTTTATTAGTACTAACATAGCGGCCCATTTGGTATTGATTGGGTAACTTCATCATTGGAATTCTCTGCACCAATTCCAATCACAGCCATATAACTCCCTTTGGTTACATATTTGCAAATGTATAGCAATAAAGCTCAAATTGGCTACGTTTTAGTTAGAAAACATTTGTATGGGAAAAAGAGAAGGGCTGTTTTATGGGTTTATTCGAACTTTTCTCGCCTTAAAAACCATCCTTGAACTTCAACGAACATTTTAAAGAAAGAATTGGCCAAATTGGTCCAGGCGTTGTTGAGTTATGCGGTAACCAACACATTTTGCGATTCATTTTTATATATAAGATATAGATTATATTGTAAAAAATTATTTTTCATAGTTAATTATTTAGTTTCTTTTGCATTTTGGCGAAAAGGTTATTGAAACAAAGTATTTATGTGCCTATGGGCACACCCAACGATAGAAGTGCTGCCGATTAACTACATATGTATATGAAGAAGAAAAGCGAACTCTTGCTCTGCATCTTTTTTTCTACAGGATCAAAACTAAAAAAGCTCATGAACAATTTTGTATCTTGGACGCTTTTTGTGAAAGGACGAGATAATTCTGTGTATCCCAAATGGCCGACTATCAAATTAAAGAGTTCTTTTTTTAGTGTTCCGTCATGAGATGCTAACGTAGTTGATGAAATTTTGAACTACTGGAACCCAATTGCAATGGCCCTTGATAACAAGTTTATTACAGTTTTTATTAAAAATAAAATTACAAACTATACAAAACCCTTCAACTATGTACTACTAAAGTTGAAATAAAAATAAAGCCAACGGAAAGTAGAATTTTGCATTTTGGCAATAAAAAAAGCAATGAGATAAGAGACTATATGTATATACCTTTAGGTACAGCAACATTGTATGGGGATACGGTTTGGTTAGGGTATTGTATACTCATGTTGTTTACCTATCAATGACAACAATGGTTATGATTACCAAAACCAGGACATATACCTATAACCTGCATAGCACACTTGTACATAAAGAAAAGCTATACCCTATATCCTACTTCAATATAGTAAGCTCAAACTCACCCCATCTACGATTATACCCCCACCTTCCACCTTCATTATTATAGCGCTATTTGTTTGGCTTGAACGTTTGTCCTTTAGGTGCCATCGTTCTCCATCATAGCATCAGGAAGAGCGGACGGTCTATCCTATCCTTGTGATAACATTCTGAAAATGTTTATTTCTTCAACCGGATGCATCGAACAGATCCTTACATCCTTGCTGTTAGCCCCTTCAGTATATACCTATATACATATGTAGTAGTTATATTGACGCTAACATTGTTGTTGTTGTTGTTTTTATTGTTGTTATTGTTGCTGCTGTATTCTTTGTTCCTGATGCTATGCCGTTCGTTGCTATAGTACTGCTGCTGATGATGCTTGATCCTGGTGAAGCTGTTGGTACCATAGTGGTGCTGGTGGTTGGTGCTAGTGCTCCTGATGCTGCTGCTATTGGTTGTTGATAGTGATGGCGTTAGTGCTTTTGCAGGCATCTGTAGGGGTGATAACATAAATTACAATACCGAGAATGTTATCATTGTGTCGATGATATGCTGATGCTGAGGTCATGAATTTTCAACGTTACTACATGTATTTTACAGTTATATACATAAAGTTGTGGTCATATAATTAAATCACTCAACGAAGAAAAACATTGTTTACCCATTATCATGGTTAAGTTCAGAAAAATTGGATATTTTCACTTAGAAAAAATATCGGTAAGGTTGAATTTTAACATTAAAAATGTAAGTTTTCCAAATTTCATAATTCCAAATCCAACAAGATCTTAACAACAATTTCCCATAATCAACTTTATATCAAATTTCAAATATTTATCATGGTCACTTCCTATAGTATGGTTTTTTAATCAAATAAATAAACTACAATTTGATTTAAGTATAAATTAACTTATTTCAGAAATTTAATACATGTTTTGCACGTAATTTTGTTAAATAATGCCTATGTGAAGAAACAACACAATTTTGCAAGTACAGCGAAATGAAAATAGAAATTTACGAGTAGCTCCGGAAAAATCCCAACATTGATGAAAATTGGTACAGTAGATCAATATTATTGAAAAACTAACTACCTCTAGCTTAAAAATGTAGTTGTAACATTTATCATTCAAAAAACCATTATAACTTTGTATGTTCACTTGGGATCTTTGAGGACTTATTGTCACATATCAATAACAAAGTTCTCTGTGTTTGTACCAATTTTCATTGATATGTGATCCGAATTATTCCGGGATTAAGCCATATTTCGACTGGAAGGTAGGTAGTTAGGTAGAGATGTTAGTCACAATGAACCCTTGCTGCTAGATACCATTAGCGTTGGAAAGCACCTTTTTGGTACCATAAACTCTAAATATTATGACGGGTTTATATTGACAAAATAAGCCATCCTAGATCCATTTCGTCGAATTCAGAATCAGGTTTTGGTTTTCATCTCATAAAGGTTGGTTTTAATCTCATAAAGTTCATCAAGATCTTTAAGGAATGCCCTTCCGAATCTTAATGTTCTAGAACTTTGACACGGCAGGACATTTCGTAGAAAGTGAATCACATTTGCCCTTTCATGTTGGTCTCCGCAGCTACGGCAGTGAGTATTGTAAGGTATACACAGCTTTGCTCCATGCTCTCCTATCGGCCAAGTGTCCGGTACATATTGCAGTAACCTTGGCTATATCATGGCTGGGTCTGCATAAAAGTTCGATAAAACGGTTTTTGTTATAGGTAGGTCATATCCTCCTGGAAATGGTACAGTACGTTAGACTGTTTTACCTGGTGTTGGATTCTGTCAGAAATAAAGAAGTGAGCAAGTGAGCTATGAAAGGCCAATACTTGCAGGGCCAACTCATCAACTCGTTCATTTCCATCAATGCCATTTCAGTTTTATATACCTACATTTTTTGTCCTGGAACCCAAATAATAGTGACACGGAGGTTGATGTTGAGGCTGGATGATTCATCGCGACATTGTTGGACTTATATAGATGATGATGAGGCCGGATTGGTAGCTATAATAGCCAGTTGGGGAAGGCGGAAGGTATTTTAGTTTTTGTCGTAAAGAGCATCAACCACTACTTGTGGCGCAGCTGCTAACTTTCGCTAATCACGGTCACAAACTTTCCCGACACCAGTAAAAACAAATCACCAGCATAAGCTACCGTCTTCACCCCACAACTTTTTAACTTCATGACTAAAATTAATAAGTGCGGGGAAAGAACACCGCCCTGGGGTGTTCCTCTACTCAAATGTTTGGAAGAGATTGTGCAACCTTCCGAAGCTTGAATCCTTCAATCACTTAGCATAGAAACTATCCAATCTTGAATAAAAGCCTCAACCCCAAAGTGAGTATGTGATTCGTGAATCGATTCAGCAAAGACGTTATTGAAAGCACCTTCTACGCTAAGGATGGTAGCAGAGTGAATTCCTTATATTGAATTGCCTTTTCAATGGTACACACTAACTCATGCAGGGTCATGTTAGTAGACTTGCCTTTGAGATATGCCTGCTGTGATTCTTCCAGCGGACATTCTACAAGAATATCCCTGATATAGGCATCTAGCATCCGTTCAAGTGTTTTAAGCGCAAAAGAGGTCAAGCTAATTGGCCGAAAATCCTTCGCGTATTCATGGCCATGCCTACCCACTTTCGGAGAGAAAGTATTAACAGTGCAGGAAATGCTTTCTCTTGTAATAACAGACTGAATTTGTTCTACATGAACTACTCGTAGATTAGTTGTTTGGAGTTCTAAGCGTTTTGGGGTTGCCAATTCTAGCAGCCCGGATTAATAGTTTTTTTATTTTTTTTAAAACACCTTTTTTCGTAGATTTTAAGAAAACTAAGAAATCGTATTTTAAGACTAGTTATTTTCTATCAGAAAACCAAGTTTCAGAGACGGATCGTCAATCTCGTTCTGCGATTTGAAACTTGTCAATTCTATGTCCGATATTAAAAAAACAAGGCTAATTTTAAAGTTTGTTGCAAGCACTACAGAAAAGGGTATAAGCTAAGCACAAACAACCAAAGGTATTTGCAATACCACAGTTTTCGCACACCTTTCTTAAAGGAAATATGGAGTTTGAATTTCAAATAATTTCTAAAATTGTAAGTGTTTACAAATGGTGGAAGAACGCACTTGAGTCGTCCTTCAATTAAACAATTGTAACCCAAGTTCAACAAATAGATTGTTAAGTGCGTGTCGTCGGTTTACTGGTTTTGGGATTGGATTGGTAATATTATACAGATCAATACAAAAATAACTGTTGAAATCTATATGTGTAGTGTAGGTAAGGTAAATACAATCTGGGCACTTATTTAAAATTTGTCGATAATTTACTATTGAGCTTAATTATTTTAATAAGATAATCTACAGGTGTGCTCTAAGATCGTAAATTTGGCTTAGTTAAGTACCACTTAAGTTTATAAAATCAAAGTTTAGTTATGTATAAATAAAACAAAATATGTGAATTATTAACAGCAAGGAATTAAATCAATTGAAAAAGTTCAGTGGCTTTATTATATGACCAAAGCTGTACATACTCCTATACACGAAAGAGCTGAATGCGAGTTACGAGATTGTTTCTTCTTCACTTTTTCTTGATTTTATGTTACTTGGATTATTTTGGTCGTTGTAAGCTATTAACACAGAGAAGGACGAAAATGTCTGTTCCCCGAAAGAAAATCCATTGTTTGATTTAATGTCATAGTCGTCCTCGTCTTCGTCCTCGCTGAACGCCGATATGAGCAAAAGAGTTAAATTACTATTTTGGAATGATGAATCACAAAATGATAGCTACTATGTTAATAAATTTATATTTATATGACAAGGTCATTCATGATGATGATGTTAAGAGTATAAAAGCTAAGTTAGCAGAATCTACATCAGCTACGAGTAACACGAGGATACATAAACTATGAATTTCCCAGAAATGGCGAGGAACATTTAAGTCTTTTTTATTCTTTTTCTACTAAAAGAGAAAAAAAGGTTGCAGAAAACATTGATATCTGTTATTTCGTAGGAAACATTCGGTTTTTTGAAACGTATTCTGGAGAAACTGGGAAAGTATTGGTCGGTTTGGCAACAAAGTTACTATGTATACTGAGAAATTGTTCCACTGTCATTTGAACACATTTCAGACTTATAAGATAGAATTTCTAACAAAAAAAATGTTGTCAAAAACATCAATGTTCTTCTGAAATGTACTTGCTGCAATTCGAATTCACAGAATTTGGATTAAGAAAGTCGTGTATAGAATGCTAGTTATTATATCTAGAACATTCCTTAGAACAAGTTATTAAAGTATTTTTTGAGTACTTTCTATTAGGAGCTAAGAAATAAACAAAATGTTTGTTCTACCTAACACAATGAAACACTTTTTCAAAAATATTTCACAAACATTAGTGTGACTTTTTATAAATTTGATTTCCATTTTCCAAACTTTAAATAGATAGTTATTAACATTTTTTTGTTGGAATACCAAACAGATTATTATAAATTATGTTTATTCTGTTGCAAGTACTTTTTGAAAATTAGTTGAAATTTTTGGTCTAACAAGAAAAAATTTATCAACGTACATTTTCCACAATTCCCTATTTTTTGTATATATTAACCCTCACCAGAGTCATAGTGTGAGCGTTAGGAAAAGATTTAGGGGTTAGAAAGGAGGTGTCGGTGTACATTGGCTTAGGGTTTTTGAGCATTGAATTGACAGGAAAAAACAGAGCGTGGTAAGGCATTTCACATTTACGTAGTACGGTGCAAGAACAAACATCTACCATTTAAGTTAGAATTAAAGTGAAATTGATGAGCATTTCTAGAAGCGCGAGTAGTTTAGTTTATTTTTGAAATCTTTATTTGATTGCATAAATTAATATTACAATTGGTCTTAACTTAACATTAATATGGCGTGGTCTAAGACTGTCTACCAGATTCACATTTATTTTTAATTTTGCTTACCATTATTTACAATTTTATAACATTTTTTTTTTGCAGATTTTATACAAAAAGTTGTCTTCAATTATTCTTGATCTATATCTAAGTGCCGTAATTTCATATCTATACAAAACTTCCCAACCTAATTTGCCATTCAAAACGTATAAAAAGCCTTGCCAAAGTATCTTACTGGGAATTCTCTCAGAATACGGCACTTTCCAATGAAATGGTAAACATCTTCTCTTTCCTAGATTACAAAAGTAGCACAATATAATCAGTTCAGGCTAATGTGAAATATAATTAAGTTTAATTGTTTTTCCTCTCATTTTAAATATCAAGGTTATCATACATATTAAGAATTACGTACTTTCTTGAACATTTAAGTTCAACTGCCTATAGGTCATCCTATGCTGAGAAGATTGCGATTCCAAAAACAAGCATTATACATAAAGCGACTTGCTCCTTCTTATAAAATTCTGAAAGCAGCTGTTTAACTCAACCGGGCTAATTACTTACTTAAGGTGGCGCTACAGTCCTGTGTGAACTAGGGCCTCACCCTCAACCGGGCTCATATCTGCATGAATTCTCAAATTTTCCCCAAATCCAGCTGCCAACTCCTCCCACTTTTTGACAAGGTTCCTTTTTGATATGATGATGCTTTTCTGGATCAGCTTGGGTAGTAGGGTGGATCGATTCGATATGAAAAAAAAATCCACAAAAAGAAATCGGCCGCGGTCCAAAAGTTGTATCCATGTATACAATTACCAAATCCAAAATATTTTTCAAATTGAACCATTTTTAGTACTGCCACAAGTCGCTTGAAATTTAAACAGACAATATTAAAAAAAAAAAAAAAAAAATCGAGAAAATGTGTCTTATTCCGCTTAATATTTTTTTTATTTGAATCCAAGCAACAAGCAACTTGTCAATATTTTGCGTTACAAACTATCACTACACTGGGGCTAACCCATTTACAAAAGTTCAAATATAAAACGAAGTAGCTACGCATGTTCCCGTTTAAAATAGTCATAATAAAATGTCTTTGTCTACTCTCCGTAGTGATTTGTTATGTCCGGTTTTTGGTAATGGACAAATTTTAGATCTAATGTCTTGCCGACTAAAGAAGATATTATACGATGTTACTTGTGGGTAAGTCGCAATAAACACAATCAATTTAAAAATTTGGCTACACTTGTGAGGAGATCTCCGAAAAATTATTAAAGCTCTGACTGGCTTCGATCCCTACTATCGAACATAAGGAAGATAAAGCAGTACCACGAAAGTAACAAGAATTTACTTAAGCCTTATAAATCAAGAAAAGCTTTGGATTCATATCAAAAGCGAATTCAGGTTTTTAAGGACGATGCAAAATCTTTATTCGATATATGTAGCTGCTATGTAAGTGTGATGATTTTTTAGCATGTAAATGTGAAAAACAGCTTAAAGTTCAAATATTGGAGAGACCTTGTTTAATAGACCAACGAACCAGGCGTAAAATGGGCATTGGGAGCATAGATGTTAAAACTTCAGCTAAGAACACGAAGAAATTGACCCGAAAAAGAAATTATGAGAGTAGAAACCAAACAAATCTCCATGAACCTGAATATCATACGTCGATAAATTCCCAGCTTACTGAAAACGAGTTTACTTCTGAAGAGGAATCAGAATATCAAATTCAAGAAGAGATTTCATCAGAAATGGAGCCGTCAACATCTTCGGCAGGACCAAAGAAACTTTTGAAGTCATCGATTCCTACTGTCGCTCATGCTGTTGATAGATACGGCATTTCAGGCAGGGCTGCAGCTGCAGCAGCAATCGTTTCTGCAACACTTTAAGACGTTGGTCTTATTAGGAAGGAAGACACCGACAATGTAGTAGACCGAAACGAAATAAGGCGAGTCCGTGAGAAGGATTCTAGCCAAGAAGCCTCTGTTAATAAAAGAATTATTTTGAGTGTACTTTGATAGACGAAAGGACAAAACACTTTCCATGACTGATTCTTCCAGACGAAAAATGCTTTCCGAGGAGCATATAAGTCTGGTCAAAGAGCCAAACTCAGAATATATGGGACACATTTCCTTATCAAACGGAAAAGCATTTACTGTAAGTCATGAAATAAAAGACTTTTTAAATGATAAGGGTGCGGACTTGAACAAATTATTGGTTGAAGCAAATGATGAAGAGTTTATCGATCTTGAGGTAGAATTTGGAACATACGAAGATAAATTTTTTATCGCGCAGTCGGGCCTTAAGAAATTATTAATTAATTTCGGGAAATTATAAAGATTGGCCAACATTTCGCGATTTATTTACAAGTACGGTTGATTCCAAAACCGATCTCACAGCCACTCAAAAATTCCATTATCTCAAATCGTTTTTGCGAGATACCGCGTTTGATTTGGTAAAGACAATTCCGATTTCGGAAACAAATTACATTGAAGCGTGGGAAAAGCTCGAACAAAGATACGATCGTGTTAATATAATTGCACAATCATATATTCAATCTTTTTTATCTTTGCCTACAACCACCGTGTCAAATGTAAAGTTGCTTCGCTCCATTATTGATGGGGCGGATGAAATTATTCGGGGACTTAACTCAATTAATCAAACCGGACGCGATCCATGGCTCATGTATCTATTGCTTAACAAAATCGACACCGAATCGAGACAAGCGTGGGCTACAGAAGTTGGCTCTCGCGATGATTGTTTTTTTTATGAACTTTTAAGGTTTCTACAATTGAGGTATGATGCTTTAGAATCGTGCCAATCAGTAAATCGTTCTAGTATTTCGCGACAAAAGACAATAAAAATAAAAGCTCATGTAGCCCAATCGAATGAAACTCAATTAAAATGCCCAAAGTGTCAAGGACCTCACATTCTTCCTCAGTGCCCAGAATTCGTTGCTTTAAGTATTGAAGAACGTAGAAACTTTGCTAGAACTAAATCGCTATGCTTTAACTGCCTTCGTGTCTGTCATTCGTCAGTAAAATGTCGGTCTTCGTTTCGCTGCCGGTCATGTCAATCACGTCATCACTCTTTAGTTCATGCTAACGAGCAAGAAAGCATTTCTTCTGCCACATCCCCATCAAAAAGTTCGCCGGAGAGCTCACCATCGTCGTCGTGTAAACTCTTTACTGCTTCAACATCAACTCCTTCCATCGTCAATAATCATTCGCTTGAGCTTAGTCCTCCTATTTTACCTACTCTTGTCGCCAAGGTTCAAGATAAGCATGGAAAATTCGTGAACTGTAGGGTTTTGTTAGATTCTGGGTCTCAGGTGTCATTCATTGTTGAATCTTTTGCACAAAGGCTTGGTTTAAATAGGAAACATGCTCGTATTCCGATTCTTGGGCTATCCAAAACTGAAGCAGGATTCACTAAAGGTTGTATGTCTCTGCAGCTTTTCTCACAAGACAGTTCCAGCTGTTTGTTAACAGATGCATTTGTTCTCAAAAGGTTAACGTCTCATTTACCGTCTAAGTTAATAGACATTTCTGGTTGGTCACACATTTCTAATTTGGAATTAGCTGATCCTCATTTTAATGTCCCAGGACCGATTGAAATCTTACTAGGAGCAGACAAACTATGGAGCATTTTGAAAAGTGAACAGATTCGGGGTCCAATAGGAATGCCAGTAGCGCAGAATACGTTGTTTGGATGGGTTATATCCGGAGAAGTTTTTGAGCCCACCACAAAACCAATCTCTTCGATTCACGTCAGCGTTGATGTTGATTCAATATTACAACGATTTTGGGAACTAGAGGACATCACGCCTTCCAAGGATATAGCCGCTATTAACGATCCAGCTGAAATTCACTTTCGTAAGTTCTTTTCTCGTGCTTCTAGAGGCAAATATATCGTTCAACTACCCTTTAAACATTCGTCGCCATCGTTCGGGGATACACTTAAATCTGCAATCTCTCGTTTGTTGTCTATGGAACGTCGCTTCAAGTCTCACCCTGATCTGCATCAAGCATATACCCGATTTATGCGGGAATATCTTGCTCTAGGTCATATGGAACGAATTCGCACAGAAGACATGAAGACCTCTTGTGGAAAACAGTTTTATCTACCCCACCATGCAGTATTCAAACCGGAGAGTTCTTCGACAAAACTGCGAGTTGTATTTGATGGGTCAGTGAAAGATTCTTTCTTTAAATTCTTTAAATTCTCAGTTATTAATCGGTCCTCCGATCCAACGAGATTTGCTAGGGGTTTGTCTTCGCTTTCGTCAACATCGGTATGTCTTTACTGCCGATATAGAAAAAATGTTTCGACAGATATGGGTTGATGATCGTCACACAAACTTCCAGAGGACCGTTTGGAGGGAATCAAGAAGGGATCGTTTGGAGGGATGAAATTCAACACTTTCGTCTTTTGACAGTCACCTACGGAACAGCTTCGGCTCCATTTTTATCGGTCAGGTTTCTCAAACAACTCGCAGAAGATTACAGCCCGATATACCCAAATGCCTCTCGGGTTCTCTTGAATGACGTTTACGTAGATGATGTTATGACGGGAAGCGATTCTGTAGAAGGCTTGATTTCTCTTCAATCTGAACTAGTAGACTTACTATCTAAAGCTAGTCTAAATCTTCGTAAATGGACTTCTAACTGTTGGCCATTATTAGCTACCCTGCCTCAAAATGACTGCGAATTCTGTTGGACGGATCCAGAACAATCAAAGACATTGATTAAGGTTCTAGGCATGTACTGGAGTCCGGCTAAAGATGAATTTTCGTTTCGAATGTGTGAGTTACGCGAGAAGTCGACTGCAACTAGAAGAACATTATTATCCGAAATCGCTCAAATCTTTGATCCTTTGGGTTTTTTAGCTCCTTCAGTGATTTTGTTTAAGATCCTCTTTCAAGAACTTTGGTCATCTGAGTTTAAACTTGGCTGGGATGATCAATTGCCTTATGCATTAGCCAAAAAATGGTCAGAATATAGAACAGAACTTCGGTTTTTTGAAAATATATCCGTTCCAAGAAATATATCGTCGTACGAATTTGATGGTATTGAACTGCATGGATTTTCAGACGCGTCATCGGTAGCGTAGCTCGGTGCCAGATAAGTCCAAATGTATTTAAAACCAACATTATAGCCGCGAAAACGGAAGTTGCTCCCCTAAAACCAGTTACAATCCCAAGGCTAGAACTATGTGGTGCGTTGCTCTTGAGTAGGTTATTTTCCCTTATTAAAAACTCGTTAACTACTCGAATTACAAAAGTTTCAGCTTGGTGCGATTCGGAAATCGTTCTCCACTGGTTGTCTTCACCACCTCGTCGTTGGAACTCTTTTGTGGCTAACCGAACCGCAACAATTCTAGAAACGGTTCCGTTTAAAACGTGGCATCATATCATTTTTCCCCTAAAGAAATCGTGGATGAAAATCCGATTTTCGAAGCTAAGATTGTGAAAACAGTGTCACTGGTAACGACCCTAGATAACAACCGTTTGCAAATCCTAATTGACAAAATTTCTTCTTGGTATCGTTTGCAACGAATTGTCGCTTGGTGCTATGCTATGCTCTGCCAAAATCTCGATTAAAAAATGTTTCCCCTTGCTCATCAAATCTCAGTTTACGTGAAATTCAAAACGCCAAAAAAATCATAATCAAACATGTTCAAAACCTCGCGTTTGAAAACGACATAAATCATCTTCAATTCAATAAAGAACTTCCAGTTAAATCAAAGCTCATCAAGTACTCACCATTTTTGGACACCGATGGAATTCTTAGAGTTGGTGGTAGAATAAAAAATGCTATCGTTTCATATAATATTAAACACCCTATTATACTACCAGCTAATAATCATGTTTCATCCCTAATAGTTTCAGATATCCACAATAATTATCTTCATACTGGTGTTTCTGCAACATTAACAATAGTTCGACAGATGTACTGGATACTTGGAAGTCGAAATCTTATTCGAAGAATCGTACATCGTTGCAAAGCATGCTTTATGCAAAGAAAAGCAACAACCACTCAACTCATGGGAGATTTACCGAAGCAGCGGATTCTCGCGTCTCGACCATTCCTAAATATAGGTTGTGACTATGCTGGGCCCCTGGTTATCAAACTCTCTCGTGGACGTAAGCCCAAGCTGTCCAAGGCATACATATCATTATTTGTTTGTATGTCCACAAAGGCCATTCATATGGAAGTGGTAAGTGATCTGACTACAGATGCGTTTCTCGCTGCCCTTCGAAGGTTTGTTTCTCGCCGTGGAAGGTGTGCCAACATGTTTAGTGATAATGGCAGTAATTTCAAAGGCGCCCGCCGTTACTTGGACGAGATGCATAAAGTGATTCTGTCCCAAGTTCACAACGAAGAAATTGCTACAAGCCTCGCTAAAGACGGCATTACATGGCACTTCATTCCTCCGTCCGCACCCCATTTCGGGGGACTTTGGGAATCTGGTGTTCGATCGATAAAGCTCCATCTACGTCGTGTGTTAGGAAATTCTGTTTTAACTTTCGAGGAACTATATACGGTTCTCACTCAGATTGAGGCAATTTTGAACTCTCGTCCCTTATGTTCTGTATCTGATAATGACTTAAACCCACTAACTCCAGCACATTTTCTCGTAGGTGAGCCGCTAACCACAGTTCCAGAGCCCAATTTAACGGAGATACCAACTAACCGATTGACTCATTGGAATCATATACAGTTTATCGTGCAAGGGTTTTGGAAAAGATGGCACATGGAGTACCTAACTTCACTCCAGGAACGCCCTAAATGGCAACGGAAAACAACCAACCTGAAGCCTGGCGATCTAGTTGTTATCAAAGAGCCAAATCTTCCTCCAACCAAGTGGCTGATGGGAAGAATTGAAAACGTCAACAGAGGTGCAGATAATCTAGTGCGAGTAGCTACTGTTCGTACTACCAAGGGTACGAGTACACGATCCATAACCAAACTTGCGTTACTACCACGGTCCTGAAACATGTTCCAGGGGGGCCGGGATGTTTATGATTGTGTAAAAATTAATTGCTTAACAAAATTATTTGTTTTATCTTAATTTTCATTAAAATCATTTGAATTGTATAAATATTATTAAAACTCCAGCTTGGAAGATTATTTGCGATACTCACTGTACTTACTTAAACCAAATTCTTATAATCCCTTTTAATCCTCACCCAAGGCCAAGAATCAGCATATCAGCATATCTTGCAATGAATTGTTTTTGGATTAGCTAAGATGAAAAACAAATTTATCGTTCGATTTAAGTCAACTGTAAAGTATAGTCTTTCTTTTTAGTTTGACCACGGAGAGGTAAACATCGCAAGGTAATCCTTCAAGCAAGAAAATTACAACTTGGTAAAATCTTATATTGAAATAAAATTTATTTTTATAACGTTATAAAAACCAAATCATTTTTTTTTGTTCGCATTTTCAATCATCGAATCCTTCTTTCTTGTTACACTCTCTAAATTTACATGGTTGATAGTATAATCAAACACTATGGGATTAGAATTTCGGAAACACGACAAGACTTGACATTTAGAAGTATTTAACAGTAGGTGATTTAGCGTGCACCAATTATCGAACCTTAACAGATCTTCCAAAAGAAGAGCACAGTCGGCTTGACAAGAAATCTTACGATAAAGTTTGAGATCATCCGCGAAAAGAGGGCAGTTTGAATTATGAAAAATATCAGGTATATCATTTACAAACAACAAGAATAATAATGGACCCAAATGGCTTCCTTGTGGAACACCAGATGGGACCGAGATATAATTCGAGAGCGAGCTATCAACTTTTACTATTTGAATTCTACCAGCTAAATATGATTCAAGCCACTTTAGTTAGGAAGAGTGAATACCTAGAGAAGTTAGTTTGTTTATTAATATTTGATGGTTAACTCTGTCAAATGCCTTTGCAAAATCTGTCAAAATTACATCTGTTTGCAACCCTTTTTTCATATTTGTAATAATGTTATTGCTTATTAATGCTAAGTTTGTTGCTTGTTAATGCTAAGTTGCTGCTACAAACCCATGTTGAGAAACCAAAATATGGTTCTGAAATAACACAGTTAACCTGTTGCAAACTATTTTTTCAAATACATTTGGAATGCAAGAATTTTTACAAATGGGTCTGTAATTGGTTACATCCTGCTTCGAGCCCGATTTGAAAATTGCCGAGAAGAATGAAACCTTCCAGAAATCAAAGATTTGCCCATTGGCTATTGAAAGATTAAAAATCCACGAAAGTGGTTGAGCTATTGCAATACCACATTTTTTTAACAAAATAGCAGGAATCCCATCAGGACCTTCACTTTTATTAGCATCCAATTTAGATAAAACCTCTTCTACTTTAACAGGACTAAAAACTAAAGAACCTATATTGACCAATCTACTCATATAAGGTAGTTTCTGGATAGGAGGAATATCTAAAGAGTAAACCGATTGAAAATAGTCCGCGAATAAATTACGAATTGTAGGTAAATCACTAGTAAATGTATTTTGATACCTCATACAACTAGGTAATCCGCTCGATTTACGCCTTGAGTTTATAAAATTCCAAAAACGATTGGCATTTAATTTGAGGTAACATTCAATAGAAAAATGTAATTTCGATATAAGAATTTATTGAAAATATCGAATTCTCGTTGAAGATTTAGATAGTTTGCGCGAAGTTCAGAATTATTTTTATCAGAGTTATGTAATTTGTATCCCTTATTTTTTCTGTTTTTGAGATGGGTCAACCTCCCATTATACCAGATAGGACAAGAATTATTTTTAGGGTGTTTGTTAGGCACAAATTTATCAACTGCCCCCATCAAAACGCTTACAAAACTAGAGTACACGCTATTTAATTCAGATGAAGAAAAAATGTCATTCCAAGAAAAAGACAAAAGATAGCCAACCATACCGTCATAATTAGCTTTTCGAAAATCATATGAAATATTTTGATCGTTAGTTACTTTCTTTATACAATTGATAGAAATGAATATTTCCATCAATAGCTATATGATAAATTGAATTTGCAATAACTTGGAAATTACACTTATCGATACAAATATGAAAATCATTATCAACAAAAATCAAATCAAGAATTCGATTAAGACTATTAAACTGCGAATTGATTTGGATTAAATTAAATTGACCAAAAAAGTCTATGACTGTACATTCTATTTCAGTTGAAACATTAAAGGGAATTAAACACTTATCTTCGGAATCAAACGTCCATTCAACATTACTAAGGTTAAAATCTCCTGTAAATAATACATGTTGTGAAAATTTAAGATTTTCTAAAATTGATTTTGAGTTATTTAAATGAATATTATAATAATCTAAATTACTCTTTGGAGGAATATAGCTTACAAAAACAAATAATTCAGATTCACCTGTTTTTATACAAACAATATGTTGATCAATATCAAGGTCTGAAATAGTGGAGTTTGGAGTTAGGATTTTTTTCCATTTAGTTCTCTGGGGCGTATACTTAACCTTTTGAATTTTTAAATTAGTTGAAAAATCAAATAATTAAAGTAAAGCAAATAGTCTTAACTTACTGAACTTAACTAAAAATTCTTAATGTATGTATATAATTTTTATTAATTATTCTGAAACATTCACTTTCATCATTAAAAAATTTAGTATTGCAAAGGTTCGTTCATACTCTATTTCTTTTGTTGATGTAATAAAATTATGTATGAATATTAATATCCCTTTAGTAGTTTTCCAGTTTCTTCATCCTCCGTTAAATTCCTGTGACCTATTTTTAGTGTCTAGGATCTTGAGCGACTTTATTACTCGTATATCGGACTAACTTCCTCATCTCGATTTTCTTTTGAGCAAATATTATTCACTCCGTACACATACAAAATATATAAAACAAATGATTTGTATCTTTCTTTCTTTCACTTTATGTCATAATATTCTTTTCTGTGTTGCAATGAAAATATGAGAAAAAATGAAGACAAAATGAAGACAAAATGAAGAAAAATAAAAGAAGACAGATAAATAATAAATACTTCTTCTTTGAACGTACCTTATAAGCATATCTTGTTGTCATGAATCATGATGCTTTGCAATTTATCTCGTCTTTCTTTTTTCTTTAATAATTTCAAATTCAAGATTTAAAAATGTCACGAAAAATGCATTCGAGAAAAATATATATGTATATATTATAAAGATAGAAAAAAGTATCTCAAAGATGCAGGTATACAGGTATCTTTCATCAGCTGACATTGCTTTATGATATTTTTCAAGGTAAAATATTATACTTCACTGTTCACTTTGAACTGCTGTTTTTTATTTAATTTTTGTTGATGGACATCTTCGTTTCTTTAAATAATTTTAAGGAAAAAAGAAATGAAATCTATTTCAGGGGAAACTTTCAAATGAGTATAAGAAGAGAATTTGAAAGAATGGAAGTAAGAGTAGATTTTCGTATTTGAATTTAGAAATCCTCAAGAGGAGCATTTTTGACCTTGTATTTCAAGGTACAAATAAATGAAACATGGTTATGATTTATTTTGTAATTTTCAAGTTAAAGTCAAGCTTTCAAGTTCTTATAAGGGAATACGTCACGTTACGTTTGTTAGTTTTAAGACAGTTGCCATGGGCTAAATGTAGTTACTTTTGGTATTTAAGCATTCATTTAACTTTTTTTCAAACCAAATAGAAGAAGATTGTTTTTTTTTTTTAAATTATTTATTCTTCTGAAGCATAAACCTTAAAAAACTATGTGCGTTACCTTCAAATACTCAGTTTTATATCAATTATATCAAAAGATTTAACTGTTAACTTACAAACACCAAGCTGCACTATACACAATATATATCTATATATATAAAAATGAATTGCTGTTCGTTTGTCTCACTAAAACTCGAGAACGGCTGAACGGATTTATTTTATTAACTTCCCATAGGAAGTTATTGTAATGGGTCCGATTTGACAAATTGAAAATTTTGACATTTCTCGACGTTTCAAGGTCCCTAGAGTCGAAATAAAAGATTTTTAGAAAGATGTCTGTGCGTGCGTGTGTACGTACGTCCGTACGTCCGTACGTTCGCGACGTTTTTTTCGTCGTCCATAGCTCAAGAACCAGAAGAGATATCGACTTCAAATAAATTTTGTTATAGAGATAATAAGGCAGAAAGATGCAGAAAGGGCTCTCAAGAAAATTGCGTGGGTGGTTTTTTTACCATAGCAGTTTAAAAAAAAGGTGAAAATTTTGGTTAACCCTAAATATCTCATGAACCAATGACGCTAGGGACTTGAATTAAATTTTGTATTATATATTGTAACGTGATACAAAACAATTATATTTTTGGAAAAAAATTCAATTAACGGTTTTTTTTATAAATCAAAAAAACTGAAAAAAAAAAATTTGTCACTTCGAAAATTTTACGACTAAAATATGATTTCATCTCCAAAACAATTTTGTGCAATGAAGAATAATGTTTTTGACATCTGATAAAATTTTGAGAAAAATCGAATTGACAGTTTTTTTACAAAAAATAAAAACCTAAAAAAAAAATAAAAAAAAGTTGGTAAAAATTGAGTTTTGACTCAAATATCTTTTCAAAACTTTGAGATATTGGCTTTAAACTACTTTTATCTTTCAAAAAATATTGGTTTCAACATTCAGTAAAATTTTGAAAAAAATAGAATTGACAGTTTTTTTACAAAAAATTAAAAACCGAAAAAAAAAATTAACAAAAGTTGGTAAAAATTGATTTTCGACTTAAACATCTTTTCAAAAATTTGATAAAATGGCTTCTAACTAATTTTATCTTATAAGAAATATTGTTTTCAACAGTAGGAAAAATTTTGAGAAAAATCGAATTGACAGTTTTTTTACAAAAAATAATAACCTAAAAAAAAAAATAAAAAAAAAGTTGGTAAAAATTGAGTTTTGACTCAAATATCTTTTCAAGACTTTGAGATATTGGCTTTAAACTACTTTTATCTTTCAAAAAATATTGTTTTCAACATTCAGTAATATTTTGAAAAAAATAGAATTGAAAGTTTTTTTACAAAAAATTAAAAACCGAAAAAAAAATTTAACAAAAGTTGGTAAAAATTGATTTTCGACTTAAATATCTTTTCAAAAATTTGAGATTATGGCTTCTAACTAATTTTAACTTATAACAAATATTGTTTTCAACATTAGGACAAATTTTGAGAAAAATCGAATTGACAGTTTTTTTTACAAAAAATAAAAACCTAAACAAAAAAATTAATAAAAGTTGGTAAAAATTGATTTTCGGCTCAAATAGCTTTTCAAAAATTAAAAATATTGGCTTCAAACTTATTTTATTTCACAGAAAATATTGTTTTTTATATTCAATAATTTTTTTATAAAAATCCAACAGTCCGTTTTTTCATAAAAAAATAAAATCTACAAAAAATAGAACGCAAATTTGGTAAGAATTGATACATTTAGACAAACTTTTAAGCAAGACAAATCGATAGACGGGATGGGAAGTTATCAGTGTGGGTCGCATCCCAGCCTCTTTTCTTAGTCTTGAAATGTTCGTGGAGGTCTAGGGAAGGTATAAAAGGCGAGAAAAAATCGAATAATTTCCGGGTAAACACTAAAAACAGCCCTTTTCTATTTCCCTTACAAAGGCAGCGATATGGCTGTCTTCGCTGTAACCAATGCAAATGATGAAATATCACTGTTATTTTTAACTTCCCATAGGAAGTTATTGTAATGGGTCCGATTTGACAAATTGAAAATTTTGACATTTCTCGAAGTTTCAAGGTCCCTAGAGTCGAAATAAAAGATTTTTAGGGCAAGAGTACGATAACTTAGGCGACAAGATATTATAACGGAATTTTTTAGAACAGTTAAAAATAAGCATTTTTTACTATGGGAGGGGGGGTCTATCTCCCCCCGTTTAGGCAGGAGGGGCAATTTAAAAAAAATATTACTTAAAATGGAAAAAAATTCTTAAAAAATAACGGTGATACTTACAATTAAGTTGTATACATTTTTTTAAAGCCAACATTCTGTTCTATTAGCCAGTTTTTAAATCAAGTCAAAACTACGCGTAGTTTTTGAAAAATTTAATTTTAAACTCAAAATTTGAGTAAAAAAAGTTAAAAAAGGTTTAAAGTGTAACTTTTTCAATACTTCAAGATTATTTACCATTGTTTTTATTTCAGAATTTATTACTCTTATTTGTTTTTGATCAAAAACTGAAAACTAGATGATTTTATGTCTTTTAGTTTCTGAGAAAATTGAAAATAAAAATTGAATTTTAAACTCAAAATTTGAGTAAAGAAAGTTAAAAAAAGGCTTAAAGTGTAACTTTTTCAATACTTCAAGATTATCTACCATTGTTTTTATTTCAGAATTTAGTGCTCTTATTTGTTTTTGATCAAAAACTGAAAACTAGATGATTTTATGTCTTTTAGTTTTTGAGAAAATTGAAAATAAAAATTTAATTTTAAACTCAAAATTTGAGTAAAAAAAGTTAAAAAAAGGTTTAAAGTGTAACTTTTTCAATACTTCAAGATTATCTCCCATTGTTTTTATTTCAGAATTTATTGCTCTTATTTGTTTTTGATCAAAAACTGAAAACTAGATGATTTTATGTCTTTTAGTTTTTGAGAAAATTGAAAATAACCACAACTACTATTTTAATTTAATTCTTTTTTTTTTGCTTGAGTGGTCTTATTTTGATAGTAATATTGGTATTTGCGTATGCGTAATACGTGTTTGGGTGTATGCAACAGTAAGGTGTGCGCGAGTTTGGGTGTATGCAACAGTGGCATCTGTAAGGGGGGGCATGCTGCCCCCCTGCAACCCCCCTGCTTGGGCACACTATAGGATTTGGGGTGGGTGCAAGTTGGAGTGTGTGCAAGGTGGGGAGGGTGCAAGATGGGGTGCATGCAAAGTTTTTTTTGCATTTAAATAAGCTGGATTTAAGAAAAATTAATTTACCCTAGGTATATCTTAATCCAGATTCGATTATTACTATCAAAATAAGACTACGTTAATACAAGGAAAAAGTAATTTAATTAAAATATTTATTTTGGTAATTTTCAATTTTCTCAAGAACTAGAAGACATAAAGTCATCTAGTTTTCAGTTTTTGATAAAAAACAAATAAGAGCAATGAACTCGAAAAAAAAAACAGTAAATAATTTGAAAGTTTTGAAAAATTACACTTTAAACCTTTTTTTTAACTTTTTTTGCACAAATTTTGACTTTAAAACAATTTTTTTTAAAAACTATGCATAGTTTTGACTTGATTCAAAAACAAGCTAATAGACAAAAGTGTTGGCTTTAAAAAAAGGTATAACACTTAATTGAGGGTATTACCGTTATTTTTTAATTATTTTTTTTCCATTTAATGTACATATTTTTTTTAACTGCCCCTACCGCCTAAACGGGAGGAGATAGACCCCCCCCTCCCATAGTAAAAAAATGCTTGTTTTTAACTGTTCCATACAAATCCGTCATTAAACTTTGTCGCCTAAGTTATCGTACTCTCCCCATTTTTAGAAAGATGTTTGTGCGTGCGTGTGTACGTACGTCCGTACGTCCGTACGTTCGCGACGTTTTTTTCGTCGTCCATAGCTCAAGAACCAGAAGAGATATCGACTTCAAATAAATTGTGTTATACAGATAATAAGGCAGAAAGATGCAGAAAGGGCTCTCAAGAAAATTGCGTGGGTGGTTTTTTTACCATAGCAGTTTAAAAAAAGGGTGAACATTTTGGTTAACCCTAAATATCTCATGAACCAATGACGCTAGAGACTTGAACTAAATTTTGTATTATATATTGTAACGTGATACAAAACAATTATATTTTTGGAAAAAAAATCAATTAAGGGTTTTTTTTATAAATCAAAAAAACTGAAAAAAAAAATTTGTCACTTCGAAAATTTTACGACTAAAATATGATTTCATCTCCAAAACAATTTTGTGGAACGAAGAATAATGTTTTTGACATCTGATAAAATTTTGAGAAAAATCGAATTGACAGTTTTTTTTACAAAAAATAATAACCTAAAACAAAAAATAAAAAAAAGTTGGTAAAAATTGAGTTTTGACTCAAATATCTTTTCAAAACTTTGAGATATTGGCTTTAAACTACTTTTATCTTTCAAAAAATATTGGTTTCAACATTCAGTAAAATTTTGACAAAAATAGAATTGACAGTTTTTTTACAAAAAATTAAAAACCGAAAAAAAAAATAACAAAAGTTGGTAAAAATTGATTTTCGACTTAAATATCTTTTCAAAAATTTGAGATTATGGCTTCTAACTAATTTTACCTTATAAGAAATATTGTTTTCAACAGTAGGAAAAATTTTGAGAAAAATAGAATTGACAGTTTTTTTACAAAAAATAATAACCAAAAAAAAAATAAAAAAAAAGTTGGTAAAAATTGAGTTTTGACTCAAATATCTTTTCAAGACTTTGAGATATTGGCTTTAAACTACTTTTATCTTTCAAAAAATATTGTTTTCAACATTCAGTAATATTTCGAAAAAAATAGAAATTGACAGTTTTTTTACAAAAAATTAAAAACCGAAAAAAAAAATTAACAAAAGTTGGTAAAAATTGATTTTCGGCTTAAATATCTTTTCAAAAATTTGAGATTATGGCTTCTAACTAATTTTAACTTATAAGAAATATTGTTTTCAACATTAGGACAAATTTTGAGAATAATCGAATTGACAGTTTTTCTTACAAAAAATAAAAACCTAAACAAAAAAATTAATACAAGTTGGTAAAAATTGATTTTCGGCTCAAATAGCTTTTCAAAAATTAAAAATATTGGCTTCAAACTTATTTTATTTCACAGAAAATATTGTTTTTTATATTCAATAATTTTTTTATAAAAATCCAACAGTCCGTTTTTTCATAAAAAAAATAAAATCTACAAAAAATAGAATGCAAATTTGGTAAGAATTGATACATTTAGACAAACTTTTAAGCAAGACAAATCGATAGACGGGATGGGAAGTTATCAGTGTGGGTCGCATCCCAGCCTCTTTTTATCTTACTATTCGTACTAGAATGTTAGCTTGTTAGACTTGACCATTCTTTATTCCGTCAATTTCATTGAAATTTTGAACAACAACAACAACTTAAAGGTACTACCACTCATTGTTTTGGCTGGAGATATCACATATGGCGGTATATTTAGGAAATGTTCAACGATTTTATTTTAATGAATCGAACGCGGAAGACAGAGCGGCACGTCCACCATCGACAACATTAACAAGTTTATTCACAGTCTGTCAAACTGATGAATTTGCTCGCACTTTGCTGCATGCTGACACGCTGACATGCTATTACATATGGAATGCATCATCGAAATCGTTTCAGCGTCGAAAACAACGAACACCAGTTGAAGGACATCCAAATGTATTTGCTTCAGACGCTCTGGGTCGCATCTACACAGTACATCCAAATAACGATGAATGTTATTATTTGCGATTGTTGTTTGTGAATTTTCATGGTCCGACATCGTTCGAACAACTGAGAACAGTTAATGGACAGATGTGTGCGACTTACCGTGAGGCATGCCAACTATTACATTTACTTGAGAACGATTCGCACTGGGATGATACGCTCAAGGATTCCGTAATATCTTCATCGCCGGCCGCATCAAATTCGTTCATTGTTTGCGATTATCATATCGACATGTTTCCCCTCGAATCCAAAAGATTTGTGGGTTAAGTATAGAGATGACATGTCTGAGGATGTTTTGCATCGTGTGTGCCGTGAAACTTTGAATCCTACACTACAAATGACTGAAGAAATTTACAATGAGACATTGATCATGATAGAATTTATGTGTTTATTAATAGCAAATAAAGTATTGTCGTGTTTGGGAATGACAAATTTTTCCACAACTAAATCACCAACAAAGAATTGCGTACGACACTTTGATAGAAGCTGTGAACAGTGGATCTGGTGGAATTTATTTCCTTCATGCTCTCGGAGGAACCGGAAAAACGTTCTTAATTTCATTGCTTTTGGCGAGGATCAGATCGCGAAATGATGTTGCTCTAGCGTTGGCTTCATCTGGAATAGCTGCGACTCTGCTAGAAGGCGAACGAACTGTGCATTCTGCCTTGAAATTACCATTAAACATGCAAATCACCGAAACACCAATTTCCAACATCGCCAAAAATAGCGCAATGGTCAAGCTCCTACAGGTTTGCAAATTAATTATTTGGGATGAATGCACAATGGCCCATAAGAGGTCAATGAAGGCGCTAGAAAGAATATTGAAAGATCTTCGTGACAACCAAAATATTTTTGGTAACTCTTCCAGTTATTCCCCGATCAACTGTTGCTGATGAACTAAATGCATGCCTAAAATCATCGAATTTGTGGCAGTACGTAAAGACACTCCAATTAACAACTAACATGCGAGTATTTTTGCAACATGATGAAACTGCAAATGTGTTTGCGAAGCAGTTGTTAGATATTGGAAGTAATAAAGTTGGAATGGACACCTCGGCCGGATTCATCACATTACCCACAGATTTTCGTCACATCACAGATTCAAAAGAGGAGCTTATTCAGCGTGTTTTCCTAGATATAGCGCAAAAGTTCAATAACCATAATTGGCTGGGTGAACGAGCAATATTGACAGCGAAAAATAAAGATGTCGAGAATCTCAATGCGACCATTCAAATTTTTCTTCCAGGACAGTTGGTTTCCTTCAAATCAGTCTACACCGTTATAAACCAGGATGACGTAGTCAACTATCCCACGGAGATTTTTTTAAATTCACTGGAATTGCTTAAATTACCACCTCACAATTTGCAGTTAAAAGTAGGATCAGTTGTCATCATGCTGCGTAACATTAATCAACCTCGACTATGCAATGGAACAAGACTGGCTGTGAAAAAGCTGATGAATAACGTCATTGAGGCAACAATCATAAAAGGAAAATACAAAGGAGAGGATGTCTTGATCCCGCGAATACCGATGATTCCAACGGATTTACCATTCGATTTTAAACGCTTACAATTTCCAGTAGTCTGGCCTTTGCGATGACATTAAATAAATAGCAAGGACATTCTTTAGAAGTTTGCGGAATCAACTTGGAGCTTTCCTGTTTCGCGCATGGACAATTATACGTCACGTGTTCGCGCGTCGGAAAACCGTCTTCTTTGTTTATTTACGCACCACAAAACAAACCAAAAATTATAGTTTATGAGAAAGCTTTAAATTGATTAAAAAAATGTATCATAACAGTGTGTGTCTGTTAATAAAAATTTAAACCTTATAAATAGCCAGTATTTCAGGAAAACTCTGTTATTTTAAGTAGGCAACATGATGTGTCGAAAATAATAATAAAACTTCATGCTTCATTAAAAAAATGCTTTTTTATTCAATACGTTTTGTTTGTTTTGAAATTAATTTATACAAAAGTTTAGGTCTTTTATTTATCGATTGAGGCAGTACGAAGTCTGCCGGGTCAGCTAGTTATATTATATTTTTATATTATATACTATTCACAAAAGACTTTAATAAAATCAAGTGGGTGTTTTTTTGGTTGCTTAAAAGAAAGTTAGGAAATTGATTATACCCAAGTATCTAACGAACTAACAACGTTATCGACTTCAATTAAATTTTATATTATGCAATATAAAGGGTTTTTTAACTAGCGAGGGTAGATTTTGGCGCTCCGCCGTGGCGGCTATTTTGTGTTGGTGACATCTGTCAAATCTTTTGTTTATTATTAAGTTGCTTATCCCAATCATCATGGCAAGTTACACGATTGAACAGCACGTTCAAATGGTAAAACTTTATTATCAAAATGAGTATTCGTTAACGTAAACGCCCATTTCACGGTAGACGTGGTGGCGCTTCACAGTCGACTCTTCAACGTTTGGTGGCCAAATTTGAGACGACCGGTTCAGTAAACAGTCAGCCAACACCCGTAAATTCAAGGAACGCAAAATCGGCCGAGAACATCGCCGCGGTTCATGAAAGTATACAGCAGAAGCCGAGGCAGTCTATTCCTCGCCGTGCAAAAGAAATCCGCCTTTCGCAGATTTCAACTTGTCGAATTTTGCATTGGGACTTGGAGCTCAAAGTTCATGACCATTGACAACGCCGTTTGTTCGCTGACTGGCCTTCGAATCGTTTGGAAGAGGATCCCAATTTTGGCTGAAAATCATCTTTAGTGACGAGGCGCATTTTTAAATGAATGGCAGTGTTAACAAGAAAAATTGCCGTATATGGGACGACAAAGACACCAACTTACGCAAGGTTCACCAGTTGATAATGCATCCTCAAAATGTTACCGTTTGGTGTGGATTTTGGGCCGGCGGCGGCGGCGTAATTGGTCTAAACTTTTTTGAAAACGACGTTAGTGAGGCGGTCACCGTCAACAGCGAGCGCTACATAATGATGATAACTAATTTCTTATGGCCCAAATTGATCCATTTGGACCAAGACGACATGTGGTTCCAGCAGGACGCCGCGCCGCCTCTACGTGACACACAGCAAACGCCACTATTGACATTTTGCGTGAACGATTTAAGGGTAAGGTTATCTCACGAAGGGTGATGTGAATTGGCCACCAAGGTCATGCGATTTGACCCCGCTAGACTTTTTCCTGTGGGATTTCTTGAAGTCGCAGGTCTTTGCAAATATACCACAATCGACCAATGCCCTAAAGTTGAACATAACACAGGCCAACGCTCAAATTCTGCCGGATCTATGCGGAAGAGTCATTATTGAATATTGGACCACCCGGTTCCGTGCCACCGTAAGGAGCCGAAGCGGGCATTTGAATGATGTCGTACTCCACACTTAATGGCATACACAAATAGAAATAGACCTCTGGCGTGACAGCCCTACACACTAACCACCACACCACGGGTACTACATGCGCCTTTCAAATAAAGAAATAATTTTGTCAATACCTCGCACACAGCTTGTTTTATACCATTTCAACGTCTACCTGCCTATATTGAATAACCCATTACATTGTGGAGTCATACCAAGTTGCTGTGAACTTAAAAAAAGTAGAGTTCTCTTAAAAAATAACCATTGAAAAAAAGTATTTATTGTTTTGATTATTATTTTTGTTCGAAAAATGGTTTCATTAGCCTATATCATATCCTATTTCCTTTTAACCTTCCTTTCGTCGTTACAGCTCCAAAATATTTTGAGAGTTCAGTTGAATCCTGCTTTCCATCAGTCAGTGTCCCGCTATTAAAATAGGTCGTAGTACCCATGGCATGATGGTTAGTGCGTTGGACTATCATGCCAGAAGTCTTGGGTTCGATCCCTGCCTATTCCAACTTAAGTTTTTTTCACGGGTACTACCTCTTGCGGGGAATTGACAAATTCTCCAAGAATAATTCTTGTCATGAAAAGAACTTTCTCAAATTAGCTGTTCGGATTCTGCTTAAAACTGTATGTTCCCTCCATTCCTTACAACAGTACTCGCACACAGGAATGGTTGAGAGTTGTAAGTCACTAGGTTCTGGTTCTTTACGGACTGTTGCTCCACCTTATTTATTTAATTTAATTGACTTCAAAATGATTTCAATCTATGCTTTATAAGTTTTTAACATAAGATAATGTCTTAAGAAAAATCCAACCCATATTTTTGTATATGAAAAATAAAAACTTTCAAAAATTATACTAAAATTGGTAAAAATTGGTTTTCGACTTAAAATGTCGGGACTAAAACATAAAAACATACAAAAAAAAAAATTAATTATTATCGCAACAAAGACAAAATATTGTTATTTTTATTACGTTAATTTTTTTTTTAAATCGACAGACGGGCACAAACTTTAATACCACTCGAAGTGTTCCATAAACACGGACGAGTTTCGACCCACGCCACCGCCACTGTAGACAAGTGGACGAAGTTGCAGTCATTAAGTTCAGTGCTACAACATCTAAGATCATAGCATTTTGGCAGCGTAGATATTCAGACGTGTTCAAATGAATTTTATTTTGAAAATACAAATTATACAATTTTTTTTAAAAACCCGAAGAAACAAGAGTGTAAATATCAAAATTAAACCTCTTGTTAAATGCACGACATAGTTTGCCAGTGAAATCGGGTACATTACTTAAACTCAAATTTTATTTTGTTTCCTACTGAAAAATACAAATATATAATGATAAACAATGCTTAATGAATCACGATTTTTCAGCGTCGAAATTGCCATCAAATGAGATTTCCATTAATTCAAACTCCCGAGCGACGTGCACTAAAATGAAAAATTTCCATAACCGTTTGATATATGAAATTGCAAAAACAAAATTGAATTTTTAAATGATGACAATTTTAAATCAGTGTCATAATTGAGGATGTTGTTGTGTACTGTATCCAAACACAAAAAAAAAAGTACATTATTTGTCTTCGCTGGTTTGAATGTTCAAAGAGTAAAGTAGAGTAGGAGAAGGCCAATTTGGAATTGAGTGGAATTAATTCATATATGATTTTGTACATCTACAGAATATAACGATGTTGTTGAATTGATTCGACCCAATGAACCGCTATGCAATTTTTCTTCAACAGAGAACAACAAAAAATATAAATAAATAAACAACAGGAAACCAAGAAGGGAGGAAAGGAGACAAGGATCAAACACAAAAAAGGAACTACAACTTCAGCCAACAACAAGATGAAGTATAGAAATAACAAATCGAGCCACCACATTCGAATACCACAGGACGAATAAAGACATGCAATGCAACTGTACAACGATATAATGCAGCAATTCAGAGAGCTTCAGGGAAGGAAAAGCGCAGCAAGGACCTGATGCTCAACCAACCGGCGTTGTTTCATATTTTTCTTCCTCTTTTTGTTTTTTTTTTTTTCAGTTTTTTAGTTTTTCAAAAGGAGAAACATCGATTAAGCCAATAAACGAACAAAACGAATTTCAAAAAATTCTGACATTGCTTGAAGTTTTTCTTCGTTTTTATTTTGCTCATTTTAACGGTGGTACAACTCGACTTGAATCGTAGTCGGAAAAGTTCTTTATTTTTCTTTTGCCTGATGCTCTGCGATGAAGAATGTTTTCATTTTGTCTATTCTCCGAGTTCGTTTACTTAAGGATACGTTTATGTTGGGAATGTTTCAGTTTCAGCTTCAACGTTCAACTCTTAAATTTCAAATTTGTGCACGTAGACAGTTTTTTAGTCGCCTCCCTCGCCATGTTTCCAGTATAGTTGTACCAGACCAAGACCAATACCTCGTAGGGA
This sequence comes from Eupeodes latifasciatus, assembly GCA_920104205.1. NCBI lineage: Eukaryota > Metazoa > Arthropoda > Insecta > Diptera > Syrphidae > Eupeodes > Eupeodes latifasciatus. The sequence goes on along the minus strand of OV049924.1, from coordinate 338,212,518 downwards.
AGAGTATAGAGCATCAGACCAGCGATTCAGTCAACTGTACGTTAACTTGGATTATACTGGAGCTTCAATTTCTTGATACCGAAATTTTGATGATGTGCCTTCGACTGGAAATGTTTCTTTAAGTCAGTTCTGCAGTCCGTCTAAAAATGTCTCTGTTTTTGTCTTACTGCTGACTGCTTCTATCAACAATGAACTCCAACTCATGTTGAAGTGAAATTAAAAAATTGTAACCTTTTATGGACTATCGGGCATAGTTTTTGTGCTAAATGTTACACAATAAAAAGGAAATAGAAATAAGGAAGACAAATATTCTTTTGTAAAGTTAGAGAAGTTGTAGTTTTCAACTGTTCTGTGGATACAAATACTTTGTCTACTAACCACTCACTCACTCGGTCAGATGATGACGAATTGGTATTCAAAAATGTTCACTTCTGAAATTTTGTGGAAAATTGTAAGCAACCAAGTTCTATTGCGTGTGTTCTAAGCAGTGGTTTTGATTAAGTTAAACAATTTATAGAATTTGAATTTTATGAGAACACTAAGATATCCTTTTGGGAACCAACTTAAATGAGCTTTGTATTATTGTAAACTGTTTAGTTGACAAAATGGCAATAAAAGGCGGAAGTTTAAAGAGCTGACATATCATATGTTTATAATTTACAAAAAATTATTGTTTGTTCTCCTAAATTTATTTCATCCTCCTTGAAGTAGCCATTCTTCTGGTATAGCCTTTATATTCTTCTTCGTTTCGGTTTTTATCTCTTCAATCGATTCTAAATAATAACTACGGATATTTACTTACTTAAGGTGGCGCTACAGTCCTGTGTGAACTAGGGCCTCACACAACAAACTTCTCCATCTAGCTCGGTCCCTAGCTATATGTCTCTAGTTTCGCGCTCTGAGTTCGGTGAGGTCACCTTCCACTTGTGTGCGCCACCTGATTCGCGGTCTTCCTCTACTGCGTTGTCCTGTGGGTGTGGATTCGAAGACTTTCCGGGCCGGAGCATTGGTTTCCATGCGCTCTACGTGACCCAGCCATCTAAGTCGTTGGACTTTTACTTAGACTTTGCTTAGATATAGCAATCTTTCCTTCGTCTAAGTCGGGAGGACGGGATTGTTAGCTTTCGTCGTCTATGTTGAATGGATCATCCTGCCTGACAGCCGAACTTGGTTCGTCGTCGCCGTTATACAGTCTGCAGAAGTGGTCCTTCCATATCCGCAGCATTGACTGCGGTTCCACTATGATGTTTCCACTTTCGTCTATGCAGCCTTCGGTTCTAGGTTTATGTACTTATGAATTTCGTTTCACCTGTTCAAAAAACTTTCGAACTTCATTCCTGCTTTTAATCCTCTCAACATCGGTGTTCATCTCGCCTCTTCTGCTCATAGAGCTCATGAGCAGCTCTCGTCCTTTTATGCAGCACCGCTTTGCGTGCCTGTTGTTTGGCTGCATTTGCCTGCCGACATTCCTCATCAAACCAGGGGTTCCTTGTTGGTGGTTGCTTGAAAACCAGCACGTCAGAGGCGGCTTCTCTGAGTGCGTCTTGGCAATGTTGCCACTGGTTTTCTATACAAGATTTGTGTTGGCGGCACAGAACTTCGAGAGAGGTTACTTGTAACTCGGTCGGAGAAGGAGTTGGCGATCTCTTGCGATTGTAGCCGTTCGACGTTGTACCTTCTTCCTGCATCTCCCTGTTTTGCCTTGGGCCTGGAAACCCTTGTTGGCTACAACAAGGTAGTGGTCCGAGTCGATGTTAGCTCCTCGGGAAGGTCGGACATCCATGATGCTGGAAGCGTGTCTGTCGTCGATCGCAATATGGTCAATCTGGTTGACGGTAGATTGATCTGGAGATCTCCAAGTTCCTTTGTGGATGTTAAGGTGTGGAAAACCCGTACTGGCTACCATGACGTTTCGCCCCGCAGCAAAATCTATGAGCCTGTGTTGGTGTTGGTGATATTAAATAGCCTTTACTTACTCCATTTTGGATTAAGTCTTCTGGAAACCTAAATATATTGCACAACATGATTATTATAAAATCTTATAAAGTCTTAAATAGTAGTAAGAAAATTATCAAACCAAATAAATATCCCTTTACACTATACAATTATTTTATCAAAATAAATAAACAACAACAAAAAGACTGCCCTACCCAACAGCTAGTAAGCAACTTAAAAGCTGTGAAGCTTTTGTTGGTTGACTACTACCAAGCCAGTCCTATAAATAGTATGGAACAAAGTGAATAGATGTCTTCATTTGCAGCTTACTTTAAAACATTCTTCCAAGTTTTAATAGAATGCAGTAACACATTTTTGAATCTCACAGGGGTTAACAACAGCAACCTCCTATATCTTAACTTAAAACACCATTATGACAGTAATTTTTTATTTCTTGAGTCAGCCAAATTTTCTTTTTCTCTTTTCTTTTTGTAGTTGTAATTTTCCACTTGCACCTTTTACTGATTTATCGTCATAAGAATTTATCAAAAAAAGAAAAACTAAACTATACTTTCAAAAGCTCCTTTATGTTTGGAAAAAGCAAAGTTCTTTATTTGTTTTTCCTTCTTGTGGTGCTGCAAGCCCCGCCATTTCCATCGCCAATGCGATGTGTGTATGGGGCTCCTGGCTTGTTCTTGAATGACTTAAACGAATTGTTGAATAATTTAATACGAAAGTAAACTTTCTCTTTGAATTTTTGCTAAAAAAAAGTATATGGCTTATGCAAGCACTATTTATTTTTTGGCAAGGAAATTATTATAAGAAGAAAAGACAAAAGGTTTAAAAATGATGGTTCGTGTTAAGTTTTTGAAAGATATTTTGATCAGTCTTATGCCACTTAATGGATTTGCCCCAAAATTATAATTATAGTATTTTCAATAGCTATATAAAACTGAATCTGATATTGGTACGAGTATGATATTAAATTTTTAGAAGCCTTGTCATACTTCTAGCTCTAACGTTACAAACAAAATATGAGGAACTTTTAAAAAGTAATTGTTTGGGTTTTGTAAAGTTAAACGAAAATTTTGTACCGAGCTGATTTCATGACATTTGTACCTATAATAAGTTAAAAAGGTTACCCTTTTTTTTGAAACAGTTGTTCCATAAAACTTCCTTGCGGAATCCTTAAAAACTTTAATATTTCATTAATCTTTAAAAACTCTACAAAATTAACTGTGACATGGAAATTTAAATGCTTTCCACATAAGTCCAAGGACGGAGTATTTTTAAAGAAAAAAAATTTATGATCGATAAGTTCAATGCAAAGAAGTTTAGATGCCACTGACAATGTAAGAAGATGTGAAGCACCAACGGCTTCGGTGTTGCAGCGCCATATGCTTTTCAAGACATTGTTCGTATACTTGCGGCTGTACTTTCAACAGTTGTACGAATTCCATATCTTTAAGGTATACAAGTTCTTCGTTTTGTCTCCGACTCTCTTCTATATATTCATAACATTCATAAACGAACTTCTCCATCTAGCTCGGTTCCTAGATAGATGTCGCCAGTTGCGCACTCCAAGTTGGGTGAGGTCACTTTCCATCTGTGCGCACCACCTGACCCGCGGTTTTCCTCTAATGCCTTGTCCAGTGGGCGTGAATTCGAAGACTTGGACTATTCTTGCTTCTGGCTAAGTCTACGTCGCTGTATACCGCTACAACTCGTCCACCTTATTCTCCTAAACTCACCTTCTATGCATACGTTACCATAGATCACGCGAAAATCTTTTCTCTCGAAACGACCCAAGGTGCTTTTATCCGCGTTTGTCATAGTCAATGCCCATGTACCGTATAGCAGGACGTAGATGATGAGGGTTTTTATATATCGAGACTTTGGTCGCTCGAGAGCGGGCTTTTCTACTCAGTTGCGTTCAAAGCCCAAAGAAACAGCGGTTAACAAGAGTAAATCTTTGTTTCATCTCAGCGCTGGTATTTTTTTCTGTGTTCATAGGAAAGCCTAGGTAGACGAAGTCCTTAACTACCTCGAAGTTACTTCTGTCGGTGGTGACGTTTTGATCGAGACGTCGGTGTTGTAGGTCCTTTCTTGACGACAGAATGTACTTTGTTTTGCCCTCATTAATCGTTAGACCCATTTTCGCTGCATCTGCACAATCGCCCCATTGGCATCATGCTCAGTTCTTCCGATTATGGCAATGTCATCAGCCATGCCAGTGATTGGACAGACTTTTTAAAGATAGTGCCTCTAGTGTTGACGTATTGCCCAACTAAGCTTTCTAGTACGAGGTTAAAGAAACAGCATGACAAAGCATCACCTTGTCTAAAATCTTTGCTGACGTCCAAAGGTTCTGTTAAATTGTTCCAACCTTTATGAAGCAGCGTGAATTCTCCATGGTTATCCTTCACAAACGGACGAGTTTCACAGGGATGCCAAGACAAGACATGGCTCTATACAGCTCATCCCTGTAGATATGCTGTCATAGATTTTTTCAGAATTGGACAAACAATACTTAGGTTCCATTCATCGGGCATGTTTTCTTCCGACCATATCATACAGAATATACCAAATTATCTCCAGCTGCATTGAAGAGCCATCTACTCTAGCGGCTTTATTAGACCTCCCCTTAGATATGACACTTTTTACTTCGTCTAAGGGAGCGTTCAAGTATTACGTAACGCAATTTTTGAAGATTTTTGACCCCCCCTCCTCCCCTTGTAACGCACCGTAACGTTTTTTTGTACTCCCCCTCCCTAAACGTTACGTAACACTCAAGTGACCATTTTTACCATAAAGTCGCAAAAAAGCCACTTGCATTAACTTCGTCTTTGTCGAGCCAGTCAGCATCCTCAGACGATGTTTCATAACGACGCACAATGCAGAGAAGCTCATTCGCCCTTCTGGCAGCAAGGCGCTGTGGCCGTACTCTAGTTTCACAATGGTCTGAAACTGTCTTGCCATGCACGTAACGACAGTGCATTTGAACACTCTTGTGAGATGTGAAATAGATTCCACAGGTTGGACATACTTTTTTCTTCAGGTCGGATTGTACAGATGGACAAAAGAAATCGTAAGGCATCTGCTTAAACCCTTCTAGAGGAGGTGACAGATCAACGTACAACCTCACAAGAAGTGGCGAAAACTTGGATGTTCCTTTGTCTAGTTAACTGAGTACTACGAGCTTGCTTGGAGTTTGAAATATTGGCATGAAAGTATCCGCAAGCACATATTTCAATGCATTTCTCGGTGGTTTATAACCTGTAAGAAATATTGCGATTCACGGACGTGAACGCTATACCACGCCAGATTTGGATCTGCTGGATTGGAATTTTTTTGACACAGTTGCGCTGGCAAGTCAGCATGAGAGCCTTTATAGGCCAAGAACAGCTGATGATACAAATCTCCCCCTTTTGAGGAAATTACAGTATGAACACTATGAACTCACTTTAATAACACCGACTATAGCAATGTGCTTCTGCATAAACACTAACGAATACTGACAACGAAAACAACAATAAATGACGTACAATACAATCTAGGGATTCCCCGTAAAATATAAACAAAAAGGTTTGCCAATTTTGGAGTTTTAATTCCCTAAATTTGTATTTAAAAAAAAAACAATGTTACGTAACGTGTTGTAAGAAAGACCCCTCCGCCCCTGTAACGCATCGTAACGTTTTACGTGACCCCCCTCCCCCCAATGTGCGTTACGTATTACTTGAACGCTCCCTAAGTCGGAAAGACGGGTTTGTTGGCTTTCGTTGTCTATGTTGATGGGATATTCCTGCCTGACAACAGAATTCGGATTGTCGTCACCATTATACAGTCGGCAGAAGTGGTCCTTCCATATCCTTAGCATTGACTGTGGTTCCGTTATGATATTTTCACTTTTGCAAAGAGCAGTCTTCGGTTGGAGGTTTATGTATTTGTATTTAACTTGCAAAGAAGTTAATTATGACTCGTTAGGTGAAAGATTTGGCGATCTCTCGCGATTGCAACCGTTCGACAATGTATCTTCTCCCAACATCTCCTTGTTTTGCTAGAAGACTGCCCATTTGTTTTGTCCAAGAGCTCAAAGAAGAAAGTCACCCTGACGCACTCGCAAATCCCTTTGAGCTCAAAGATATTCCTTTTTTAACTGCACTTCAATAATATAGAATGTTTACCCAGTTATTTCGTTTCCTCCCATATTGTTATTAAAAGATTTAATATAAATGTGTAAATAAGAAACAAATCGATTGATTAACATTAGCCTAGAGCTTATCTAGTCAGGGTGACTTCCTGACCACTTAAAAATCTTATAGTTGCGAAGCACCAACAAGCCTCGGATACGGACGGATTTACTGCTGACAACCAACGCAAACGAATTAAGGACAACGAACTTCGGATATGCACGTGGAATGTTAGGTCCCTTAACAGACCACGTACAGCCGAAGAATTAGCGGAGGCCCTAGACTGCTATAAAGCAGACATCACCGCCATCCAGGAAATACGATGGGATGGGCCGGGCAAAAAGAGGATGAAAAACTGCGATATCTACTATGGTGACTGCTACCGAGAAAACCAACAGCGCTTATTTGGATGCGGCTTCGTCATTGGAACCAGACTTAGGCAACAAGTCTTAAGCTATAGGTGCATCAACGAGCGCCTCATGACCATCCGCATCAAGGCTAAATTCGGCAACATTAGCCTGATATGCGCGCACGCCCCCACAGATGAGAAGGATGACAACACCCAAGATATGTTCTTCGAGCTCTTAGACAAAACATACGAGCAGTGTCCTAGCTACGATATTAAAATTGTCCTGAGCGATTTTAATGCCAAGCTAGGAAGGGAAGACATCTTTGGTGGAATAATCGGGAAAAACAGCCTGCATGACAACTCTTCCGACAACGGATTCAGGCTCATAGATTTTGCTGCGGGGCGAAACGTCATGGTAGTCAGTACGGGTTTTCCACACCTTAACATCCACAAAGGAACTTGGAGATCTCCAGATCAATCTACCGTCAACCAGATTGACCATATTGCGATCGACGACAGACACGCTTCCAGCATCATGGATGTCCGACCTTCCCGAGGAGCTAACATCGACTCGGACCACTACCTTGTTGTAGCCAACAAAGGTTTTCAGGCCCACGGCAAAACAGGGAGATGCAGGGAGAAGGTACAACGTCGAACGGCTACAATCGCAAGAGATCGCCAACTCCTTCTCCGACCGAGTTACAAAAAACCTCTCTCGAAGTTCTGTGCCACCAACACAAATCTTGTATAGAAAACCAGTGGCAACATTGCCAAGACGCACTCAGAGAAGCCGCCTCTGACGTGCTGGTTTTCAAGCAACCACCAACAAGGAACCCCTGGTTTGATGAGGAATGTCGGCAGGCAAATGCAGCCAAACAACAGGCACGCAAAGCGGTGCTGCATAAAAGGACGAGAGCTGCTCATGAGTTCTATGAGCAGAAGAGGCGAGAGGAACACCGACTTCTCAGAAGGAAAAAGAGAGAGCATGAGAAGCGTGCGGTCGAAGATGTTGAGAGGTTTAAAAGCAGAAATGAAGTTCGAAAGTTTTATGAACAGGTGAAACGAAATTCACAAGTACATAAACCTAGAACCGAAGGCTGCAAAGACGCAAGTGGAAACATCATAGTGGAACCGCAGTCAATGCTGAGGATATGGAAGGACCACTTCTGCAGACTGTATAACGGCGACGACGAACCGAATTCCGCTGTCAGGCAGGATGATCCATTCAACATAGACGACGAAAGCCAACAATCCCGTCCTCCCGACTTAGACGAAGGAAAGATTGCTATATCTAAGCTGAAGTCTAACAAAGCCGCTGGAGCGGATGGCTTGAATGCCGAGCTCTTTAAAGCAGCTGGAGATAAGTTGGTTAGGAGCATGCACCAACTTATCTGTAAGATATGGTAGGAAGAAAGCATGCCCGATGAATGGAACCTCAGTATTGTTTGCCCGATCCTGAAAAAAGGAGACCCTCTAAACTGCACCAATTATAGAGGAATCAGTCTACTTAACATCGCTTATAAAATCTTCTCTGCCGTAATATGTGAACGTCTAAAGCCCATCGTCAACAACCTGATAGATCCCTATCAGTATGGTTTTAGACCAGGAAAGTCCACAGTCGATCAAATATTCACAATACGGCAGATACTGGAAAAAACCCAAGAACACCAAATCGACACCCACCATCTTTTCATCGATTTCAAGACCGCATATGACAGTATCTACAGGGACGAACTGCATAGAGCCATGTCTAGTTTTGGCATCCCTGCTAAACTCGTCCGTTTGTGCAGGATGACCATGGAGAATTCACGCTGCTCCATAAAGGTTGGAAACAACTTAACAGAACCTTTCGATGTCAAAAAACGTTTTAGACAAGGTGATGCGCTGTCATGTGATTTTTTTAACATCGTACTTGAAAGAATAGTGCAAAGCTCACACGTCAACACTAGAGGCACAATCTTTCAAAAGTCTGTCCAATTACTAGCATATGCTGATGACATTGACATAATCGGAAGAACTCAGCGTGATGTCAATGGGGCTTTTGTGAGTATTAAGGCAGAGGCGGCAAAAATGGGTTTAACGGTTAATGAGGGCAAAACAAAGTACATGCTGTCGTCAAGAAAGGACCTACAACACCGACGTCTTGGTCAAAACGTCACAATCGACAGACGTAACTTTGAGGCAGTCAAGGACCTCGTCTACCTAGTATCCGCTGTAAACGCAGAAAACAACACCAGCGCTGAGATCAAACGAAGAATAACTCTTGCTAACCGCTGTTTCTTTTGGCTAAGAAAGCAATTGAGTGGAAAAGTCCTTTCTCGAAGGACCAAAATGTCGCTATATAAGACCCTTATCATCCCCGTCCTGCTATACGGTGCAGAAGCATGGACTATGACATAAGCGGATGAAAGCACCTTGGGTCGTTTCGAGAGAAAAGTTCTTCGTGTGATCTACGGTCCCGTATGTATCGAAGGGGAGTGGAGGAGAAGATGGAATCACGAGCTGTACGGGCTGTACAGCGACGTAGACCTAGCCAGAAGGGTAAAAGTCCAACGACTTAGATGGCTGGGTCACGTAGAGCGCATGGAAACCAATGCTCCGGCCCGAAAAGTCTTCGAATCCACACCCACAGGACAGCGCAGTAGAGGAAGACCGCGAATCAGGTGGCGCGCACAGGTGGAAGGTGACCTCAGCCAACTCGGAGCGCGAAACTGGAGACATCTAGCTAGGGACCGAGCTAGATGGAGAAGTTTGTTGTGTGAGGCCCTAGTTCACACAGGACTGTAGCGCCACCTTAAGTAAGTAAGTAAGTTATCTATAAAATAAATACATTAGGTGGCGCAACAGTCCGTAGAGAACCAGGGCCTAATGACTTACAACTCTCAACCATTCCTGTGTGCGAGTAATTGCAGGAATGGAGGGGGGGGGCTACAGTTTATATGCCGAATCCGAACGGCTAATTTGAGAAAGCACTTTTTCATGACAAGAATTACTCCTGGAGACTTTGTCAATTCCTCGCAAGAGGCGTACCCGTGAAAAAAACTTTAGGTGACATAGGGAGGGATCGAACTCAAGACCTCTCGCATGACAGTCCAACGCACTAACCATCATGCCACGGGTACTATGTATCTATCGCAAACAAGAAGTCTAGTATAAATTTCGGTATACCTTAATACTTATAGTTTATGCATAGTAACAAAGGGATAAAAATGAAAAAAAAAAAAATCTATGTCAATCTTCATTAAAGTCTTACAACAAATACTTTTAGCCTTTTCAAGTTCATATTTTTGTCGCAGAAGCCAGATTAAGTCTTTAAAACTAAACCATCTGAACTCATTTATGATTTAACCGGCTATACAAACAATAAAACATAAAAAAGACACAGAAACCTGAATCTTTCCCTTGCATAAGTCCGATTGACATTAGGAAAAAAAAACAACAGAAAATATCAAATGTCTATTTACACAAGACAACTCTATCTACATATATCTCTAGGTATGGTAGACATACTTTCCACCGGAAAGCACACAACACCTTTAATTTCAATTGAAGCAACTCAAGCTTTCACGTGATAGTTGAAGGTAGGTATTCGTCGTCCATATATAAAAAATCCAACTGCAATGTCCTTGTGCTACTAACACTTTCCTCCAACTCCAATCCCAACCCCAACCCATATTCCCATCATCTCTCAAACGATGTGCAAAGTGTTATTAGATTTTTACAAGGATCCTTGCAAATGAAATAGAAACTAAAATAGAAAACGAAAAAATTCTTCACCGAGGGAAAACAAAAACAAAAACAGGGAAAAACTTCAACAGGAGAAAAGCTTTTAATCTTCTTTCCATAAAGAACGAAAAGAAAACACCGCCGACATGAATGCATCGGACATGAGAAAAAGAACAACAACAACAACAACCAACAACAGTTTGTAAGCCCATCATTGCGGCCTTAAATAAAAATCCTAACCAGAAAGCATTCTAAGATACTTTAAATAATTTTTGCTTTCGTTTTTCGTTACATTCGTTTCTATTTCTGTATCTACGAATTCTATAAGGAACCTTCCCACGTAGAAATAGAAGATAGTACTTTCTACCGCCTTTTGTACAATGCTATTGTGTAATTTAAAATCCTCATGGAATTGAAATTGGAATCACAGACCTCAGGGTTGCCATTTCCAGTTGCATTTGCATCTATGTACGAATGTTCGTTTTGATCTAACAGTCCTAACCCCAACCAGCCGCTTCCATCAGGTCTCAGCTCTCAGCTCTTCGCAGCTCCCAGTCCCAGGATATGATATTTCACAGAAATGTATAAAATACAAAGTATCATTGGGCGGACAATTTTAGAATTAATCCCTCTTGAAATTCCAAAAGGATATGAGAGTGCCTTACCTAGCTAGCAGCAGTTCCAATAGCACTGTATAGTGAGCGGCATCGGTTTTTGGAGAACCGTCCGTCGTCGGTGTTTGGCGTAAACGAGAACGAGACTAAACACAGAAATGGAAAAAATCTGGGATATATGTACATACCTACGTAGTTTTTTCCTGCCTGCCTCAAAAACCGGGACAGAGACCACCTCCAGAGCAACCAACGACGCGACAACTAGCATCATGAGACGAAGGTTTTGTCTTCGTCGTTGTCCGTCGGCGTCGTCGTTGTGGAGTCGTCCTTATAACGGGAGATGGGAAAAATCAAATCCATTTGGAATGGAATACATTTGCGACGATGCGTATCAAAAACGCTCGTTCTCATAGTCTTCGTCCACTTTTCGTTTTCCAGGATGTGCCGTGTCGGTTTTTGTTTCGAGTTTTTAATATTTTCTTTGCTCGTATTCGTTGTTCATGCAAACACCCTAGCGACTGTTGCTTCTCGTTCTCGAAAAATCGCAGAAAGATCCTGGGAAATGGGGATTTTTCATCGTGAACCAGAACCAGCAGCAGCCGAGTGGTCGAGCAAGCTTTTGGTGTGTGCTGTGCTGTGCTAGTGCTCTGACTCTGACTCTGGCTCTGGCTCATGTCCTGGGCTCTCGTCCATTTACGGAATGACAAATCCAATGTAGCGCTAAGCAAACGAGCTAGATTGTCCGACAGACAAAAGCGGACGAATATACACAAACAAACTAGACGGCCGAATGGATATTAGGACAGGACAGGCATAGAGTGTGGGCAGTAGGTATAGAATAGAGTCTCAGAGCCGATATATGTATGTGTTTGTTGGCCACCAACAAAGGTTTATCAAATGAGATTCTAAACTTGAGCATCAGGACTTCAATCCTACTCCCCTAAATCTATAAGACCGAGCGACTGTCCATGTCCATTGTCCATGTCTACTCTGTCCAGTGTCCAGTCCAGCTGGAGTTGGTTGGTTTGAGTAGCATGCAACAGCAAAACAAATTTCATGGTATTATAAGCAAAATAAACAACAGTCGTTCTGACGGCCAGATTTGGCTATGACTATATGGCAATGGTTCCAGAATGTATTGGGAACGGCAACGAGAGTTTTTGGACAACGGAAAGCATTTGGATACAATTTTTGACCGTGCATCTGCAGCTGCATCAGTGAAGGATTTGTATCGAGAATATTTTGTTCACTTTGTTTCTTGTTATTGGTTATCGTTTTTTTCTTTTTTTTGCGTGTTGTCCTTGCTAAGAGATGATGAGGACGACTAGGACAAGGACTACGACGACGACGACGCGGGCTGTATATGTATGGAATAAGCAGCGAGTGTGTAATTACACTTCAAGGATGCGCTTAGTCCGAAATCCTTTGGTGGACCAATGACGTTTGATTCTTTTTGTATTCGAAAAATGGAACTTTTACTATAGATGAAGATAGGGACGAGGCAAGGATGAGAGAGTTGAGTAGCGTAAAGAGGGAGTGATGTCCTGATTGTGATTTCATTTCTTAAGCGCACCATCTGCCTAATGAAAGTTTGCATAATGACTCTAGCAGAAGTAGCTATTTTTGTCCGAAGGTAAATAGGAAAGTGCGTATAGCGTATATTTGTAGAAGTTTTTCAAATGAAATAAGTTTTTGGCCTGTATAGTGCACTACTTATCAGTTTTGACATGAGAAAAGCAAATGTATTCCATAATAGCAATAGAATGATTTTTTGGCTCTAAAGCAAGAACACCAGTAATTGCGATTGGATTTCTCAAATTTTTGCGAAAGTTCGCAATTCAAAAATATATGCTTTGAGGTTAATTAGTTTCTTCCAAAGTAGATGTTTGACAGAAGTCCAAGCCTTGACTTGAATTCTGTAATTCGAGAACATGATTATTTAAGCACATAAAATTAGTCGTAAGGCTTATGTTTATTCTTTTTAATTTGGAATTTTGTACTTAAATTTCAGAAGCTCTTCGAAAAAGTATTATTTTTCATTGAAGTTAGCTAATTTTTTTGCATTCGATTATTTCTACACTAGGTTCAATAGATGAGATTCCATATTTTTATTGTTTTAGAAGGACTTTTTTGAACTCAGAAGTCGTGATCCGATTTTTCCCCCAAACGAATGAGAGCATTGAAAATTCTTCATCCAAAATGCTGCTGTTTATGTAATTCTTGATAAAAGTTGAATTGATTAATCTATTTTGTTTGGGTTATTTAAAGTTTAAAGGTGGTTAAGAAATATTCGTAGTGTGATGATTATTGCCTAGGACTGTCATGCCAGAGGTCTAGGACTCAATAGTAATTCCTCTTGCGGGGAATTGACACATCCTCTAAGAGTAATCCTTCTCATGACGTTAGTATACGGCTTAAAACTGTGGGTCCCTTCAATCCGTGACATCCTTACTTGCACACAAGAATGGTTAAGACCTGTAAGTCACTAGGCCCTAGTGCTCAACGGACTGTTGCATCACCTAATTATTTATAAAGTGGTTAAGAAAAAGAGGGGAGTATCTTGATGTCTGTTAAAAATAACTCATAGACAAATAAAACCAAAAATTAAAGTAGAATTGAATTTACATAACCCACAAAATGTTACCAAAAATAATTCATACAAATCATCATTACAGACAAATACATACATGTACATAATTCGTATTTCTTTTATTTAATTCTTCTATCAACATTAGTTTAATGGTTTTCTGATGATGTGAAACCTAAAAAGTTAGCTTTTCTGAACGCTAAATGGAGTATGAAGCTATTTTAAATCCTTTTAACGTGCCACTGCATTTTGTTTTGCTATTTAATTCCGTCTACAAACCTCAGTGTTGGTAAAAAATAAAATAAAATTCTGCAGGGAATAATAAGCTTGCAGGCTTCCAAGTCCCAAAACTAATACTCACATGAAACACAGGAAACCTTCAAAAGAACATTCCTCCCACATCTTTGAAATTAAAAACTTACAAAAAATACATTATAAGAAAACCGAGACAAAATTTATAGTTTATGATAAAAAGGGGGCGATACTTTGCTACATCTCGTTCATATGCAAGGATCCAGCATAGGGTATTATAGCCAGATAGTGTAGTGTAGGTACATTGGCATTTATAGAACTTTAATATTCATGTTATGCGTCTTTTCTTTTTTGTAACCAAAAGTGACAAAAACTAAATTAAAAATTTAAGCGAATTAAAACTTTTTGACGAATCATAAAATTTCCCTTTTTGTTGTGTGCTTGCAAGGTTTCTATGGTAATGATGGTAATAATGTCGCAAAGATATTAAAAAAGAAAACTGGCTTATTGCAGATGAAAAGTCTTTATTTTGAAGAAATTAAATATTTTATTACATTTTTGACGAATTTTATGAAGACAGAAAAAAGTAAAATTTTATGAGCATTATTCTCATGCATTTTTAATAAAATGAAGATTTCCATTTCTAAGCAGAAGTCTAACAAAACCGCTGGAGCAAGTTTCTTGAATGCCGAGCTCTCAAAGCAGCTCGAGATAATGTGGTAAGGAGCATGCACCAACTCATCTGTAAGATATGGTCGGATTGCAGGATGACCATGGAGAATTCACGCTACTCCACAAAGATTAAAAACAACTTTACATAACATTTCAATGTAAAAAAAAGAACCTGCAACACCGACGCACGTGTCGGTCAAAACGTCACCATCGGCAGACGTGACTTTGAGGTAATTAAGGACTTCGTCTACCTGGGGTCCACTATGAATGCAGAAAACAACACTAGCGCTGAGATCAAACGAAGAATTGCACTTGCTAACCGCTGTTTCCTTGGCCTTAGAAAGCAAATGAGTAACAAAGCTTCTCTCGAGGGACCAAAGTGTCGCTATAAAAGACCCTCATCATCCCCGTCCTGCTATACGGTGCAGAACATGGACTATGACAAAAGCGGATGAAAGCACCTTGATTTGTTTCGAGAGAAAAGTTATTCACGTGATCTACGGTCTCGCATGCATAGAAGGTGAGTGAAGGTGAAGATGGAACGATGAGCTGTACATGATGTACTGTGTACGTAAGCTTAGCCAGAAAGGTAAAAGTCCAACGACTAAGATGCCTGGGTCACGTCGAATCCACACCCACAGGACAGCGCAATTGAGAAAGACCGCAGATCAGGTGGCGCGCACAAGTGGAAAGTGACCTCACCGAACTTGGAGTGCGCAACTGGTGACAGCTAGAGACCGAGCTAGATAAAGAAGTTTGTTGTGTGAGGCCTTTGTTCACACATTACTGTTAATATTGTTCATGTTCATAAGGCTGTGGATGATAGTACTTCAAATGTTTCAAACAGGCATACTAATTCCTGTCGATGTAAAAGTGCTGAATATGGAAAGAAGAAGGACTCGAAAGACAAGTTTAGTTATTATTAGACAGTGTTAACCCTTCTTAAAAACGAAGTAAAGAATCATAATGCTCTTACCTAATACTTATTATGTAAAGTAGAAAAACCCTGGAACAAAATCAGAAGATAAAAAATGGATCAGAAATCCGAAACAAAAAGCTGATGCTTTAGTTAAGCATATCGTGAATTTCTTCAAGTCAACACCATCAATAACAACAACAGACTCTTACAGCTTGTTGATAGAAACGACTTATGCGAATGTCATTTTGAAATATGTGTCAACTTTAGTTATCACCATTGTTGATTTTGAAGAAAATGCCTTCAAAAACTGCAATGTATAATAAAAACATGCGTTAAATTAAGATATGTACCACATTTTACTAAAAGAAGTAACATCTTACAGTACAATACCGATTATACTAACTATGGCAACATTTTTAAAGAACCTGTTACTAAAAAGCAAAGAAAGGCTTAGTACATCGAATTACAGATGTGATCAAAAAGGTACTTGAAGAAAAACAAGTATACTCGGCTATAATTTTGGATCTTGCTCAACACTTTGATATGGTTTGGCACTTCGGACTTGAGAATACTACTAAATACTGAAATCTTATGTTAGGAACCGACTCTTAAGAATGGGGTACGGCCAACATTACTAGGAACGAAAGAAAACTGAAGCCAGTGTACCACAAAGAAGTGTCCTAGTATTAACCTTGTACCTTTTATATACAACGGACATTTCAGTAGACATAAATACAACGCTATCATGGCTATCTTTGCTGATGATACTGCACTATTAGTGCCAGATAAACCCGCTTCAAAGTTGATAAGGTTAGTGATTGGGTTCATTTTACTCAGTTTCAAATCAATGTATTCGAATCACTCTATTTAAATTAACTATCGGAGTAACCTTTGAAATTTCATTTTATTATTGAGTATTTTACTTTTGTTATTCGTTCTTAGATTTTCATAGAATAATCTAGTTTTCTTTAAAATTAATAAATAATATGTTTTAGTTTTCTGAAACGCTTTCGTCTTTTAATTTTTTAACTTGAATTTTATTGAATGGGTATTAGTCAAGATTGAATCAAGACCATTATCCATAGTATCAAGAAAATAGCAATCTCCATCATAACCTTCAAATTTAAATGGTTACAGAAGTTGTTAAACAACACGCTGGCGCTGTTAAGGGATCAATAACGTCAAAACAACATGGATTTATTAGTGGCCGATCAACTTCGACTAATTTGTGCTTTTTTCCCAATTTTGTTTAAAATCTATGGAAGACAAAAAGCAAGTCGATGTCCTATACACTGATTTTGTTAAGGCGTTTGACAGAGTTCACCATGAACTTTTATTGTATAAACTTGAAAAACTGGGACTCAATACGAATTTTTTGAAATGGTTGAGGACCTTCTTGTTAAATCGTAAACAGGTCGTCCAGATTGATGGTTTTGCATCAATTTGTATAGAGGTGGAGTCGGGTCTCCCCCAAGGTAGTCACTTGGGACCACTTATGTTCGATTTGTTTGTAAATGATATTCCTGGCTGTTGTAATTTCGATTCAGAGACAACGTAACTTTCTGTATAAACTTATTTTATTTTATTTCAATTTTCTTAATTTTAATACATTTTATATTAGTGGTGTTGTATAGTTGGCGGACTAAATTCAAGTGGCCGAAAACCAGTAGCGTATGATAAATTGAGCTTTAACTTAATATATAATATAAAATATATTAACTAAATATAAATCAATACATAATATAAGATTATGATCATACGATGCCATTGCTATGTACATTCAATATTTATATAATGGTTAATATTATAGGGTAAACATACGAATGTTACAATCTTCCCTTTCTTAGATTAGGACTACCTATTTACAAAAAATATTTAAATATAACTATTATTGTAGGTATATAACATTTTGTTTTTACATAAAATTCACAATCTAAGTAGGTACAAATTTGTCTGGTTTTTTTTTTAGTTCTTTTAGAACGCCTTAAGGGCCTTAGAGTACTATTTTCATAATCTTCTATTTTGTAATTTTTATGTGTTTGCAATTCAATTTTATTTCGATTTACATTTTCATTTTCAGTTTTGAGTTTGACTTCAGGAAAAATACTATCTTTTACATTTTTTGAACAAGAATCTGCAATAAAAATTTTATCGTTTAAACTAGAGTATCTTAGTTGATTTTCATGCACAAACTTAATATAATCGTTAACTTTTATTAGATATGTAAGCCTGCTTAATACTTTTTCGACTTTTGCAGGAATCCATCGAACGAAATTTGTATAATCACTTTTATACATAACAAATTCTCCTACTTTAAATTTGTTGCTACTTTTAAATTTTAAGCTATTTGAGTTTTTGACACTTTTTAACTTTTCATTAGAATTATTAATACAAAATTTTTTATTGTAATCCAAATTTGTTTTAACTTTAGAATTCAAAATATCAAAATAAAACTTAGGTTTATAAGAAAATATTAATTCTAAAGGTGTCTTGGATGTTGAAGTTGTTGGCGAATTCCTGTACGTGAATAAATAATTTTTAATATTTTCCTGATAAGTTTGTTTCCTTTTCGAGACAAAATTTTTTTAAAACTCTTTTAACATTTTGTACGGCACGTTCAGCAAGTCCATTTGACTGTGGGTGGTAGGGAGGCGAATGAGTTAATTTTATTTTGTATTTAGAACAATAATTTTGAAATTTAAAGGAACCAAACGGTGGTCCATTATCACAAACGATTTCTATAGGAAACCCAAAAACGACAAAAAATTCTTCGAGTTGTGAAATCGTATTTTCAGCTGTTGTATTTTTCATACATTTTATTTCGCAATATTTGCTATAAGAATCGATAATTATAAGAAAACTTTTCCCTGAAAAATAAAAAAAATCTATATGAACCCGTTCTAAAGGCGAATTAGTTTTGCGGCCATTTGGTTGTAATTATTTCCTTTTTTACATTTTGGGTCTTTTGACAAATTTCACAAGAGTTTGAAAAGTTCTCTATATCTTTATTACAATTAATCCACCACACATATGAACGGGCAATCATCTTCATACGTTCGATACCTATGTGATTTGTATGTAATATTTTCAAACATGAGTGGACTAGACACTTTGGTAAAATAATGCGATTTCCTCTATAAATACATCCATTATCTGTGGAGAGTGTATTTTTAATTTTGTAATATGATGAGCAAGACTGTGGAATTTGTTTAGGCCAAGCACTCATTAAGAAGGAATAAACACTATTTAGTGTATCATCATGTACTACATGCTCTTTAATAAGTGCAGGCTGAAGAAAAAAATCTTTTTCAGAAGAAAAAAAATTTATACCCACTGTCTCTACGTCCGTACTTCCTTCGATTGGCAATCGAGAGAGACCATCGGCGTTTGACATAAGTGAACCGCGTTTATATGAGATCGAATAATCATACATGGACAGTATAACTGCCCAACGTTGAAGACGGGAAGCAGCTACCGGGGGAGTTCCCTTTTTCGGATTGAAAATCTCGCGAAGCGCTTGATGATCCGTATAAATGACAAATTTTTGACCATATAAATAATTATGGAACTTTTTGACTGCGAACACAATCGCTAATGCCTCTCTGTGAAGCTGGGAGTAATGCTTTTCAGACTCAGACAAGGTACTGGACGCGAAAATAACTGGTTTTTCTACCCCATTGACCATATGCGACAGCACAGCTCCTACACCAAACGGACTGGCGTCAGTTGCTACAATTATTTGTTTTGACGGGTCGAAAAGTTCAAGAATGTTGTTTGTTAAAAGCAATGTTTTGCAATTTTGGAAGGCATTTTGTGCCTCGACACTCCAAAAAAATTCAACATCCTTGCGAAGTAAATTATACAAAGGTTTTAGCTTTGTAGACAAATGTGGTATAAATTTACCATAATAGTTTATTAAACCTAAAAATGACTGTAACTGAGTTACATTTTGAGGTGCGGGTGCCTCAGAAATAGCTTTGACTTTATCTTCTTTTGGAGTAATACCTCGTACAGAAATATTATGACCCAGATATGCGACTGACTTTTCTAAAAATTTACATTTATCGATGTTTATGCGAATATTATGTTTATTCAATTTTTCTAGCACTGCAAACAAAGTATTTTTGCACTCATCCTCTGAAAGACCGCCAATGAGGATATCATCGATATAACAAAATACGTTTTTAAACCCAAGAAGCACACGATCCATTACGGACTGAAATATCGCCGGTCCACTCGCGACACCTAAAGGCAATCGAAGACAACGATATAACCCTTTTAGAGTGTTAATAACTAACAAATCTTGACAAGCTGGATCGATGGCAAGTTGTTGGTATGCACCTGTAAGGTCAATTACGCAAAATACCGAACAATTTGCTAAATTTGCATAAATATCTTGTGGGTTAGGCAAGGGGTAAAATGCGGTTTCTATAAATTTGTTGATAGTGACTTTGAAATCAACGCAAAGTCGAATATCACCGTTGGGTTTAGGAACAACAACCACAGGACTCGCCCAACGACTATATTCTTTATCATTATATATACTTTATCATTACACATTTTAATTAACTCAGCTTCGACTTTTTCGCGTAATTTATATGGAACACTATACGCGGCGTGAAATATTGGACTCGAATTATCTTTCAAAACCACACTCGCTGTGAACCCGACAATTGGACTTGTTAAATTTTTTTCTAAAGTACCCGGAAATTTTAGTTTTATTTCACTGACTACGTTTAAATTATTATTACTTACAACTTTAATACTTCTTTTAAAACAAAAATGTTGTCTCCAACTAGGAAATAGGTTATCTAACCACGTCCGACCAAGTAGAGGCTTCTTCGGCCATTGACCTTCAATGACAATTAATTTTAACGCGAAACTTTCTTCTCCAAGACTGACTTCAGCATTCATACTTCCCAGTTCTTTTATAATGCTACCTGTAACAGAACAAAGATTATTTTCAGAATTATTTAAATTTTCTTTAGGGAATCTTAAAATAAACTCAGCTTCGCTAATAATTGATGCCGTTGCACCAGTGTCGATTTCCATTGTGACAGGTTGCCCATTTACAATTAGTTCACACTGGAGTGGTCCCTGTGCACATGTTGTTGATGACTCGATGGTGTTCAGGCTCGAAACTGGGACTACGTTATCAATTGTGTTGACAGCATTGACTTGGTTTCGATCTTTCTTCTTACAGAAAGTAGATGTGTGACCTTTTGCGTGACAAAGAAAACATTCCCAATTCTTGGCGGGGCACGAGTTTGGGCTATGATTTCTTCCGCAACGATAACACGATGATGGACTGGACTCGATACGACGATTGGACTGACTGGACTGATTGGACTTCGCGGACTGATTTGACTGGGCTGATGGTGTATGCGAATTGCTTTTTCTTGCTGTACTTTGATGACTTTGACGACTGAAATAGTTATTTCTCTTTTGACGATAAATTGCTTGTTGTGGCACAGCTTGCAATGACTTTGACGTTTTTTGTGACAATTCCATATTCAACGCTTTCTCGCAGTATTTGTCGAATGTAAGAGAATCGTCATTTAGGAGCACTTGTTGAATTTTTTCATCGTGAAGACCAATGATGAAACGATCAGTGAGATTTTCATCCAAAATTTTAAGCATGTGATCAGCCACCATTTTGTCTGTGGTGTTGGTTTTAAGAAAACCACCAAAATCACATGTTTGGGCCAAAGATTTTAATCTCACTATAAAATCGTTTATTGGCTCACCTTCCTCTTGTTTGGCTTTGTAAAATGCATACCTTTCAGCTCGTTTGTTCTTCTTTGGTGAAAAATGACTCCGCAGCAAAGACATCAGAGTTTCAAAATCCTTTGTACTCGGCAGATCAGGCATCGTAAGAGACATCAAGACTTCGTAAATTTCAGCTCCCACAATGGTGATGAAAAGTGGAGTCTTAGCTTCTTGCTGAAGATCGTTGACTATGAAAAATTGCTGGATTCTGTCTTCGTACGCTTTGAAATTTCCACCTGGCACAAATGGCTCGATATGGCCAACCAATCGACTTGACATTTTTTTTTTTTTTTGATTGACTTTTGTTTATGACTTTTCTTTATTTATTGCACGACTTTTTTTTACTTTTTACTCGTCGCCAGATTTGTTGTAATTTCGATTCAGAGACAACGTAACTTTTTGTATAAACTTATTTTATTTTATTTCAATTTTCTTAATTTTAATACATTTTATATTAGTGGTGTTGTATAGTTGGCGGACTAAATTCAAGTGGCCGAAAACCAGTAGCGTATGATAAATTGAGCTTTAACTTAATATATAATATATAATATATTAACTAAATATAAATCAATACATAATATAAGATTATGATCATACGATGCCATTGCTATGTACATTCAATATTTATATAATGGTTAATATTATAGGGTAAACATACGAATGTTACACTGGCGTTTTCAATTTTTGTGACTGTTTGATGTTTGCAGAAGACGTTAAATTGCTTATTCAAATATCTTCAGATAGTGATTGTTTAAACTTTCAAAATAATATTGATTTATTTTTAAATTGGTGCTCGTATAACCTAACCATCTCGAACTCAACACATCAAAATGTAAAATTTTTAGTGCTTACAGAACGTTAACTCCGTTAACTTTTAATTATAAATTTGGAATGGTAACACTCTCAAGGGTCAGTGAGGTGAAAAATCTTGGTGTTATCTTTGATTGCAAACTCACATTTTCTGCCCACATCGATTTTATTGTTTCGAAAGCTAATTCCATGTTAGGTTTCCTCAAACGAACTTCAAGCGTTTTTAAAGGTGAGTATACTTTGAAGGCAATTTTTTTTTTTCATTAGTGTTGCCTATCTTAGAGTATTGCTGTGTGGTTTGGTCCCCATTTTACGATAATGCTATTGCAAGAATAGAAAGGATACAAAAAATGTTCTCGCGATTCGCGTTAAGGAATTTGAGATGGTCTGACGGAATGCCTGCTTACTTTTCAAGATGTGCGTTATTAGATTTGAAAACCCTTAAAAGCCGCAGACAAGCTCAATGCGTTCTTTTTATTAAAGACATTTTAAGTAATTGTATAAAATCTGAAGAACTACTTGCGCAAATTTCTTGGTATGTTTCAGAAAGAAATCTAAGAATTCGTAATGATCTGTTATATGTTCCCATTAATCGTACAAATTATGGTTTAAATAATCCTGTAACTCGTTCGTTAACATTGTATAACTCTATCTGTAGTGAAGTCGACCTTTCTATGAATAGGGTTAGTTTCAAAAATATTGTTCAAAATATATTTCATTCTTGAGTTGAGCTAGAATAAGTAAATTGAAATTAATGTAAATACCAACCTTTTTGTTATCAGCAGATTGTTAAGTCAAATCCATTGATGAATAATAATAAATAATAAACACGCTGTTTCACACAATCAGCAATTAAATAAATGATACCAACTCAGAAATGGAGACCGTCTTTTACAAAGTAGTTCAGAGGCTAAAAATGACGAAGCCACTTGACCTGATATTCTTAAAAACATGGCAAAGTATTATCATTAATAACTTCCACAAAAGTGATTTAATATTAAAAAAGAAAAACCATTTGTCGATCCTTCATAAATTGGTCCTGATAAACGGGTGGTTTTAGTAGATACACTTATCGAGTGTCTTTTGAAGATTTTCATGGAGTGAAAAAAACCCTTTTTACAGTTGTTTTACGTTCTAGAGAAATAGCAAGCTTCATCCCTGCTCTTGAACAATTCACTCTTGGAATAATTATCAGCTTACATTTGAGCCTTACTTCTGACAAGCTTTAAAGTACAGAGATGCATTATGTTCAATTTAGGTGCATTTCATATAATTGTACTTAATAATACTTTTACAGCAGGTCTTTTGCCTTTCATTGTTAAAAAGTGTTATCAAGGCCAATTTGCTACCGAAAGTTTTTGGGAAAAGATTTGTTTTTCTAATTTACCACTTGAAACAAAATATTACTCAAACCTCAAGCCAAGGACCTGTAAATTTTTTTATACAGTTATTTTTTTAACCCAAGTTATATATTTTTTTCCACCATAACCATTATCGATTCATCACTAGTTTCTCATGGCTCGTATTTCGTCACAAGGAAAAGATGGAAAAAAGTCAATGAAATTTCAGATCATAAAATTAATTACGAAGTTTTTTTTTATTACCTTTTATGTGTACTTTGGCATAAGCCATTTTTGATTTTATTTTTTAACCAAGAGTTTTCAAAAACTTTGACTCTAAAATAAGGAACAAAAAAATAGCAACATAAAGATCCAAAGTAAGAAAAAAGGACCACAGAGAAAGGACGAAGAACTGTATGTATATAATAAAGGATTCATCAGACTTCATCTCATTTTGAATTAAAAAAGGATCTTTTATGCTTATGCATGGGAAGTGGCGTATATAAAAGGGAGAGGATGCACTATGCACACACACACATTAGATTTTGGTAAAGTTCTTTTTCTTCGGGTTCTTCTTTTTTTAATTTTTCTTTTTTTTTTGTAATTTTTATTGAAGGATGTGTATATGAAGTTTTTGGTTGCATAAAGTACAAGAGTAAGTAGGTACGGAATCCAGAGGGCAAGGGCTGAAGTATATACGGTACGGTATAGTTTTGTAAGTAAGTAAAATTTAATACTCTCCCTCGCTGGCTCCCTCTGTCTTTCTTTTTCTGTTTTCATAAAAAGGAAGCCTTGTGGTTTCAATTCACAAATTAAATGGCAAACGGGATAGAAACCTAAAAAGTAAACTACTTCGAAGAGTATAAGGATTATGATTATGATGGGGCTAATCATAAAATGCATGATTTTGTTTTGAGTTTAGTTATATTTTTATTTTGTATGGACGATCTAAAAAAGTGAAGGACATTTACTTGAATTAAAAGCATAATGCTAATGGAGATTTAACAAAAAGAAATTTATTCTTTTTGTTTGTGTTTGAGTTAAGAAAAAGCTTGCAGTAATGAAATAGTATTTAGGCCAGAAGCATTAAGCTAATTTACATCAGGAGACAAAGTTTTTATTATATACTCGTAACAGACTCAAGATTAACAAATGTTTTGGTATAAAGTTATGAACAGGTATTTTAGGTTGATGGGATAAAAAGTGCCTAGTGTTGAATTTTGAATTAAAAATTTGTATTAACATTTCATATGGATTTATCTTGATCGTCAAAAGGATATGAATAGAATAACACTATATAATAGTTTAAAGCAGATAATAATACAAATTTGCACTGATACAATATTAGCATATGATATATTTTGGATCATTTGTAGCACAAATATTGATTTTAAAATGAAGCCTATGGCAAAAAAAAAAAACATGGGAACTTATGTCGAAATTGAGTTAATTTTACACAGGGGCCCTACTATGTTACTCGATTCTACTTTTGATTATATTTGAAACTCATTCCCGATTTTACTTTAAAATCGTACTACGTATGAAAGTAGAATCGAATGCCGGTTATAACAACATGTTTTTTAAAAAATTTTGTACTTTTGAACGAGTATCGAGTTGTTTGACAGTTAAAAAAAAAAAAAACATCAAATTAAGAATAATTATTACAAAAATGGACACCGTTGGAATTTGGTTTATTTTGCAAGAAATTTAGTCATAGATCATTTTTGTTCTTCTTTTTCGGAATCAATGACTCCACTATTTTGGACACGTCTTCCATCACTGTTCTTATTGGCGACCCCGAAGCTAGAAATCCCTGGCATTCCATCGACGGCTGTTGATAGGTCAAGCAATTCCGCCACTTTATTTTCTAATGGCGTAAAGGATTTTTGCTTCGTCCTTGGTGCTGTTTTTGAAATCCGACCACACTTGAAAAGAAATCATGAATTAAAAAGGGGGTTGTTAAATTGAGTATACATACTTATTTTTTTCCATCATTTGATGTCACGTTGTGGTCGACCTTCTGCATTGAGATTTTGGGACAAATTTGTCCACAAATGTTGCGATTTTTGTCTTGCTTCGGGTGATTTGAAATATCCTTTGAAAAGGTCTTGTTGATTTGACATGAATTATATCATGATTTCAAATTGGTATTTGAAAATTAAGTCAATGGGTTAGCCATTAATTTTAAAGCAATTAGCCAAATAGATACATACATAGTACCAATTTTTCGAATTCAAAAAATATTATATTATATCTGTGGTAAAAAGTTGAAGTAGATTAAGTCTATTTTTCTAATTTTTCAATACGAAGAAAATAAGTTTTTCATATTTTCCTAAAACACAATTTTATTTATAAAAAAAGTACTTGAACCAAGTAGATGAAATTAATATGCAAAACAGGTGTTGGCAGTACCTAGGTAACCTCTTCTTTTATTTTGCAAAAAACTTATAGCAGAGTTGTCACTATTTTAGAAACATAAGCCAATTTAATAAAATGCTTTTCCAATAAATATATTACCTTAAGTGACATAAAATATTATATCAAATCACTTTTTTATATTTTTCGGACTTAGTTCGACAAAAGCTGTTTAAAAAAAAAACTAAAATAAACCTTAAAATCCTACATAAGCTAAGAACGAAAGCATTGTTTGATTTAAGAAAAAAAGATGTTTTTTAAAAATAAACTTTTATTTTAGAAAGACTCCATGAAGAACAAAGTTTATAAAATAAGTTTTTTCAGATCTCTTTTTTAACTTTTTAGTCATAAACAAAAATAAATAAATAAATCATACGATACAAAAACAATATAAAATTATGTATCATGTTTTTTAAATAATTTTAACTTAAGGCTTCGAATGCAAGAAAATAATATTATTAAGATTTTTAATTTGCAACTGTTTTTTTCTTTATTTTCTTCTTCATTTTTATCATCTGTCAAATCAGGATGAGAATTAATAATATCATCCGATTGAAGATTTAAATAAAAGTCGTGATATGACTTTTCGATCACTTGCAGTAATTCTAATAAATCTTTCTTCTTTTTCTTGCTGATGGTATTGGGCCCAGTGTAACAGTATGGAACTTCAACTATATCAACAAAATTCTTGCCTCGTTTTCTTATGTTCAAGTATTTGAACGGTTCATTTTCATCTAGAGTTGTTTTGAATTGACAATTGCAAATTCTTTGGTGAATCGCAACCATTTTATATTTTTCCAGACAAATTTTCTTTAATCGTCAGCAATTTTACGCCAAATAAATTTTTCTTTTGAAATTTTTGCAAAGTCAAGAAAGTCCGTCCGGATTATTTCATGAATAATGAATGGTTTTTTTCCCAACAGATCTAACCAGCTGGTACCAATCCCTTGGATGATGAATCTTAATAGTTGATGCTTTCTTTTTCCTCTCAATTGCTGCATGATCAACACTTCACTCCATGTGAGTATGGCCAGGCACTAGAACTTTATGGTCGATAACATTAATGTGCGAATTATTGCAAAGAATCTCAAACATGGTGGCAACATATCCGTTTCTATTCTGACCCGCACAACAATAATTGTACACAATTAGGTGTCATACGTCTGATGAAATCGTTTGAAGATGCTGGAAAACAGAAGAAGCAAGCTCATTACCACCTCGGTTGGCTGTTGACTCATTCCACATGTAACAGAAAGCTTGGTTAACAACGCAGTCATGAATTGTCAAGTTATAAATCCACAGTTGTCGCTTATAGAAAGATACATTAGTTCTATTAAATGGTGTAGGAAGGCACTGTTGAAGATCGAAAGAAAAAACTTTTGTCGAACCACTATTTCTAGCATACTCCTTGTCCTTGGCCTTGCTTTCGTACGCCATCCAGGTCAGCAGCCTTATGATGATTTTCCTGCTCAGCTTTTAATAAGCCTTTCTTCTTCGTCTGGTTCCACTTCAAATTTTAGTTTTTAATATCTCACATTTATGGCAAGTATCAAGCTTAGGTTTTTAGGATATTTTATTCATAGTTTTAAATATTTTTGAGTAAGTAGAAATTGATGCCACTGATTCGTATTTTTCACAGTATAATTTATACATAGTATAGAAAGTGTCAGGCTGCTATGAAAATATTTTTGGCAGTGTCTCTTCGGTTGTAGTGTGACTCATACGAAAGAAAACTGTATATGATCCCGGATCCGGATCTCTTTTTTCATTCCAGTTTCAAACTTGTTGGATAATCCTCTTTCTCGTTGGTCTGGTTGTGTTGTTGTTCCATTTGACTCCAGCTTCCTTTTAACAGCTGTTTTTATGAATTGCTCTGTTTCAGATATATGTACATACATATATGTATGTAGTTGATCGAAAACATTTTTGGCAAACGGACATTTTTTTACCATGAACTTCTAATAAGAAATAATAATTTGAAACATTTCTTTTTTTTGGATTTGTGCCATGTTTTAAAGTAATATTTGATTTTGTTTCTTCAACAATGATGAGACCACACCCGTAAGCTTGTCGTAAATTGTAATCTTCAAGTACACAATAAGTTTCGAACGGACGGTTTGAATTTCCTGGCTTTTATCAATTTTCTAGTGCGTGTTGTATAAGCTTTTCCAGTGTTTCTGTTTGCTTTTCTTGTAGATCTGTTTTCTTTTGTTTCTTCAGAACAGGCTTTGGGGTTAATAACTTCAATTTCAGTGTTACTTACCTTTGCTCCAGATGATCAGATAAATTAATTTCAAAAAGAGCTGCAGCTTGTCTAGTATCTTCGCTGACATCACTTTCTCCACTAAAGCTAAACTCGGAACTCGGAAAAAAGTCAAGATCTTTAATGCTGTTACCATCTTCATCAAAGTCAAAAAGCAAAAAACTATGCGAAATGTTCTCAACATCAAAATTAATTCTGAAGTTGAAAGATGAGGCCGTTTCATTTAAAACTGGACTCTCAAAAATACCGGTATCTTCAGATGTATTTCTTTTCCTTGGAATATCTGCTAAGAGAAATAAAACAATAGGTACGAGTACATTATTTTCAATAAATAATATTACTAATGTAGGTACATAAATATGATTTTAGTAATAGTATGGGAGGCGACGGTAAAAGTACCTACCTCATCGAGTCAATGGAAAATTTGGTCATTAACGAATGGTAAATGACACGAAGATTACAAAACCGCTGGTCGGACAGACTTTTTCCGGGCCTTTTGGCCGCAAAATGGGCACTTCCGGTTGCGTTTTTTGGTGTTGGGGTATACCATCAGGTCAATGCAAAATTTAAATAGTAGTTGGTAGAGATCTGGTGGTAGATTTAAAATCATTTGGTCGGACAGACACAATCCGGGACCAACCCTTTGTCCGACCATCTCAAAAAACGGTATTTTTGGTGTTGACCTACCTCATCGGGTCAATGGACAGATGGGGTATCAAATGAAAGCTAGGACCATCTACTTTAAGAATCTACTGGTCGGACAAACTTTTCATGGGCCAAACATACGTCCGACCGCTTTTTCCCCAAAAAAATGCTTTCATCTTTTTTCACCTTTTTTCATCTTTTTTCATCTTTTTTCAACTCAATATCAAACATTTTTAAGTCAAATAAATATAAAATTTGTATCAGATAAAAGTTAACATTGTCACCTAAATAAATTATATAAAAAAGTTTAAAAAAAAATTACAAAAAGCCATAACAAAATTTATTGATCATTTTTTTCTCAGGAAATTAATTTTTTTTATAAATTAAATAAATGACATACTTACCGACGAACTACTAACTCCAATTAAAATGCAATCCTGTTTCTGTACTTAAAATTGCAGCAGGTATCTAATAAAAGTATATTTGTTGGTTCTAATGATAATTAATAAGGTATTTAATAAAGACTAAATTGTTTTTTCAACACATTTTCATGAACGTTTTTTTCAGGTTTTCAAGGAGTATAAGAACGAGTGATTTTGAATTGTATGTGGATTTTATTTTCGAACTTTCCAATTTATTTTTTGTGTTTAACTAACCTAATTATGCAAGGTGGATATTAAAATATCATTGTAATTTAGTTGAATTAAAAATACAAAATTTTAATTTAATAAACGAATTTAAGCGTGGTGCTTTTGGTATAAGGCGTACAGCAAAAAGTTTTTCTAGGTCACCAGTTGACCTGATTCTCGAACAAACTATTAATGCGGATGCTGCTAACTTGCTTGACTGGTGTTACCCATTTTTAAAATTCAGTTTCAGCAAGACAACGCTGGGCACTAAGTCATAACTTAAGAATACAAATTATTTCCCAAATGTTAACTGAAATAAAAATCGGACAATCGGATGATATATGTCATGAGCTTGCCAGAAATAGAATTCAAAAGGACAAGAAAGCATTAACTGATATCGTTAATGTTTTCAAACAAAATATAAATCCTTTTGATAAAAACTTGGGAAAAGAATTTCTTTTTAACATAACAACAGGTAGAGCGACAAGTCAACAGACAGCTGACTTTGTTCTAAATGTCAATGAAACAGGCAAAAACAAAAGGTAACACTTATTGAAGAGTGTTCTGAAAACATTGGTCGATTTGAAAAACCTTTAAAGCGCAACAATATTCTGAACTTCGCATCAGAATGCTTAAAAAAATATCAAAAAAGTAGAGATGGTACAAAACAGAGCCTTATAAAAATGGAACGGGATGCCTTTGGGAGATCATTAGCAATAGCTTTAGAAAAAAAAATTGACATGGAGGTTTGTTTATCATATCCATTGTCTCCAGCCCCCCCAGCCCTTTGTCACTATACTGGTGAGATGCACAAAACTGACAAAGCAGTTTTGGCAAAAAAACTGAAATCTAGAATTTCTCCGTCCGAGCCGTTAAAAAAAGATATTGAATTAATTGATGGCTTTTACTTAATCCATCTCTTAGGGTCATTAGTTCCTCAAACATTTAACAAAATATCCGAGATGATTTTAACAAGGGTATGTTACACGAATGCCACGGAAGTTCATGTTGTTTTTGACCGCTATTTACACCCATCCATCAAAGACTCTGAACATCGCGTTCGAAATGAAGTAGAAGTCTCAAATTTCACGATTTCTGGACCACTTCAAAAACGAACAGATGATTTTCTTAAATGCCTTAAAAACCCCAAATTTAAAGAATCACTTGTAAGATTTTTAGGGCTGCACTGGGAGGATAGTTCCTTGATTCCAATTTTAGGAGACAAAAAAGTTTTTTTGACGGTAGATGACAAGTGTTTTTCCTATGAAGTTCAAAACCAATGTATTTGTAAACGTGAGGAATATGAATATAGTTGTAGCCATGAAGAAGCCGATACCAGATTAATTTACCATATAAGCAAATCAAAACCTAATTCCAACATTATGGTTCGAGCATCTGACACAGACATACTCGTTATTTTACTGGGGAATATGCACAAACTCAAGAACTTAGAGATTTGGTTAGCAAGTGGCAGCTCAAAAAGAAATAATTTCAATTGCATAAATTGTACGCAACTAGCTTCGACATTGGGAGTGAGTTTATGTGCTGCGCTACCAGCATTTCATGCCTTTACAGGTTGCGACTATACGGCCAGTTTTTTTAGAAAAGGAAAATCTAAACCTCTAGATATCCTTCAAAAAAGTGGTTGTTATAAAGCTGCCTTTGAAGCATTGAGTAAAAAAACTGATCGTTTACTGGAAAAAGATACAGAAGTTATTCAAAACTTTACTTCACATATGTATGGTCTACGGAACTGCAAAAGTGTAAATGAAGCTAGATTTCAAAGGTTTCAAAACATATATGCTTCTAAAAAAACGTCGGTAGGTATTTTTTGTAAAAATATAAAAAACTTTGACCCTAGCTTGATTCCACCATGTTTTAAATCACTCAATGAAAAAATTAAAAGAACAATTTGTGTAAGTTGTATGTGGGCTAATGCCACAGAAGCAGAATGCGTCAAACTGAGGGCAGAAGATTTTGGGTGGGTATTGAAGGATGAAAAGTTTATACAACTTTGGTTTCAAGGGGATCCCACTCCGCTTAATGTTGATGATATTATTTTAAAAGACAAAGAATTGGAATATTTGAGTGAGGAAGATTCTGTTGAAGACGATATTTCTTAATTTTTTATTATTTTAATTGTCGTTGAATAATTACTAGGATATATGCAAAGTTTATTTTTGTATTCTATGTATTGATATGTGATATTATGTTTATTTTATATAGACATATGTATGAGTAACATTTAATTAATAATTGGATTAACTTTTCCCTGCTGGAAGTAGATAGTTCGTCGGTAAGTATGTCATTTATTTAATTTATAAAAAAAATTAATTTCCTGAGAAAAAAATGATCAATAGATTTTGTTATGGCTTTTTGTAATTTTTTTTTAAACTTTTTTATATAATTTATTTAGGTGACAATGTTAACTTTTATCTGATACAAATTTTATATTTATTTGACTTAAAAATGTTTGATATTGAGTTGAAAAAAGATGAAAAAAGATGAAAAAAGGTGAAAAAAGATGAAAGCATTTTTTTGGGGAAAAAGCGGTCGGACGTATGTTTGGCCCATGAAAAGTTTGTCCGACCAGTAGATTCTTAAAGTAGATGGTCCTAGCTTTCATTTGATACCCCATCTGTCCATTGACCCGATGAGGTAGGTCAACACCAAAAATACCGTTTTTTGAGATGGTCGGACAAAGGGTTGGTCCCGGATTGTGTCTGTCCGACCAAATGATTTTAAATCTACCACCAGATCTCTACCAACTACTATTTAAATTTTGCATTGACCTGATGGTATACCCCAACACCAAAAAACGCAACCGGAAGTGACCATTTTGCGGCCAAAAGGCCCGGAAAAAGTCTGTCCGACCAGCGGTTTTGTAATCTTCGTGTCATTTACCATTCGTTAATGACCAAATTTTCCATTGACTCGATGAGGTAGGTACTTTTACCGTCGCCTCCTGGACTATAACTACTATCTTTGTAACTAAGAAAATTACCTTCTATAACACAACTACTAACGTTGGACTATCTCTGTTCGCTCTCTAAATTTTTAAAAATATTGTTTAAGGCTAAGACCAGTATTTCTCGTGGTCTGTTCATTTTAATTTAATTTCCACAGCAAGTTTCGTAAGTATTGATACTGAACAAAAGAAATATTTAATTTAAAAAATATTTGGTTAAATAAATCATAAGAAGTACTTACCTACACAACGCAACAAATTAACACATGAATTTATTTTGTGTTCACTTAACTCACGTTTAAGACGACGACAGTTACATTTGAAAAAATAACTTACTTTGACTTTAAAACACAACTTTGTCGCAAATTCATTGAGTAAAACAGCTTAGGTTATTTAAGCTGTGTTGTAAAATTGAGTTTGTTCAATATTATTAACTTCCCATAGGAAGTTATTGTAATGGGTCCGATTTGTCAAATTGAAAGTTTTGACATTTCTCGAAGTTTCAATGTCCCTTGAGTCGAAATAAAAGATTTTAAGAAAGATGTCTGTGCGTGCGTGTGTACGTACGTCCGTACGTCCGTATGTCCGTACGTCCGTACGTTCGCGACGTTTTTTTCGTCGTCCATAGCTCAAGAACCAGAAGAGATATCGACTTCAAATAAATTTTGTTATACAGATAATAAGGCAGAAAGATGCAGAAAGGGCTCTCATGAAAATTGCGTGGGTGGTTTTTTTACCATAGCAGTTTAAAAAAAAGGTGAACATTTTGGTTAACCCTATATATCTTACGAACCAAAAACGCTAGAGCTTGAATTAAATTTTATATTGTATATTGTAACGTCATACCAAACAAGTATATTTTTAGAAAAAAATCCAATTAACGGTTTTTTTATAAATCAAAAAAACTGAAAAAAAAATTGTCACCTCGAAAATTTTACGACTAAAATATGATTTCATCTCCAAAACAATTTTGTGCAACGAAGAATAATGTTTTTGACATCTGATAAAATTTTGAGAAAAATCGAATTAACAGTTTTTTTTATAAAAAATAAAAACCTATAAAAAATATTACTCAAAGTTGGTAAAAATTGATTTTCGATTCAAATAGCTTTTCAAAAATTAAAAATATTGGCTTCAAACTTATTTTATTACAGAAAATATTATTTTTGATATTCAATGAAATAAAATATACAAAAAATAGTACGCAAATTTGGTAAAAATTGATGCATATAGACTTTTAAGCAAGACAAAACGACAGACGGGATGGGAAGTTATCAGTGTGGGTCGCATCCCAGCCTCTTTTTTTAAATAGCTTAGATCAATATAAGAACAAGGGTTATTCGATTGAACATAAGTTAAAAATAGCTTTTTATGTTGATATAAACGTTGTACTTCACTGAATGTCAGTTGTCACAATAGCTTATTGCCGACTTAAGCTACTTTAAAAAAAAATATATTCTTCGAAAGGTTATCGAGCTTTTTTAATACAGACATAAGCCGTTATACAAATGCAATTTTTGTTCAAAAAAAAACATAAGCTACTATGATTTTTTAATTTTAACGGTTTATTATTTTGCATAGAGTATTGAGACCCGGACTAAAAAATAGCTGAAAAAAAGCTTAACACGATGGGCATAAAACCGCGATTTTCACTTATGTCGATATAAGCTAATTTTAACTTAATACCACAGATATATTGGGACATGATACCGAAATAATAAAATTAAAAAAAAATCATCTAAAGGTGTTTTTTATGAATCAAAAAATCTGAAAACAAAAATAATTGTCACCTCGAATATTTTACGAACAAAAAACGATATTATCTCCCAAATAATTGTATGCAATGAAAAATAACGTTGTTGACATCTGGTAAGATTTTAAGAAAATCGAAATCAGTTTTTTTTTAAATAAGAACCTAAAAGAAAAAGTTACTAAAAGTTGGTAAAAAATGATTTTTGTTTTCAACATGTAGTACAATTTTTATAAAAATCCGACAGTCAGTTGTTTTCTCGAAAATGTAATGTTGCCGTAAGTTGAGAAAGAAATGCCACTTTGGAGGTGATTCCAACAAAATAAAGATCCAAGTATAGCTCGAAGGGGGAGCAAGGACGTGGCTTGTGAGGAATAAGTTCGGTGATATGGAATGGCCGGCCCAGTCTCTAGATTTAATCCAAGAGAGACATTGTGTGGAGTGGTGTAAAAAGTAATGAATTAAGGTATTAAGTAAAAATAAGCTTGGTCACATTTTCTTATTGACAGATATCAAAGGGCGGTTAAATTTTAGTGATCGATATTGAATGTAAACCACATCTAAACGTCAATTTTTGTCAATGCATTTGACATTTCTCAATTTCAAACTCAATTTAAAGATACAAAAGTTGAAAGTTTTATTTTTAATCATAACAAAATAGTTAAAAATTACATTTTGTATAACTAATTCAAAGTTTAACTCAAAAAGTTTAATATCACATCAAAAAACTACTTTTGCTGCAAGGTAGGAGTATTTTATTTACAATTCAAAAAAATCGCAAAGAAACTTCGCTATACGGTATCATCATGAGTACTTCAAATAAAAGAAACTTAACAGCAATTTCTCCCGAACAACTAAACAACAACAAAAAACGCGACTCCGATAAAACCGAAATAGGGAGGATGTCAGTCGCCCAGTTCCAAGAACTGCTCACAGCAACTATCGCCGATCAAGTCAAGGATCTAGCTACCAGAGCTGATGTCGCTTCTCTAACCGCGGAGATTGAAACATTAAAAATAACAAATTCTCAATTAAACGAAAAACTAAAGACAATGACAAATCGTTGTGACATTCTGGAATCACAATTAGAAAATTTATCACGGAAGCAATATGAAAACTGTGTTGTAGTACACCTTCCTCTAGATCGACAAACTAGTGCAGTTGACACTGCAAAACAAACTTGCGCTGAGCTTCTCGAATTAAAAGAGGGTGAAAGTTTCCATATTAATAAAACACGCGAAATCACAAACACTAACACTGGGCAACCGTCTTCTTAGAACTTCACTCGGCACAAGAAGCAAATAAAATATTGTCAAAAGGAAGTGGGATTAGTTTTTTCCGCGAACAATCACTAATATATCGGAAAAAGAGACAAGGTCTACACGAAATAAAAACCAAACTACAAGAAATCAACCCGAAAGAGAGAATGTCACTGAAAGGAGATAAACTTTTAATAAATAACAAATTATATACTTATAATTATAACTACTCGAATGAAATCTTAATTGCGAAAACCGAACAAGACTTAAAATTTGCAAAACAGCTGTTTGGAGAAAATACATCAAATTTTTTTGACAGCAGCGAGGGAGTGAAGTTAGCTCCACTTGGAATTGAAAATATCGCTTCCACCTCTCGACTGACTGCGGCGCCATCTAGTAGAAAAAAGATTAGGAAAGAGTTGCCGTCTGCCATATTAAAGAAAATTGTATAAATTTATCTATTTTAGCTTATAATATTTCAGGTCTTAAAAATAAATTAATTCAGCCTGATTTTTTTAAATTTATTTTAAATTATGATGTTATTATTTTAATTGAAACTTACATTGAATATAAATTTCAAGACAGCTTTGTTAAATATTTTAAAGATTATAAATTAAAATTTATTCCCGCAATAAGATCTAATATTTATGGAAGGGCAAGTGGAGGTATCCTTTGTGATATTAAAACCAAACACTCACATTTTACAGACGTCGAAAATGAAGTTGTCATTAAAATTTCAAACACCAATATTAGTTATCACATAGTTCCTATATATATAAACTGCAATAACTGGACTAATGACTTCGAAAAACTATGTGATTTTATGATTAACAAGCCACTAGAAAACATTATGCTTATCGGCGATTTCAATGCTCGTATTGGAGAACGCCAAAACTTGTTAATTCATATGATGCCAACTAACTTAATCAATCAACAACAAAGGACTTCCAAAGACAAAACTACTAACAGCAACGGTAAAAAACTAATGGAGTTATTTGAAAATTTTGGACTTTTTGTTTTAAATGGGATTTCTAAAGGAGATGCAAATGGAGAGCTGACCTTCATTAGTGGCCAAGGAGAGTCTGTAATAGATTTCGCAGCAATCTCTGGAAATTGGTTTGATGCAGTTAACAATTTTACAGTACTTCCATCTATCTTCTCGGCTCACATGCCAATACTAGTAACAGCATCTTTCGAACGATTCGAGTCACAATTAATGTCTGATTTTGTCCGAAAATACAAGTGGAAAGACAGGAATATAGAACAGTATCAATATCAACTAAGGCGAAATTTACATCTCCTTAATCGAGACTCGAATGCTACAATGGATGAAAGGGAAAAAAGCATAATGGAAGTTATTTACTCATCTTTGCCACCACTTAATGATAGATATAAAACATTTACCCCTAAAACTAAGTGGTATGACAAGGATTGTCACAAAATTCGAATGAAATCGTTCAAATACCTAAAATTATACAGAACTTCAAATATGCTACTTTTCAAAAACCTCTATCTACGAACAAACAAGGAGTACAAATCACTATGTACAATGAAGAAAGCTCTCTACTACAAGGATCTAGCAAATAAATTGTCTCATAGCAATAATTCAAAAGAATTTTGGAATATTGTAAAAGAAGTAACCGATGGGAAAAGAAGTACGAAGAAAACCCTTGATGCTGAAACTCTAGCTGCTCATTTTTTTTCAGCTTCGCTCTTCCAAATACTGAAGTTGACGAAATCGATGCTCAGATAACACCAATGGAACTTGATTTTACTTTGCAACAATTAAAAAACAATAAAGCGTCTGGTATTGATGGAGTTCCTGTTGAATTTTTCAAATACAGTAGTAGAGAATTAAAAGAATATATCCTTGACCTTTACAACTCACTATATGAGAACAGTTATGTACCCCCGAATTTTACGAAAGCTATTATAAATGTTATTTACAAGAAGGGCGACCCAAATCTTGCCGAAAATTATAGAGGAATCTTCATTTTAAATTCCCTTCGAAAAGTTTTCACCGCGATACTTTATAATAGGTTAGTTGGGTGGATCGAAAACACACAAAAATTAAGCGCCTTCCAAGCTGGCTTTCGTAAGGGTTTTTCTACTGTTGATCAAATTTATGCATTGACAAGTATCGTAAGAAATTATCTCGAAAAAAGCAGAATACTTTACATATGCTTTGTCGACTTTAAAGCAGATTTTGACACTATTAACAGACAAGCTTTATTTTACAAACTCTCGAACATGGGTATGTCAAGAAAATTCCTACTGTTATACCTGAATTTTCTCTCGACATCTTCAGCTGCTGTATGGGATGGATTGAAGATATCTGAGTGGGTTGCAACTACTTCAGGTGTTCCTCAAGGATGCATCTTGAGCCCTCTTTTATTTGCCTTGTTTATAGATGATGTTTCATCCATTCTACCTGGAGGTGTTGTGTATGCGGGGAATCTAATCAAAGTACTTATGTATGCTTATGACCTAGTACTTATAGCTGAAAATCTCCACACACTACAGCATCAAATAAACAAACTAGTGGCGTACTGCAACACGTGGAATCTTTTTATCAACATACAAAAAACAAAGGTTATGATTTTTGAAAAACGAATGGGCAGAAGAAGACCAGAGGAAGTTTGGAAGATTGGCAACGAGCGCCTCGAAACAGTAAATGAATTTAAATATCTAGGTGTTTTATTAACATACAATTTAAACTTCTCAAAACATGCAAAAGAAAAATGCAGCGAAGCTAAACTAGCCCTCAACTTAATGTGGCCGAAATTCTTCGGAAATATAAACGTTTGCAATGCCACGAAATTCAAAGTATTCAATGCAACCATCAATTCATGTATGCTATATGGTAGTCAAGCATTTGGTTTTACTCATTTCGAAGAGTTTGAGATAATTCAAAGAAACTTTTTCAAACGAATCTTCAAGTTACCTATGTCAACTCCAACGTATGCTATCTATGTAGAGTCAGGACTACCCCCAATTTTTATAAAAAGTCTAAAACAAAATGCAGATTACTGTATTAAAATCATGGGTAGAAATGATTCAAATCTACATAAACAAATAATGACTAAAGCACTATGATCGAATGCATCACCTTTTAAAGAGTGGAAAGAACTGGCTAATATATATGTACATATACATACAACTGCACATTATCGATTTCAGAAAACAACATTTCAGAGTGGCTTGATCAATTTTCACTTCTCATTGCGAAAATAGATGAAAATATTTTTAACCAACATCTTAGCAAAGCTTCAACGACCATAGCCAGAACAATTTATCGAAACCTCAACCATCGATTGCAGACTAATGTAGGATATTTCAACTTAAATTACTCTGCCGAAAAAATAAGTCTTATCTTCAAAGCAAGACTTGCACTATTGAATTTAAACTTTATCCCACATAGAATGGATCGGCAGGAAATATGCCATGTATGCAATAGAAGAGAACTAGAAAATGTCCATCATTTCATTGCTGTATGTCCTATTTTGCAGGAAATAAGAAGATTTTTTTTTGAAGAGAGCATAATATCTGTGGAAAGATTGTATGGGTTATTAAATGGTGCTGAGGGATGGTCGAAAGTGTACGAATTCTGTAAGCTTGCTCTCTCATATAGAAATAGTTTTTGACATCATTCGCACTTTGTGTTTCAAATCACTCAAAAATTGTATATTTGTGAAAGTTATGAAAACTAATATTAAGCTTAAATTCAAGTTGAATAAATAAAAATAAAATTGTACTTCTTTTCATATTACATTTATATCTTTTGTGTTTCAAATCACGTCAAAATTGTATTCATACAAAATTGTAATTTAAAAACTTAATTTGTTATGTAACGAATTTATAACTTAATTAATATACCATATTGATTCATATATGACTGTATGTTTAAATTAATTTACATTTATTTATATAATGTCATTTCCGGCAGACGGCAAATATGCCAAGTCCGTAATCTTACTACAAATTGTATATTATTTTAAAGATAAGATGAAAATAAAGAATAACAATAATAATAATAATAATAATAATAGCCGCGTTTTATTATCACCATGATCTGATCCGGATCTTGAATTGACATGCATTACAACAACAACACAAGATCCTGGTTTGTGTTTAGATCTCAATTTGAGATCCAAAATTTAATTCTTTTTTTCACAACAAGGAGCGCTTTATCATTGTTATTTCACATGTAAATGTTGGTATCATTACAAACAAATTAAATAAAATCTGTATTGCCATATAAACATTTCCATTTGACTGAAATAAAATATTTTTTAAATAGAAAGCGAGAAGCTTTATATTTATTTATTTGGTATATAATCCATGAAATAATTATAGATATTTTAACAAAACTAGATATTAATTGGTGAAATTAAAATAATTAAGTCGAAATAAATGTATATTTGACATAATTTATGGGTATTATTTTTCCCCAAAAAAAGGAACAAAAAAAATCATTGAGCAAAATGTTCTTTGGGCAACCCTGCTTAAAATGTCAAAAAATATAAATAAAATCGAGAAAGCTGCAGCACAAATGGGAGAAAAGATGTTCAAATAAATTGTAAGTAATCTCTAAATTAAATTATTTAAGTGTCACATTTATTAAAAGGTCAAAAAGAATCTGGACTACATGTGAGATCAAAGCGTTCCTGGATGCTTTGAGTTTGAGAGTGCAATGGTGATTTGCAGAAACATTTTCAAAAGTTCTGGAGCTTCCATTTTTGGTATGTGTTTGTTTTGTTTTGCTTCGTAATGTCACTTTTGAAAGAACGAATTTGACACTGCTACCAAACTTTAAATAACAAAAAATATTATGATCCAATGCTGTTTTATTATCATGATCTGATCCGGATCAGATCATAGTGATAATAAAACGCGGCTAATAAAGATACAAAATCGAGCAACGCGTTAAATTTAAATATCATCTTCAGTGATGAGGCGCATTTTCACCTCAGTGGATTCGTCAGCAAGGAGAATGCCGCATTTAGGCGATGAGTGATTGTCAAAAACTAATGCATGTAGGTACCCACAAAGATTGAATGTTTGGTGGGGTTTATCGACTGGCGGCATCATCTGTCCGTAATAAAGCTATTCAGGTATAGTTACTGTGAATGGTATCGTGCGATGATCACGAACTTTTTATGGCCCGAATCGAAAGTTATGGATGTGAACGATATGTGGTTTCAACATGACAGTGAAACTTGCCACATAGCTAACGAAACAATGGCTATTTTGTGCTACAAATTCAATGGCCATGTTATCTCACGTGGTGCCAAATTCAATTGGTCGCCAAGATTATGTAATTTGATACCATTTGACTTCTTTCTTTCGGGTTATTTCAAAGAAAAGGTGTACGTCGACATTTTTTTCCTATAATATGGTTTTATAATAGTATCTGCGTAGCTTGTCTCCAAAAGAATATTTTTAAATTATATTAAATTAAAAGTAAGCAAAATTTACCATTTTATATAAAATACAATTTTAAAGTTACAATTTTTTGTACAATTTTTTAATTTGTACAATTCGTGATACATTTTTTAGTTTTTTTTAATGTTTTGAATCATGACAATTTTTTTTTCGGCAATGCGTTGATTATAATGGGTGATTTTTTTGAGGTTAGGATTTCCATGCATTAGTATTTGACAGATCACGCGGGATTTCAGACATGGTGTCAAAGAGAAAGATGCTCAGTATGCTTTGACATTTCATTATGAATAGACTTACTAACGAGCAACGCTTGCAAATCATTGAATTTTATTACCAAAATCAGTGTTCGGTTCGAAATGTGTTTCGCGCTTTTTAATCGACAAATTTTGTTCAGCGATGAGGCTCATTTCTGGTTGAATGGCTACGTAAATAAGCAAAATTGCCGCATTTGGAGTGAAGAGCAACCAGAAGCCGTTCAAGAACTGCCCATGCATCCCGAAAAATGCACTGTTTGGTGTGGTTTGTACGCTGGTGGAATCATTGGACCGTATTTTTTCAAAGATGCTGTTGGACGCAACGTTACGGTGAATGGCGATCGCTATCGTTCAATGCTAACAAACTTTTTGTTGCCAAAAATGGAAGAACTGAACTTGGTTGACATGTGGTTTCAACAAGATGGCGCTACATGCCACACAGCTCGCGATTCTATGGCCATTTTGAGGGAAAACTTCGGAGAACAATTCATCTCAAGGAATGGACCGGTAAGTTGGCCACCAAGATCATGCGATTTGACGCCTTTAGACTATTTTTTGTGGGGCTACGTCAAGTCTAAAGTCTACACAAATAAGCCAGCAACTATTCCAGCTTTGGAAGATAACATTTCCGAAGAAATTCGGGCTATTCCGGCCGAAATGCTCGAAAAAGTTACCCAAAATTGGACTTTCCGAATGGACCACCTAAGACGCAGCCGCGGTCAACATTTAAATGAAATTATCTTCAAAAAGTAAATGTCATGGACCAATCTAACGTTTCAAATAAAGAATCGATGAGATTTTGCAAATTGTATGCGTTTTTTTTTAAAAAA
Organism: Eupeodes latifasciatus; assembly: GCA_920104205.1. Classification (NCBI taxonomy): domain Eukaryota; kingdom Metazoa; phylum Arthropoda; class Insecta; order Diptera; family Syrphidae; genus Eupeodes; species Eupeodes latifasciatus. The sequence goes on along the minus strand of OV049924.1, from coordinate 338,170,897 downwards.
AGTTCTCAAGCTCTTAAAAAATCACCCGATACTTGGTGTAATGTGTTGAAGTTTACGTATTCCGTACTTGTTGTAATTTCTTGGTATCTGTAGCATTCCTTGTGCATGTCTTCTAAGAATGAGTTGGTGTTGGATCGTCATCTTAAAAATATCTTAAACTTGTAGTGACTTAAAAAGTACGGAAGTCTATATCTCATGACTTTTTTTTCAATCGCAGCATCTTTATTGTTAACACAAAATGTTCTGTTTCGAAGATATTCTGTCAGCCGATCATCAATAGAGCCACGAATTCCAACTCTTCTTAGAGCTTCGATAAGATTTGAGATTCATGAATTAAAGGATGAGGTAATTCTACACATTAATGGCTAACATCGGTTGTGATGTTCCATACATAATTGAACTACAACAATATTATCATAATAAAAAGAAATGACAATAATTTTGTAAATAATTTGTGTTTAATTCAAAATCAACATCGCCCTTAAACTCAACCAATCTGTAGAATAGTTTTCATTACTATGAAATTATGCATAAACTTCTTATTTGAATTTATAGTACAGTGGATATAATTAAAATGTTTGATGATTATTTCATGCAATATTAATCGCTGCTGCACCTCAAATGGTCCATCTGCTAAGTCCAATTTTAGTATTCTTTTCCTAACATTTTGACCGGTATATTACGAATAAATGCTTTAATATTAGCCAGTGCGCCAATCGAAGCGGGATTGTCGATATAGATATAAGCCTTAAATTAGCTTTAAAAAACAGTACCGTTTCGATTAGCATCACCTTTGAACAAATACATAGAGCCCAATTAATAACAGCAGACTAATATCTGCGAACGGCACCGAATAGATTATTCAATTTCATCACTGTCACTGATCAGTGCAGCTACGATATTTTTGTCATATCGCGCTCTACGTAAGCGTCAGGGAGGTTTAAAATCATTCTACAATGTTATTTAAATGCAAAATTAAGTTACAATAGCAGGAATAACCGCCTGAAGAGGTCGATTAAACTAACCATAAAATCGTAGAACCACGCGATGAACAGGGCACAGGGCAAATTTAACAATCATTGTTCATTTTAAAGATACTCGTAATTTATGGTTAAATTATAGACCAAACTTAATATGCTTGACAAAAGCACAAAACCAGCGTTTTCAAAAAGAAAATAACAAAAAAAAAATCAAACATTGCAAATATGTTAAATTAACATGTGTAACAGTCATCCTTAAACAAATCAACATCACAACATAAATAATATAAAAAACAAACATTTAAACATGCATACATTTAAAACTAATTACTTAAATTCTTTAATTATTTTTTTGTTTATATAATTCATTAATTTTAACAAACACATTTTGACAAACAATGTAAATTTAAAAGTGCTAACAAAAAAAAACAGAAACACAAAAACAACACATTTTATAAAACATAACCATTGAAATGTGCTGCCGCCTTCTACAGTATAAAAGGTAGGAGCAAATCAGTAGAAGTTGCATTCTGTCTAATAAAGCTTAGTGGCTAATCATCGTTGCTGCATAAGTAGACAGGCTGAACAATTCTTTGGACGCCTGGCTCTTCACCTCCGTAATCGGCGTCACATAAGACTGTCGATAGGCTAAACGTCTCTGACGCACATCCACTGCATTCTCACACACGCACATTAACGCATTTGCACCCACACCCCCCCCAAGCATAACACCCACGCTTCACATGTTTGATTACTTAGGGTCAAATGTTTTTAAAGAAATCGTAGGTAGCTCTTTTTTTTTAATTATTTTTTTCTTTTCTAAAGTTCTTATAAAACAAATTTTGGAGATATAGGTACTAAAATAAAATCTGTACACTCTACAATTTTATTTTGAAATAAAAAGAGCCTGGGTGCCCACAGTGGTTCGGTTTGTATGGGAGCGCGGAAATAAATCGATAAAACCTGTAATATAAATCGGAGAGAAATGAAATTTGGCACACATGTTTGGGTTAGGGAAACACATATTTCCTCAAAAATTGGATTAAAAATAACAATTAGAAGATGAGTTATTGAGATTTTTCAAAATTTTGGGGTTTATTGTTCATATAAAAAAAATAACAATTTATGTTTTGTAACACTTTTTGCTTTAATATGTAAACATTAAAAAAATACTTATAATACTAATTACATAAATAAATAAACAAATAAATAAGTGTATAAATACATAAAAATAAATTACATAGTCATAAAAAAAATATTAATTAATTCCGGTTCCGGTCTCAATTTGGTTATAAGGGGATCAGATGATATCATGATCATGTGGAAAACATCCTCATTTGTAGATAGCCGAGAACATTTCCTGGAGTGGTGGGTTCTGTAATATTTGTAGTCTTTATTTCTGCTTTCCTGGGCCTCCTCTGAAAGTGAACCCACTGGCAAAGATGCACTTTGTATTACTTCTGCTCCGTGTAATAAGATTTTATGAACTGTTGCAGGCATGTGATACCAACGATATAACGAAATCGCCAGTTTAGCTGTCTCTTCAGAATAAACCTTACATTTTTCTGTATCAATTGAAAAATTGCAGCAAATTACTTCCAATTGAAAGTCTCGTTATCAACCTTGAATCTATTTTTGTGATCTCTGCAGTCAGAAGCGGATTTTCAAAAAATCTTCGTGATGTATTGCCGTCATTTGTTGTTCCAGTTCCTTGCTTTACAACGTCAACCTTGATACCAACCTTTTCGATGAATTCAGCTTGGATTCGATTTTTTTCCACTTCTTTAATAGCACGAGTGTCCTCACATGTTCTCCATGATTTAAAGCTTAAGTTGTACCCGAGGTGCAAAACGTATTCCATAAATTTAATCCTTGCATGTAGTGATGATATTCCTAGTTAAAGAGCATCTTCATTCAACATCTTGGTACTGATCTTAGATAAATTATTTATCTCCGAAGGCTTAGCTCCACAAATGGTGCAGTTGCTCGCAGAACTAGTATTTGTGACAGCTTGAGCAACTTTTCCATCTATCATCGTGAAATAAAGATGGTGTCTAACTTTTATGGCAAGTGTGCCAATATTTATTGAGGTCATCTCCAATCCCTGTATTACATTTTCCACACGGTTTTTCTCTTCGCGTATGAGGTCAAGTGTTTCCTTTTTGTATTCAAATTTCAATGCTCTGCAATATCGTGTTGAAGACGAACGGGAATTGATCCATGTGGGATTGTTTTCGTCAGTTGGTGAGGTCATTTTGAGGGGCACAATTGACATCATGAAAAGATGTGCATCCGAAGCTTCCTGATTCCCAATGGAAAATTTCTGCATATATTCGCTCTGTCCAGATGAGCCATCACAGCCCCACTTTGTATGAAGTTCTAAAGTTTGGTTGTTAAGTTGTTCCAGCTCATCACTTGGAATTGTTTTTAAAATTCTTCTTGCAGTGTGATCTAGCAAATCCTGAAGCCTCACTATCGCAGATGTTTCGGTTACTGCTATGTTGTTTTGCCTCAATAATATGGGGGTACTTTGGGAAAATATCATAACCGATCTCTTTTGTAGCTTTTCTTAAAATTTCGTATTGGTATTTCGATAGTTTTGCTTGCGTTATAAGAGCTAAGGCAGTATCTGCGTCAAATTCTGAGAAAAAAAGTACAAACAAATCATGAATTAGTATTATTACTTTTAACTACTTTAATTTACTTTAAAAAATATTTACCTTTTAATTTTGAAGAAGATGAGTATGCAGCATTTATAAGATCCTGTGATACAGAAGATCTCAGTTTATCTACTTTATATCTTTTTGCTCGGTCAGTGCACGATGTAAAATCTTTGTTTGGTCTACCACGAGTAGAATCAGATAAAACGTCTATGTTATTACTATTAGTTTCTAATTTAACCACACATTCACTATTTAACCAGTCCGTATATCTTTCAAAAAATTTGGTTTGGTTGTAACTAACCAACATGTATCTCCGTTTAAATTGAGAAAAGAATCTTTTTTTAATTTCTGATGTTATTAAAAAAGTATCATTTTCGCTCAAGTGAGGATACTCTTCGTATAGAAACGGTTCTAAAAAATTAAGACCTTTAATTAGAACTTCACACAAAACCGTGTAACTTAAAACAAACTGTGACATGTTAATTTCTTGTTATTTATTCCTAACACCTTGCACAATGAACAATAGCTTAATAATGACTTATTATTCCATTCTTTGTTATTTATATATTTTAGTGACAACCAAACTATTCTTATTAGGTCTTACCTATCCTGAAAGGGTTTTCCGGAAAATGGTCGTAAAAAAGAAATTGTTTGTTTTTCATTCATATAACAGCTATCAATTCATATACTTAACATCAAGTATTAGGAAAAACCCATATACAGGTAAAACCACAAAAAGCACCTTTTTTTATTTTACCTGTCACTATTTTTTGCGTAATATCATACAAATTTTAAGATTATACCTAATTTATTTTCATATTATATTTAGGTACTTACATATAGTTTATTACATCATAATTTTTTTTTATTTTTATTGTAATTTTTTTAATAAAAGTTAGGAAAGAATTGGAAAATAAGTCAGGCAAAAAAAAAGTTTTGCGCTAAAAATTGAATATCTCACAGGTTAGTCAATGGATTAATTTTATTTTATTTTTAAAGAAAGGTACATATATTTTCTAAAAATTAAGCTCTTATCTAGTTTTCTGTGACAAGTATTTTAGAAGAAATTGTAATTTTTCGGGATCTATCGTCGTCAAAACCGTGTTTTTTAAGACCTGATTCAGGTGAACAAAATTGAACATAAGTCACAGGGTTGGATCCAGACGGATTTCATTCTTTTTGGAATATTTGGTGAATATTGTAGCTTTCCAGTGAATGTAGTCAGAGCGTGTAGGCAAGTGTAAAAGGGTAACTTTGGAGCCCTGTATCTTTAATACTTATGAACAAAAATTGCTCAAATTTTCAAAAATCATAGACCAACTATATAACTATAATAAAATAAAAAAAAATTCATACTAACACTTTCATTTTTTTGATTTTTTTTCCGCATTTAAACCACTGTGTGCCGGTCTGTCGATATTTCTAAAGATATTACAAAATATTAACAACACATTTTGTGTAAGATGAAAATGGTTTAAAGCCAATATCCTTATGCGTACAATTTTTAGAAGTGACTAGCTTTTTTAGTTCGATATATATTTCGGGTCAGCCAAATTTGTCACGTTATTTTTAAATTGCTATAGGACTTTTTGAAATTCCTTTCTGTATCTTTTGATGTAGGTAAAACAAAACTTGTTTGAAGTTGATATGTCTGCGAGTTCTTGAGATATGATAGTTTTATTCAAGTTTTATACAAATTAAGTCTTTGTTAATTGCATACAAATCAAATGGATGACAAATTCCTTGGAGAAATCCTAAGCACACAGAGTAGTATTTTTGGCAATGTTGAATATGTGCTCATTTGAATTGATCTGTAATACACATACCGATTATTGAAAGTTTACCAGTTACCGCTCATGGATAGTGACATTTGGAGTGGGTTAAGTTTTAATGATAGGAGACAGCATTGAGTTTTCGAAGTTTAAAATTCGACACGGTTCATAATTGGACAGCTCTGTCGAGATCAGTATTTAATAAGCTTGTCATACGCTACCATTGAAACTTCACATTCGTATGACAATGATGTGAATCGAGAAACTGAAGATATTGAGGATACTGTCATTAAAAAAAGTGTTCATTGGATTAGAATACATGCAACCAAGAGATTGTTTATGAACAAAAGAATTGAAGACAAAACGGAGCCCTGAGGAACACCAGCATTTATTTTAGGCCTCTTAGACTTGAAATACAACTTGAAGTTTTAAAAATACAAATTGAAAGGTAGTTTCTCGTTCTGGTCCAAGAAAAGATGAGATTCATCATTAGTATCAAAAGCTTGATGCCAACCTCTATTAAACGGCTTTGAAATCTTATATTTTCTTTAAAATGATGCGATGTAAGGATTTATTCCACTGTTTGGTTAGATAATTATTAAACCAACGCAACGTTGGACCTTTTGCTTCTCTAAGATATTTCTTGTGCTGATGATAAATCAGCATTTCCATTGTAACGTGTGTCATCCACACGGTTAAAATATTGTCTATAGAATCAAAACACTTCACAATATTACTTTCGTTGCAATACTTTTTATTAAAATTAGCTATCAATCTTCTGCTTAAGATAGTGCTGTTATTGGTAACGTGTTTGAAGCTCAACTGGTTTGACGTTTTCTTTTTATACCTACATACACGCAAGTTGATGGATAAATATTCTAGTTCACAATAAGTGAGCATTTACATTAGTCGCCTCTTTTCAATAAAATAGATTTTAGTTCAAATTAAATAAGCATTTACATTACATCCATCTCATAGAAAGAAAGAAAGAAAGGACGTAAATGCGATTGGCTAACAGCCTGGTGTCATATAAGTTAAATGTCCTAACAAAAAGAACCTTCTTTATTTCGTTAAGAATATCAAAGATAAACACTTATTTCGGATTTAATAATGCATTAAGTTCTCACTAACGAGATTCAATTCATGTTTTTTTGTCCTATCAAAATAAACCTTAAAGAATATATTTATACAGCTTTGGTTTTCATCTGATTATATTAATATTGAAATGGTCTTTTAAGCTATTAGCCTCTTTCAATCGAATAATACACTAATAACGTCATGTTGCATTTTGGTATCTTTAGCTTCTTTAAACTTGTCCGTCCTTACTTCAACATTTTCGATTACTCATTCTTAAACCACATTAAATGACTAGCCAGTTGAATGACATGGAGACAATATATATATATTATAATTCCAAAACATATATGCACCTACATACATACGATCCTATAGATCCTGCGGCAATATAATTTAACAATAATGTTGTCATAATAACGCCCTTTCATCATATAATATAGTGTCCATAAATGCCCCCAATTTTGGTATTGGTGTACCTCTCGCCATTCCATCAACAAGATAAATGCCTCTTAAGAAGGATAAGTCTTTGTCCTAGAGAAGAAATTTGTTTGAATATCTTAAATTGAAATCTTGAACCGAAAGATTTAAATACACAAGTTTTGTTAGAATTAAAATTAAAGCTATGATTCATTAAAATCAATTAGTTACATTTTTTAGTAAAAATAAAAATGCATAAACATATCTTCGAAATAGCAAATAGAGGATTGACATTTTGCGATCTGTCAAAGTGGTTTACTAAAGAAAGGCTCTACTTATATAAAATTAAAAAAGTCGATATTTTTGTGAAAGAATTTTTAAAATTTATTTAAAGAAAGGTGTAAATAAAAGCTTAACATTAATCTTACCTCACAGATCGCCACAAAAGAAGATTTCCAAAACCTCTACGCCGCACAGTGGACCGATCCATACATGCTAGACGTAAAAAATTCTTTCTCTTGGTTAAATGATTTTATTTGACAATACAAGCATTTTTTACTATGGGAGGTGGGGGTCTATCTCCCCCCGTTTAGGCGGGAGGGGCAATTTTCTAAAATATGACAAAAAATTAAAAAAAAAATGTATTAAAAAACAACGGAAACACCTACAGTTATGAATAATACTTTTTTTAAAAGCCAAAATTCGACACATAATTCTAATTTTTAAATCCAGTTATTTCAATCAATGGTTTTCGAGATAATCGATTTCAAAGTCAAAATTTGTGAAAAAAAAGTTTGAAAAAACACATTGAATACAATTTCTTTCATGACTGTGACATTAAATATGAAATTAATAGATGAAATAAGCTACCTTAATTAATTTCTAATCAAATACTGAAAACCATATGCTTCTAGTTTTTAAGAAAATTAAAAATAAAAAAATTACCTGTTCATCATATTTTCATTTTCTTGGCTATTTTCGCCAATATTAACAGCTTTTTAACTTTAAAGTATTATGCCTCAAGATTTAAACACCCTTTTGTATTCTCTGTCCCGCTCAGACAACTTCGTTGCTTTGCTTAGGCCATTAAATTGGTCCTAAGAATCTTTCCCCCAAAAATACAATTTTCAATGCAAAAAAAATAAAAAAAACCTAAAAATTGTGTATATGTATGGAATTTTTAATGAACTTAAATTTTATTTCCAAATCATGATAAATACAAATTTAATATAATATTAATTAATCGGATTCGTTATCGGATGTTTCTGAGTACTCAAGACTCAAGTCATTATCATCTTCGTTTGATCTCTGGCTAGTGCTTGCAGTCAAATCAGGTTCTACTAAAAATTTTAAGATTTCTGGTGGAATAGATCGAGCATTTTTTAAGGGTTTTTCTCGAAAAGAATCTATTAAGGGATCTGATGTAATTAAAAGCATGTTTAAAAGGTCTCTATTAAAGTTAATCCTAGAATTTTTTCTAGTATGAGACATTCGGAAACGTCTACAGTCTTTGTTCCGAGCCTCTTGGCTTTCTTCAGAGAGTTGTCCTATCGGAACTATGCACTGCTTTATAACCTCAGCAGAATGACACAACAATTTGTGAATACTGATGGGCATTGGGTACCAATTATAAAGCCCAACGTATGACAGTTTTGTTTCTTGCAGATAGTTTTCGAAAAGTGCTATATTTATTTCGTATCCTGATGAAATACAGCTCAAGATAATGTAAAACCGTTGTAAAATGTTTGGATCAATTTGAGTTATTTCGGCACTTTTAACATAATTTTTAAAAAATCTTCTGGCAGTATTGCCATCATTTGTGTTGCCAAAGCCAGGTTTTGGCTTGTCTACAATTAAACCCATTTCAGATTTGAAAATAATTTGAATATTTTTTTTTCGCGTTTCCACCAAAACCTTATCGTTTTCACTTCTTATAGCCCACTTCCGTACATCAAGTCTGTAAGCTATATGTAAAAAACACTCAAGTGCTTTAATCCAAGCATGTAGACTTGACAAACCATATTCATAAAACTCAGTTTTTGGTGTTCTATTTATTACAATTTGGTTCAAAATAACAAAATAACATTTTTAACAATTTTTACCACAAAATAAGTGTTTCACTGAAAGCTCATTTTCAAGACAAGTAAACGGGACACAAGATATCAAACATGGAAAAATATAAGAGAACAAACCGACTAATACACCTGCCATTTGTTTAAATTTAATTCTTTTTGGATTCAAAATTATAAAAAAATTGTATTTACTTTGAATTGCAAAAATTTTATTCAGAAATATTATAAATTGAAAGTTTGATTTTGAAGTGACAGAACTTTTTATTTAACCAACCAAATGTCAAGTGGATTGAAATTCTGAGATCAGCTGGGTATTGTTATTGTTTACATCCGCATGAACAACAGTGAGTCGCAGTTGACTTTTTTACGTCTGGCATATATGGATCGGTCCACTGTGCGCCGGCCGCCGACTTGTCTGTTCTTAAGGCAAAGCAAGGTGAGATCTCATCGAAAGTTGTCTTCTTTGAAGACCAAACAGATTATTGGAAGCACAAATCGAACGACTCATGCAAAAAAGTTCTGAATGTAATGTGGTGGTTCATTTGCCATCTGACATCCACAACGACCCCGTTGAGAAAGCCAAAAATGTGTTTGCTGGTTTGCTCGATGAAAACGAATCCAACACAGACATCGAATCCGCTCGCAGAGTAAACAATCAGACTAGGCGCGCACATGCAACTTTTAGTTTCGAAACTGTTTGGTTTCTAAACTGAGCACTATAGACTTATGTATATAAGAGTCCGCGCACATGCAGAAACCATTCTGTCGCCTATTCGAGCAACTTTTTAGTTTGTGTTTTGACACAAACTAGACGATCACCTCGAACCAATTCCTTAGTTTGTGTCACAAGGAATAATTATAAGTAACTGAGCGGACATTCAACTAAATCGTTGAATAATTTTCTGATAGTGCAAGAGAGAGTAAAATTTAGTCAAGGTGAATAAATCGCACCCTTAGAATGAAAGTGACCTAACTACAAAATTGCAACTTGTGGGAAATGAGCAAAAAGTATTCAAGAAAGTGTAGTTTTGAGTAATTTTGATTGTATTTTTCACATATTTCGTTGGAAATTATTGTTTTTTTTTTGCATTCTAAGGGTGCGAAATGTTTCCTGTGTATTAGTTTATTTCGTTGATTACTTTCGGAGTTGCTTAAGTGCGCGATGTTTGGGCAACTAACGATCGAACTACATAATTATTTGGTTTCCAAAAAGTTACATGTGCGCGCCTAGCCTCAAAGTGCGTCCAACGCAATTGTCATTGTGAAACTTAAATCCAGATTTTCCGCCTTAAAAAACACCAGATATTCCGTACTGCGCACGTCAAAGAAGATTCAAATTGCTTGCTGTGGTGCAGGAGCTCCGCAAGGAAAAACCGAGAATGAAAATCTATGTGAGAGACGATAGATAGATTGTATGTAGAAGACACAATGTTAACATGGGATTCATCATTGGGACTTAAAAATGGAAATGCTTCAGATAATTTTGTTATTTTTAACAAAATTATTGGGGAGATTCAACCATCATTAAATATATCAAAATTCGAAAACATAAACAATTACAGCGAAACGTAAAACAGAGCTAATGACAAAACTGGCAGAGTTTTAAATTGTGATGTTAGCACAACGAACACGAGAACCGCTGTACATGTTGAAGGTGGAAGTATAAGTAGGCGTTCTTTTGATTGAGAAGAAACCGTCTGCTGGGCTAACCTTAATTTGTCTAGGATTAAAATTTCAAGTTACAATGTCACACAAGTAGCTTAAGCTAAGCGTGCAATGTGTAATGTGTGGAGAAGCTGTTATTGGAGACATGACGTTTCACATATTGCTAAATGCAAAGTACTTCGAGCAACTGCAACTGCGATTCTTTTTTACGGACCGCAATTGTGGGGATACATGTCGTTCGATGCAGTGGAAAAGTTCCTCCGTTTTTTTCATCAAAAGCACCTTAAGAATGCCGAGTACGACACCCAACTATATGTTGCATCTAGAAACAGGACCAGGCCCCCTTTTCTTGGATAGTCTCAAATAACACTTTAATTATGTGGCAAGAATTATAGAGATGGGTGAAAACAGGATTCCGGTCTTGGGCTTAGTCGCATTATTAATTCCAGAGGATGGTATAAAATGGCGAACGATTGCTCAACAACTTTTTCAATATCAACTGAAGATAACCTTTCTTCGTTTAGTTCGAAATTTTATGATTTTTTTTTATTGAAAATCGGAAACAGGATATACGATCAGATAACTGAGGAAGCGGAATCATCATTATATAGAGCTTACGACCTTTAAGTTAACCACTTTTTGAAAAAAAGACCTACTTCTTGGCCGATCACACAATGCGCAAAATCAGTACAATCTTTAAAGTCAGAGGTGAACTCTTTAGCTTAAACTTTATTCCTCACCGTCCAGATATTCCTCTATGGTGTGATCAATGCAATCGAAGAGAACGCAAAGACGTGTTCCATTTTTTGGGAGTTTGTCCAATTCTGAAAGAATTTCGCAAGAGATACTTTGGAATTAATGTACTCAATCTAAAAGAAACCATAAAATTGATGAATGAAGGACGAGAATGGGGAGTCTTATACCAATATTGGTTGAGTGCTTTACGATACAGAACAGGTAAAGGGTGATTTTTTATCTATTATCTTTTTGGCAACACTGGTTTAAACAGCTGACGCACATTTCGTGTTTTGTTTCACTGTCATCTTACAAACGAACAACGCTTGCGAATTATTGAATTTTATTATCAAAATGCGTGCTCTGTTAAGAAAGTTCATCGCACGAAAAATTGTGTTCAGCGACGAAGCTCATTTTTAGTTCAATGGGTTCGGAAATAAGCAGAATTGTCGATTTTGGAGTGAATATCAGCCAAAAGCATTGCAAGAGCTAGCAATGCATCCACAAAAAGTCACAGTTTGGTGAGGTTTATGGGCTGGTGGCATCATTGGACCGTACTTCTTCAAAAATGATGCGAATCGTAACGTAACTGTGAATGGTGATGGTGAGCGCTGCCGTGAGATGATATCCAACTTTTTTTTTGCCCAAAATGCAAGAGCTTGACTTGCATGACATGTGGTTTCAACAAGATGGTGCCACATGCCACACAGCACGCGCAACAATGGACTTATTGAGAGGCGAGTTCGGTGAACATTTTGTTTCACGTTCAGGGCCGGTCAATGGCCACCGATCGTGCGATTTAACGTCTTTAGACTATTTTTTGTGGGGCTATGTTAAAGCTCATGTTTTTACAGGCAAGCCCACTTCAATTGACGCTCTGGAAGACAACATTGAAGCATATATTCGTGAGATACCGGGCGAAATGTTGGAAAGAGTACCGCAAAATTGGACTAAGCGAATGGACCATTTGAAGCGCAGGCAAGGTCAACATTTGCATGAAATAATCATCAAACAATAAATTATATGGACCGTACTATCGATTATATATATAGTAGTACCCGTGGCATGATGGTTAGTGCGTTGGACTGTCATGCCAGAGGTCTTGGGTTCCCTGCCTGTGCCACCTAATAAAAAAAAAAAAAAAAAAATGTGTTCACGGGTACTGCCTCTTACGAGGAATTGACAAATTCTCCAAGAGTAATTCTTGTCATGAAAAGTGCTTTCTCAAAATTTGCCGTTCGGATTCGGCTTAAAACTGTAGGTCCCCTCCAAATCTGACAACAGTACTCGCACACAGGAATGGTTGAGAATTGTAAGTCACTAGGCCCTAGTTCTCAACGGACTGTTACGCCACCCAATTTATTTTTTTTTATTTATATCGATTCATATAAAGATTTCATGCATTTTTCTGAATTTTATGTTTTTTTTTCGAAAAACTTTCCCATAGCTAGCTTTTAAAAAATCACCCTTTATAACCAATGAAAGTTTTTAATGTGTTATACACACATAAAATTATTTGCAAAATTGTTGAATTTAATTTTTGAAAAAGATATTAGATTTTTCTTTAGCATTATTATTATAAAAATTAAAATGTTAAGCAATATTCACATGAGCACGACCAACGACCAACGATTCGATTTTTCTCAAAATTTTACTGAATGTTGAAAACAAAACAATAGTTCTTAAAAGATAAAATTAGTTTAAAGACAATATCTCATAGTTTTGAAAAGATATTTGAGTCAAAAATCAATTTTTTCCAACTTTGTGTAACGTTTTTTTAGGTTTTTATTTTTTATAAGAAAAACTGTCCATTCGATTTTTCTCAAAATTTTTTAAGATGTTACAAACGTTATTCTTCGTTGCGAAAAATTGTTTTGGAGATAAAATCATATTATGTTCATAAAATTTTCGAGGTGACAAATATTTTTGTTCAGTTTTTTTGATTTATAAAAAAACCGTTAATTGGATTTTTTCCAAAAATATATTTATTTGGAATCGCGTTACAGTATATAATATAAAATTTAATTCAAGTCTCTAGCGTTATTGCTTCGTGAGATATTTAGGGCTAACCAAAATTTGGACCTTTTTTTAAAATTTATTTGAAGTCGCTATCTCTACTGATGGTTCTTGAGTTATGGACGACGAAAAAACGTCGCGAACAAACGTACGTACACACGCACGCACAGACATCTCTCTAAAAATCTTTTATTTCAACTCTAGGGACCTCGAAACGTCGAGAAATGTCAAAATTTTCAATTTGACAAATCGGACCCATTACAATACTTCCTAGGGGAAGTTAAAAATTGTTTAATTCCTTTTTTCTGTAGACCAATCCTCTTTTTTGTGTCAAGCATTAACCTAGGATCAAATAATTTTTGTTTTCGACACAAATTCTATCTTTTTTGGTTCTTTATTTGTTGTTGCTTGTGTGTTGTTGTTGTTGTGGAGGAAATTTCATTAAGTCCAGCGAACGTCGAAGACGATTTAATCCTTTTGAAGAGCTTCAGCATCCTGGAAAATTGTTCGCTTTCAAATGAGTTAAGCAATTTTCATTTAATAAAGGCGATTAGTAAATGGCTGATTGGTTTCTATTTGCGGGCTGATGGGGATAACTAAGCGCTGCAAAAGTCGATTGCACGACACGATAGGACATCAACTCACTCAGAACATATAATATTATATAGCTCCAGTTCTAGTTGTATACCATATACAAAAGTCCGTTTAAAAGACTCTACAAAAATATAGGATAGAAAAATGTTTTCGTTCTTGTAATCTTTTTGCTTTTGCTATTTTACTTTTTCCCAAGAAGCAAAAATAATTCAACCAGCATTTTCCAATTACACAGTTGACCTCGCTTTGCAATTATTTTCTTTTGATGCCTGTAATGGGAAAAAATCATCTCAAAGGAACCAAACCATCGCCGAAAATTGAGCTTAAATGGAACAAGAAATGGGATTTCTGTCAGAAAGAGGATATTCCTCTCATTTTTTGTCGTATCCTTATCCCATTCCATCGTATCCAATCGCATCACATCATCATCGAAAAGGATATTGGATTATTGTCGCCATTTTGTTTGTTCATTATCAATCGTCGCTATGAGGCATTTCTATTATTATATTTGAATTGCAATAACTTTGATCTGATTGGATTTTTTTAGATATTTTTTTATTGGAGGGGTGCATCTGTGATGTTGTTGCAGCTTCAAGAAAAAATTCATCATCTTCGTATAAATCGGTGGCGTGGCGTTGGAGTGGATGGCGTGGCGCGGTGTGAAGATGAAAAAGAATTATTGTTTTTCATTATCAGGAAGTTCATTTCATGCGATGCTATCTTTTATTTTATTTCATTTTTGTTTTTCTGCCCCAAAGACGAAAGCCAAAAAGAGGATACAAATATACCTACTCTTAGTATTTCCCAGGCAATGTCCTTGAGGTGAAGATTAAAAAGGCATAAATTGTTCTTTGTCAAATGAACACGTATTTATCCAAGAATAATATAACAATGAGTCCTGTGATGCCTTTAGACCATATCGCATCGCACATGATGGACTGAAGCATTGAGACACTGAGTCGGAGATGGAGCTGGAGTCTGAGTTATTGAGTGACTCCTTTCAAAAGAACAATGAAACAGGATTACACTCGGAGAATCACATGGATTGTGGTTAATTCGATTTTTGTGCTGCCAGCCGATGCGATGGGTTTTCATTACACAGTGGTTTCAATTTTGTTTTATACTTTTTTATTTATTTTTATTTTCTTCAAAGGTTTGAATTTCTTTGGTTTTTTTTTTAATGTTGAAAAAATAAAATTGAAGACAATAATTGGATCTTTGAATTCTTGGCTGTTTTTTTTTTCTTTGCAACAACTTGGGAACGTGACAAAAGTATATGATCAAATTTTTTGTTGTGTTGGTAGAAAATGTATATGTACCCACTTAAACAGCTGATTTTTGGACTGTGAAGGCCAAATTAATGGAATGTTGAGGTTTTTTATATTCTATTTCGGTTCAATGTAGGGGTGGCATTTAAAATTACAAAAAAAGAAAATGTGTTTTATTTAACTTATTGGTCTGCTTCAAGGTGATTACTTTAAGATATATCTTTAAGAGCAAAATGGTTAATGGTATACATTTATGTGTCTGTGGCAATAAGACAGAGTAGCTTAAGTCGAAAAAAGTGATTTCTAGGAAAATATGTTTTTATCTAAAACTAGCTGACCCGGCAGACTTCGTACTGCCTCAATAGATAAATAAAAGACCTAAACTAAACATTTTACTCTGGTTAGTGGACAAAATAAGGCCAGATGAGATTGATTCCATAATTTCAGCTGAAATTCCAGATGAAACAGTTGACCCAAAATTGCATGCAGTAGTTATCAAACACATGATACGTTGACCTTGCGGACTTTTAAACTACAATTCACCCTGTATGGTCGACGGCAAGTGTTCCAAGCGGTACCCAAGAGACCTGCTTGCTGAAACCATAACGGGAAATGATGGATACCCATTGTATCGTCGGCGATCAGTTGCGGACAATGGACAATCGGTAATTGTGAAGGTATAAGAGGACAAAATGTTGATGTAGACAATCGTTGGATTGTGCCATACTCGCCAATATTGTCCAAAGCTTTTGAGACTCACATCAATGGGGAATATTGTAACTCTGTAAAGTCGATAAAATAAATAAATTTGTCCTTGTATCTGTAATATTTTAAATTTTTTCCATTAATTATTTCATATATAAAGCGTGTAACGGAAGGGGGGTATCAACCCTGAAGGAGGTGAATGTGCTCATGAAACTCAACAACTTTCCCCATAGAACATAGGTCGAAATATGAAAAAAAAATTTGGCCCTACCTTACAAAACTGACTACCAGCAGATTGATTTACTATGGGAGGGCCACATTTTTTTTTCATATTTCGACCTATGTTCTTTGGGGAAAATTGTTGAGTTTTATGACCACATTCACCTCCTTCAGGGTTGATACCCCCTTCCGTTACACGCTGTATATATATTTTAGTACAAACTTGAATATTATAAAAAAATATTCTGGTTATAATACCTTGAAAGTGGGCATGAAATTGTCCTGTATATTATGTGTTGCGCCAAATGATGTCATCTGGAAACAGGTGTTATATTTCTGAATGTTGGCCAAGAAGTGCTTAGAATCATTTCCAAACCCAGAAACTAAAGAGCGTGGTGGGACCAATTGTGGCAATTTTACTTTGCCTCCAGCACAACATAGAGTTTACCTTTAAGCCATAAATCTCCGTGTTCTGAAGTGCGACAGAATGATTGACATATTAGTTGGTTGTCAAATCTAATGTCAAATATTATGGTTGTGTTCAGAATCTTAATTTGTGACAAAACTTAAGATTTATCAAACTTAAAAAATAATCTGATACAGTTACAACTGAAGTTAGCTATAATTAAGTTTCGCGAAGCCGACACGTTAGGAACACACCTAAATTGCTTAGACAACAGTTAGTGATTATAATTTAATATGAACTTTACTGAATAGCAATAAAGTTCAAATTGACTCTAGGAAACGTTTGTATGGGAAATAGAAAAGGGCTGTTTTTAGGGTTTCACCGGAAATTATTAGATTTTTTCTCGCATTTTAAACGTTCCCTAGACCTCCACAAACATTTCAAGACTAAGATAAGATAAATCCGTTCAGCCGTTCTCGAGTTTTAGTGAGACTAACGAACAGCAATTCATTTTTATATATATAGATTTCTATTAATTATATTCATAACTTTTTATTGAACATTTGTACCTATTTCGCGGAAGTCTGATGGTAGGAAAGTAGAAAAAAATGCAACTGAAAAAAGAGAATGTCTTGAGTAACTTATAAGATGTTTTTTCAAATCTTTAACAAATAAAAAAAGTTCCTTAAGTGGACTTAAGAAATCTTAAAATAAATAGACATAAGGCAAAATTTTTTTTATTTTCGATTTATTTTAAATACTAGCTTTCACCCGCGACTTCGTCCGCATTAGATAGTTTTTTTGGATAGTAGTATGAAAAAATCTGAGCTGTACTTTTTTGTACGTATGTTTGAATTGTGCCGAGATTGGATGAGGCCATACTAAGTGTGATTGTCATAGTTTAGGTTAGGTTAGGTTAGGTTAAGACATTTTAAGAAGAAGATAGGTTACTGCAATACATTTTTATATACGACGATTTTTGTTTTCCTTCCTTGTCCAGAACGTAAAGATTTTGTGGGTTTGAGACTCGTGAGCACGCTAAGTATAATTGTCAATGGGAAAAACATATTTTGTTCCAAATTTACACCTGCAACTTTCAGCATTTGCCCCCGAGCTTTATATATTGTTATTGCAAATGCTGAGAAAGCTTGGGAATGCGTTGTTTTCCCGTAATACCAATTTTATCCAAATATTATTCAAATATTTGGTAATTAAGGAGTGAAAGCGATCAGATTCCCGGGAAAGTAATTTTTCCTATGGGAATGCATTGTTTTCCCGAGGTCAAAAGTAACTCATGTCCTTTCTTAAGTCTCAAACTATCTCCTTACCAAATGTCATTTAAATCTGTTCAGTAATTAAGGCGTAAAAGCGATCGGCCCACCTGAATTTTCCCATTGGAATGCGTTATTTTCCCGGGGTAAAAAGTAGCCTATGTCCTTTCTCGGGTATCAAAATATCTCTATACCAAATTTCATGCAAATTGGTTCAGTAGTTTAGGCGTGATTGAGTAACAGACAGACAGACAGAGTTACTTTCGCATTTATAATATTATAAGTATAAGTATATAAGTATATAAGTATATAAGTATATAAGTATATAAGTATATAAGTATATAAGTATATAAGTATATAAGTATATAAGTATATAAGTATATAAGTATATAAGTATATAAGTATATAAGTATAAGTATAGATTTCAAGCTGAAAAATGTATTTCTTATAATAACAAAAATACATTTAAAGCAAAAATAAAGGTAAAAAATTTATTACATTTGCTAAATTTAAGAAATAAAGGAACTAAAACTAATACAAAACAAGATACACTTAGATATGAGCTAAACCTTCTTCTTCGTCAGCTTCGGTTAAGTCTGGATGAAATTTTCCAATTTTATTATTAGCATTCAGATTTTTGTAAAAAGGATGATGTTCAGCAATAATTATTAAAAACCAAAATTATTCAAAATAAAGTACAACTTTTTTACACGTTATAAAAAATGTATTTAGTTAAATATTATTGGAACAAGACAAATTTTGTTTAATGGACATGATGTTGTCTCGGTGATGGTTGCTTGTAAAGAGATCGATTCTTTACATTGCACCATCGCAAGATGCTTAATCATATAAGAACAAGTACATATGGATTAGCTGTTAAAGGGATTAAGATTAAACATAATATAGCAAAACAAAAGTTAAAAGCAATAAAAGTTACAAAGCCATAAAAATTTGAAAGCCATAAAATTTCAAGGTAATAAAACATAGGGTTAGGGTATAATATAAATATGTTTGGCAACTTTGCAAAATATTAATATTTCATTAAGAATTAATTGAGTTTTAAAGAATTCATTAATTAAACAATTCGAGATATAAATTTAGTAAATTCAAGATAAATAATAATTTAGGATAAAATAGTTAAGCATGGCATTCCTGAACATGAAGGATTTTCAGGAACATGGTAAAATAGCCAGCTTCGTTATAGGTCGCTTGACAATGCCATTTTTGGTGCGCACAGATACAACTCGCACAAGGTCATCTTCTCCTTGATGAAGTTCTTCAACTCTTCCTAGCGCCCATCTGGATGGTGGCAAGTTTAGCTCTTTGATGACTACCAGGTCGCCAGCTTTAAAATTGTTGGTCTTCTTTTTCCATTTGAGACGTTGTTGAAGTGAAGTTAGGTATTCAGAGTTCCATCGACGCCAAAAACCTTGCAACATGTTTTGAATAAGTTGCCATCTTCCAAGTCTGTTAAGTGGAATATCTAGATAGCTGGGCTCCGGTATCGCCGTATATGTTCTATCTATAAGGAAATGATAGGGTGTTAGAGGGTTCAAGTCTAAATCTGAAATAGCACAAAGAGGCCTAGAATTTAGGAGTGCTTCAATTTGTGAAAGCAAAGTGGACATTTCTTCAAAAGTGAGAATATTATTTCCTATGACACGTCGTCGGAGGTGCTGTTTGACACTTTTTACACCAGGCCTCCGAAATGAGGGCTATGTGGAGGAATAAACTCCCATTTGATGCTTCCAGCTGCCGATGTTGACGACACCAGATGATTGTGTTCTTCAGAACGCACCAACTTAACCCTTTCACACAGGGTTCTCGCATCTCCTTGAAAATTGGTGCCATTGTCGGAGTTAATGACGCTGCATTTCCCTCTTCTAGCAATAAACCGCCTCAACGCCACTAAAAATTTTCAAAACTTTGAGTTATTGGCTTTAAACTACTTTTATTTTTCAAAAATATTGTTGTCAACATTCAGTAAAATTTTGAAATAAATCGAATTGACAGGTTTCTTACAAAAAATTAAAAACCGAAAAAAAAAATTAAAAAAAGTTGGTAAAAATTGATTTTCGACTCAAATATCTTTTCAAAAATTTGAGATAACGGCTTCTGACTAATTTTAATTTATAAGAAATATTTATTTCAACATGCGATAAAATTTTGAGAAAAATCGAATTGACAGTTTTTTTTACAAAAAATAAAAACCTAAACAAAAAAATTAATAAAAGTTGGTAAAAATTGTTTTTCGACTCAAATATCTTTTTAAAACTTTGAGATATTGTTGTCAACATTCAGTAAAATTTTGAGAAAAATCTAATTGACAGGTTTTTTACAAAAAATAAAAACCTAACAAAAAAACAATACTAAAACTTGGTAAAAATTTACTTTCGACTCAAACAGCTTTTCAAAAATTACAAATATTGGCTTCAAACTTATTTTATTTCACAGAAAATATTGTTTCTGATATTCAGTAATTTTTTTAATAAAAATTCAACAGTCCGTTTTTTCATAAAAAAATAAAATCTACACAAAATAGTACGCAAATTTGGTAAAAATTGATACATATAGACAAACTTTTAAGCAAGACAAATCGACAGACGGGATGGGAAGTTATCAGTGTGGGTCGCATCCCAGCCTCTTTTTTACAATTTGCCTTCAAATAATGTTTTTAAAAAAAATTATGACCCATTTTTAACACATACAAACAAACAAACAAAAATATACTGACGGTAATTGGCTTAAAATCATTATTTCCAAGATTATACTCAATCTTATTATTGGTTTAGGCTTTAGGGACAAAGGCAAGGGCACTTGTGCAGTCAGAAATTTCGAATCTCCGAGTCCGTTTTTTTTTAGAGTTTTAGACAGGGGTGTCGGTGTTAATTTTGTTTAAATTCTTGAGTTTTGAAATGACATGGAAAGACAGATCGTGGTGGGCATAACACATTCGTGTAAAGAATGAATTTGTTGGACCTTCCTAGAAGAGCGAGTCTTATGGTCAAACTGTTTTAAGGGAGGAATGCAACTTGCCATTTCTCTAGTCTAAATGTAAAATATGGGGTGAGGCAAGAAACGTTAAGGCGAGGACCAAGTGGCGTAAATGAGTCAATGATATTATTGCCACCAATAATTTTAACTCTTCTTTAAAAACTGTCCAAAAGGCTTAAGTTAGTTTTTGGAACCAGCCCAGAAGACAGATAAGTTATCTCAAGTTTTGGATATATAAATGTTTTGTAAATTTTAGAAGGAGACACACATTTTTTGAATCGCATCAGAAAACCCGCCAATTTTAGCGATACCGCTTAAGTACGCATTACTCGAACATCGAGATGTTCAGTTTCATTGATACAAGATCGACTCATAGATAGTGGCAAGACTGCAGTATATCTCGCTATAACGACACAACGGGTTATACAGGGTTATCCATTTTGCAGTTTCAAAAGTAAACGTAAATAAAACACATATAAAATATTTTGTTCGTGATATTTCTTTTTTGTTATAAAGTTTGGACGGTGACACGCAAATTGTTGGAAGCATCGATTCTTTTGAGATAATTTTCGACTACTTTTTGAAACATATTGGGCGGTATGTCAGCCGTAACTTGAAGAATGTTGGTTTTTAAGTGCTCAAGAGTTAAATGTTTATCTGCATAAACACTGTCTTTCGTGTAGCCACACAAACAAAGTCCAGCGGTGTGAAGTCGCATGATCTTGGTGGCCAGTTGATATCGCCACGACGAGAAATTAAGCGGCCAGGAAATGTCTCTTGCAATAAAGCCATATTTGCTGAAGTTTTGTGGCATTTGGCATCGCCTTGTTGAAGCAACATATTCTGCAAGTCGTAGTCTTACATTGCAGGCAAAAAAAGTCGGGTATCGAAGAAGTAATGCAATCACACCTTCGGACCAAAGAGCACACAGCGACTTTTCCTGGATGCTATAGCCTCTCTTCAATTACTTGATAGTTAAGCGATCCATTTTCAAAATTTCTGACTTTCAACTGAAAAAAAAAATTGGTTTAACAATTTAGTTACAGACAAATGTCAAATCCCAGCCCTATATTTTTGAAACGGCAAAATGGATAGCCCGTTATATAAAAAGCTAATAGAGTTGTAATCCGAGGACTTCTTATATTTCTGATATTTTGTACATATGAGTATATATTCTTACCAAACTTTATAGAAGTATATTTTTTAGGATTTTATTTTTTGTCAAGAAACGTCACCTCGAATTTGTTTTTTACAATTATTTTGAAGTAACATAATTTGATTTTTTGTTTGTAAAATATTCAAGGCAACATATATTCTTTGTTGAATTTTGTACGAAAAAAATCAGTTTGGCATAAAATTAAGCCTTATTAGCTTAAGCAATATTTGGGACTAATCTCATAATATTTTTGAAAGGTCTATTTTGATTTTGTTTATGTTATTATCGGTGAAACAAAATTTATTTGATCACAAAAAAGGTTACCACATAGACATCTCCCTTTCTTTGAATAACATTTAAAGGGCCATGAAGAGCCGAGACATGTCAAAACTTTCAATTCGATAAATCGGACTTATTGCAATAACAGGAATTCAAAATGTTTGGAGTTAGATCCTATACGATTCAGTTAAATGTTAAAGCTAGGTATTTGAGCGGCTCCGTGAAATAACTCCCCAAAAAATAACACCCAACCTACCATTACCCTACCATAATTCGCAGTTGCTTTATGTAGCTCGAATTATATGGTAAATATGCGTCAAGACAAGGTGTAATGGTCATCTTCTGATGAGCCCAACCATCACACCGGGGCGAAACGCATAAAGTGAAATTAATTCACAAAAAATGCATGAATAAAATCGCCAACAAAGTGGAGCTCTTTCATATGATGGGGAGTTATTTCCTACCCATACAATTTTTTTGGGGGTTATTTCCTTGGGAGCTATTTCACGGAGCAATTTAAGCAAGTTGCTAAGTTAAAAAGATACATTTAAATTCTAAACCATTTTTTGAATTTTAATTTCTCTTAACCTTTTTACAAAATTAGAAGTCACAAAAAATGCTTACTTAATCTTTTAGATTAATAAACTATTACTAGTTCTGAGTTTCTGATATTTTCAAATAAAATGTCAATTCCCCACTTTAAGCTTGTTTTTTTCCTCTGCACCGTTTTTAATAAAAAAACCATTACTGGTTGTAAGTTTTTGATATTTTCAAATAAAATGTCAATTCCCCACTTTAGGCTTGTTTTTTCCCCTGCACCGTTTTTAATAAAAGGGAATCAGTACTTTACAACGAAAAAAAAGGATTATTGCAGCTAGTAAATAGCTAAATGTATTTAAGAAATTGCTAATTAATTAACTATAGGCTCTGGATTCTAGGTTCTGAAGCTTGAAAGGTGTCAAAAACTGGTTCAGTTTGTTCCTGTTAAGTACGAGTATTGGTTAAGAACTTGGCTGGGCACTTTCTTTTAATTGATTAAGAATAGATTTATCTACGATGTTAAATATTTGACAAATTATTTCTGTTAAGGATCCTACAGGCATAAGACCTATAAGTGGAAAACTAATCACAATTTAAGTGAATTGTCAAATATACATACCTAAGTACAAATAAATATGAACCAAGTTTTTGTCTACAAAGTTTCCAAACATTTAATAACTGCTTTAAATCTTCTAATTCTGACAAAATTTGAGAAAAATTATTATTAATTTCGTGTCGGAATTAAAAGTGCACATTTGATCACCATTTGGATTTTGCTACCTCTCTCGTTTTCTTCTCCTTAACTCTTTTTCATATTCAAAGATTCTGCATTCGAACTCAACTACCCTTCTTAGATTTTGGTAAAATCCTTTATTTATAAAATACTATAACAATCATATTTATTAAAATACGAGATTGACTGAACACGTAGTTGTAAGTATTTTCCAAATAAAAAAGAATAAACCTTTACAAATTTCGTCTTGCTTAATAAGGAACAAAACTTGTCAATAATGTCTAGAAATTCTTCTCTAAGAACAAAACAATTTCTTCAAAGTCAAATTTAATTACATTATTAAATTTCTTTTTCGAAAATTCAAGCAAGTATTTTTAAGAATACAAACAAAATTTAAAAATCTTCTTATAAAATGAAAGGATTTTATTTTTGTATATCTTTGCATGTACTTATGTATATAAAAGTCTGAATTAACTTTAATAAGAATTAAAGTCAAATTCTGATACTAAGTTCAATCACGAGTCATTTATTTTTTTTTCCTCAAATCCACATCACAACTTCTTAGAAGATTTGTTTTTGTCACTAAGCATCAAAATTCCTTATCAGACAAAAATATATGAACTGAGTTATCTTTCTTCTCCTTAATTAAAATTTCCCTTCAAAATAAATCCACGTTTAATCCTTTAGAAGATATTATAATTTTTAAGAAAAACAAAACAAGAACAAAAAATCAATTGTCTCAAAAATTGACAACAAAAAGGAAAGAGAAACAAAAAAGAAAACCTTACTTTGTGACTTTTGCTTATGTTTAAAAATGTAAACGAATAATTTAACCTTTTAAATGCCTTTTGAGGAGTTAGCTTTGATGGAAATGGAAACGAAAAGTTGACAGAAAAAAATACCGTTATAACAATACATAGCCGGGTGCATTCCTTATGCCTCTCAGATTAAAGATTCAAATGCTAAGGGCAAAGTTGCCTATCTAACTAGCATGAGATATTCACGATATAAATTTTAGAAAGTTCAAAAAATGTTTGGAAATTTGTTAATATAAAACGAAAACCTGATGGCTTGGCTACCCATTAAATTTTACTTACAATAAAGACAACTTAGTTAGTATTCTAGAAATTTGTTACGCGTTTGCTGACGACTTTCAGCAATCTTTCATTGAGGCTTTTGTAAAAATAGAAACGCTGTTCAACTGAAGTTAGACAAAATCTTGCATTACTTGATATTACTTAAGATGATTATTCCTCTATTTCAGATGGAATTCCTTCAATTGTCTTAAAAAAAATGTGAGTCAGTAGTTGCACCCCCTCTTCTTCTCATATTCACACTATCTCTAAGGTCAGGTAAATTCCCAACAATATGGAAGAAGGCACTAGTCTTTAAAAAGGGTAACAAGTCTGACATTAGTTATTACAGACCAATCTCTTACAATTACTAACCTACTTTAATTTTTGCCTTATTGATCAAATACCTTAGAACTTGGTCAAGAGCTTGACTGTGTTTACACTGAATATCCTAAAGCTTTCGGTCAGCTTTAGCATGATATCATCACATTTAAGCTTAAGGCAATGGGGTTTCCTTCTCAGATTATTACATGGATTTCATCTTATCTTCAAAACAGATCTTACTTACTTACTTAAGGTGGCGTTACAGTCCTGCGTAAACTAGTGCCTCACCCAACAAACTTCCCCATCTAGCTCGGTCCCTATCCAGATGTCTCCAGCTTCGCGCTCCAAGTTGGGTGAGGTCACTTTCCATTTGTGCGCCCCACCTGATCCGCGGTCTTCCTCTACTGAGCTTTCCTGTGGGGTGGATTCGAACACTTTCCGGGCGGGAGCGCATTGGTTTCCATCCGCTCTACGTGCCTTAGCCATCTTAGTCGTTGGACTTTTACCCTTCTGGCTAAGTTTACTTTGCTGTACAGTCCGTACAGCTCGTCGTTCCATCTTCTCTGCTACTCCCCTTTTATGCATACGGGTACGTTTCTCTCGAAACGACCCAAGGTGCTTTCATCCGCTTTTGTCATGGTCCTAGCTTCTGCACCGTATAGCAGGACGGTGATGATGATGAATGTCTTATAAAGCGATACTTTCGTCCCTCAAGAGAGGGCTTTGTTACTCAATTGTTTTCGAAGCCCAAAGAAACAGCGGTTAATAAGAGCAATTCTTCGTTTGATATTAGCGCTGGGCTGTTTTCTGTGTTCATACTGAAGCCTAGGTAGACTAAGTCCTTAGCTATACCTCAAAGTGAAGTCTGCCGATGGTGAGGTTTTGACCGAGACGACGGTATCATAGGTCCTTTCTTGATGCTAGATGAACTTTGTTTTGCCCTCATTAACCATTAACCCATTAAATCGATGAAATGATGGTGGGTGTCAATTTGATGTTCTTGTTTTGTTTCCAGGATCTGCGGTAATGCCAATATTTGGTCGACTGTGGACTTTTTTGGTCTTAAACCACACTGTTTAGGATCAGGTTGTTCACGATAGGCCTTAGACGTTTACATATAATGGCAGCGAAGATTTTTAAGCGATATAGAGTAGACTGATTCGTCTATAGTTGGCGCAGTTTTGAGTTTCTCCTTTTTTCGGTATAGATCAAACAATAGTGAGTTTCCATTCTTTGGGCATGCTTTCTTACGACCATATCTAACAGATGAATTGGTGCATGCTCCTTACCAAATTATCTCCAGCTGATTTCAAGAGCTCGACATTCAAGCCGCTCTAGCGGTGGCGCGGCGTGCACAACGCCATTATTAAAATGTATGTCCTTATAGTTTGAAGAATTATCTTATATATGCAAGAAAATCAAAAAATCGCGTACCTTACCTATGCCTTTTAACGATTTGGACTTTTTGAATTCCTTATACAATCATGTCTGTCATACGCCATTTCATCATGACCATTACTAGCCTGGCGCATCAATATCTTACTTAAGGCTTTTGGTCAACAGTCAAAGAAGAGTTCTTAAAATCGTTGCTTATGTTAACATCATTGACTCATTTACGTTATTTTAACATCGTCATTTTGTTTCTCGTCTCATCCGTTGTACCGTTAGTTAGATGCATTCCTAAACTTAAACAGTTAAACCTTAATGCTCAAGCTTCTAGGAATGCTCATCAGTTTATCTACGATTATATCTTGGACATTACTGTAAAGTTTAGAGAATCATTCTTTAGCCGTACCACTCGAATGTTTAAATTCTTATAAAGGGTGTCCCAAAATTAACGCAAGATTTGAATTTGCCGCCATTTGTGCAGTGAAGTGTTGGGTTATTAAAAATGGAACGTTACACGAGAGAACAACGTGTCTTCATTATTAAAGAATATTTCAAAAATAGTGAAAGCTTGGCGGCTGCAGTTCGAAAATTTCATACAAAATATGGTCGGAATAGTGTTTTAACTTCGTCAACTGTGAAGAGATTAATTGAAAAATTCACGGAGACTGGATCCGTTGGAGACGCCAAACACACTGGTCGTCCAAAAACAAGCCGTTCAAATGTGAATGTCGAAGCAGTGCGTGAGAGTGTTGCTGACAATCCAGGAACCTCAATTCGACGTCGTGGACAAGAATTGCAAATTTCAAGAACCTCTCTACAGCGTATACTCATCAAAGATCTGTGTCTTCATGCTTACAAAATTCAATTAACACAACAATTGAAGCCTAATGACCATGGACAGAGAAGAGAGTTCATTGAATGGATTATTGAACATCAACAAATGAACCCTGATTTTTCGAGCAAAATCATCCTAACCGATGAAGCACATTTTCATCTTGATGGCTTTGTCAATCGCCAAAATTGCCGCATTTGGGGTTCGGAGAACCCACATGTGATTGTCGAAAAACAAATGCATCCACAACGCGTGACTGTATGGTATGGATTTTGGGCTGGAGGCATAATTGGGCCATATTTTTTTGAAAATGATGCTGGTCAAGCAGTGACTGTTACTGGTGCTCGATATCGCGACATAATTACACAGTTCTTTCTGCCAAAATTGGATGATATTGATGTCTCCAATATGTGGTTTCAACAAGACGGTGCCACATGTCATACAGCCCGTGAAACAATTCAATTACTGCATGAGACATTTCCAGGTCGTGTACTCTCTCGTTTCGGTGATCAAAATTGGCCTCCTAGATCGTGTGATTTAACACCATTAGACTTCTTTTTATGGGGTTATTTGAAATCACAAGTCTATGTCAACAAGCCCACAACCACCCGTGCATTAAAGGAGGAGATTCAACGCTGCATCAACGAAATTCAGCCACATTTATGCAGAATGGTCATGGAAAATTTCAACAAAAGAGTGCGCATGTGCATGCAAAGCCGTGGAGGCCATTTGTCCGATGTGTTATTCCATACATAACCCTATCCTATGTACTTTACGAGTCAATAAAAATATAACTATCAAAAGACTAAAAACAGCGTTTTCTATTTAATTCAAATCTTGCGTTAATTTTGGGACACTCTTTACTGCGCTCTGCGTTTCCTTGTAATTGCAATATTGCAATATGTGTGCTAAGCATAAAAAAAGGGAACAAGTTTATAATTTATTGTAAACGATGAGTGCTAAGGAAAGCGAAAATAATTCAAAAGAATGGACGCACAAAAACAAGTGAAAAAGTTCATTTAACTCAATTAATTTCAATCAATTGATTGAATCGTTGGATTTCATTCTTTTGAATGCAAAA
Source organism: Eupeodes latifasciatus (assembly GCA_920104205.1). Lineage (NCBI taxonomy): Eukaryota > Metazoa > Arthropoda > Insecta > Diptera > Syrphidae > Eupeodes > Eupeodes latifasciatus. The sequence continues at coordinate 338,142,636 of OV049924.1, read as the reverse complement.
TTGAAATCGCAATCGCAAAGTGAAGTCAACAAAAGTTTTGCATTCTCGTACACAAATAGTTAACATTTTTCAATTTTTTTTTTAAATGCCTGTTGAGTATAAGCATTTAATATATGAACGTAATTTGGGGCCGCTTATGTCGCAATTTTGAAAGAGCCTTTCCCTCCCGAATTTACTTGATCCTTCTTAAATTCAATGGAATTCGAAAAAAAACTTCTGTTTTAATTCCATCCTTCCGAACATATACACAAATGTCAAGAAAATAAGGACTTTTTTCATATTCTTATTTAAAATGGAAAAATGCCTACAGCAACAAGGAAAACACTCAAAAAATGCTTCTCATTGTCACAAGTACAAGTAAGAAGTATTATGCTCGTACTTTATCTTTTACAGATCGAAAAGGAAACAACTAAAGATTTAAACAGATGGACATTGACACAGCAAAATGTTAATCCTTTTTTAATGTTTTTATTTTTTTTTTTTTTTTGATTTGTATGAATGTGTGTGTGTGAGTGATGTATAAATTGTACAAGTGTATAGATATCTTCAAAAATACTTAATTTTTCCTTGTCCTTGTCTTCATCTTTATTTCTTTTTATCCTCTGCCTCGCTCTTCTTAAGATTTTAATTATTCATTTGAAATTTAAATTCGCTTGATATTGCGAATTTTTAATGTTCAAAAAAATGTACTCGTAATTTTGTTTTGTGTCCTTTTTGGTTTGTCGGGGGTTGGATTGGACAGGATAAGAGATCAGAAGGGATGTCCGGTTTTTCGTCGTTCGTTGTTGGCGTGTCGTGTCGGTTGTCAGCCGTCCGGTGCACTGAATTTAAGTGCTTCCCTCTAAGGAAGTTTCTATATTTGACAACAAAAAGAATAAAAGAAAATACTCATAGGTATTAACAAAAAAATGAAGAAAATAGGACCGAGGGAAAAAATTAAGAAACATCTCTTCAGAAAACGCCCACACACCCTACCCTACCACCACCCCTGCTTACCCTTGGCAGAGAGCAATGAAAAAAAAAGGAATTAAAAAAGGCAACGAAAATGGTGGATCTCTCCTCTAAAGTCCAACTGCTTCATCTTCCAAGCACTCACTATATAAGTCTGATGGTGATGGGGGTTTTATTTCACATCTCATGCCGCACAAATTATCATCATTTTCATAAAAATTTAAATATTTTACCTTCCGTGAGGCATTCACAGGACCTTACCATCACCATATAGTATATACCTACCCCAGGACCAAAAAAGACACGATAAAGAAGTACCTACATTCAAAATAATTTCTTACCAAACAAGTCAAGTAGAACCAACCAAATGATATTAGCAGGCTAAAGTATATAATATTCTTTAGAAGACGCTCTATAAGAAGGAGCAGCTACAACAAAAAAAAATAAGGACCAAAGAATAAATATATGTATCTACACATAGTATCTATCTATGTTTGTAGGTAAAGAATGGGTACCTTAACTATACGACCTATCTCCTCTAGAAGGAGCTGAAGAAAATTTCCCGCAACGAATCCTTAAATTGGGCCACTCGCACATTTGCGAATGCATAATGGAGCAGCAAAATGCTCATTTTTTGCCGGCTGCTAATTGTGCTCTTGGTGATGGCATTGGGTTTTTTGGGCGGGCGTATGGTCCTTTTTTCCTTTTGGTTTGTATATTTATATTCTAGAAGAAGATCGTCCTTTTTGAGAAAATCCTCAAAAAGCTTGTGAATAATATTTTTATTTTTCTTCTTCCTTGGAATATGATGGTGGTCCATTCCGTAGCATGAGAAACAGTTTTTGAACTCCAGTTTGCATATTCACAGTTCAATTAGAGAAAGGAACAAAAATATATAGAGAAATAAAGATTGTACCTTATACTTTTCTTTCATATCCAACAACAACAACAACATACAAAAGCAACCACATCATCCAAAGGCCGAAAAGTATCAACGAAATATTTTTAGTGTGCCACTTCTTTGGAAAATAAAATAAAACCCTCTTATTTTGGTACTATGTGGGTTTGTAGGTAAGTAGGTAGGTTGTGGGTGCTAAATAAGGACCATCATTTTTTAAAGTTCAAGGATATAATTCCTGTTGGAGCAGAAATATCTCATTATTTCTTTAAATTTGCTGGTTTCTCTTGATATTCTTAACCAGTTGGTATTTTTTAAGTAATATTTTTAATCTTTCGTGAAATTTTTGATGTAAGATTTGAATCTACAACAATTTTTGTATTAAAATGTTGGCAACCTTGAAATAAAAAGAGTTTTACAGTTGACAGCTTATAGTAAAAACAATTTTAAAACTAAGCATTCGAGATATTGTTACTTTTCAATTGAAATGGGTCACACGAACTTGCTCTTGTATTTAAACAGAAGAGTACCTATATTTTCAGACTTAAAAATATATCCTCAAAATAATTTTGTCTTAAAAACAAGTTTTGCGTTCAGAAATAAACTTTACAAATTAATATTCGACAATCGTTTTTAAAGAAATTCATTTTGGATATATAGGATGTTTTTTAGATATCTGGTTTTTAATTCTACTGTAGAGAATTCAGCTTCATTATAAATATAAGATTTTCCCGTTATGTTATACAATATGTTATGGCCACCGTGGCTGGCTCGAATAAATTCAAGCCGAGAGAACAAATTTTCGATCACTTTTTGCATCAATTCGAGCCGTACTTCGGCAATAATGCTCCGAATAATCTATTCCATAAGGTATCAATCATTCGGATTTGTTTTCGTACAAAAGCGACTTGACATAACCCTATGCAAAATTGTACAGTGGTGTTAAACGGACCGTTTTTGAGAAGTTTTGAATTTTCGACTTCGCTTTTGGGGCGGACCTGGGCCTCAACCTACATGCGTCTCGATTCAGCTCGGTCGCTGGCCAGTTGTCTCCAGTTTCGAACGCCAATTTGGTTAAGATATTCTCTCACCTGCGTGCGCCAACTGAGTCGCGGTCCTCCTCTACTGCGCCGTCCCTAACGATTGGATTCGAAGACCTTCCAGGCTGGAGAATTGGAGAGTTCGCTATACATGACCTAGCCATATAAGTCGTTGGACTTTTATTTTTTTAACCAAGTCAGTGTTGCTGTACAGCCCGTACAGTTCGTACAGTTCGTCGTTGTCGTTGTATCTTCTCCTCCATTCTCCATCTATGCAGACGGGACCAATCTCCCGAAAAATTTTTCTCTTGAAGCATCCTAAGACGCTCTCATCTTTCTTTGACAGGGTCCAGGCCTCAACGCCATTAATGAGAACTGGGAAGATGAATGTTTTAAATGCGAGTAAGGTGATGCTCGAGAGAGGACTTTACTATAATCAATTGCCTTCTAAGTCTAAAGAAGCATTGATTTGTTGTCGTTGTCTGAGTTTATAGCGGTGCCTAGGTAGACAAAGTCCTCAACTACCACAAAGTTATACTTGTTCATGGTGACGTTTTGTCGAAGACGTCGTCGTTCAATGTCCTTTTTTGATGACAGCAAATACTTGGCCTTGCTCTCATTGACCACTAAACACATCTCCTTCTTATCCGTCGCAAGGCTCTAAAATACTCCAGTGACATTACGCTTTGACCTATTCAAATTATATCAATATCATCTGCGTATTCGAGTAATTAGATGGACCTTTGGAAGATTATGCTTCTAATGTTGACGGTTGAGTTTTGCACAATTCTTTTCAGGACGATGTTGAAGAAGTCACATGACAGTGCATCGTCTTGTCTAAACCTTTTTTTGACATAAAACGCATCGGTGAGTTTTTTTCCGACCTTAATAGAGCAGCGTGCATTTTCCATTGTCATTTTGCATAAACAGACAAGTTTGACCTGAATGTCAAAGCTATAGACATTGCTCTGTAAAGCTCTTCCTTACAGATGTTGTCATACGCGGCTTTAAAATCGATAAGAAGATGGTGAGTATCGATTTGAAGTTCTTGATGGTTTTTTTCCGAGAACTGACGAATATTTGGTTAATGGTGGACCTATCAGGTTGTTGACAAACGGCTTCAGATGTTCACATAATACGGCAAAATCACTCTATCTCCTCGATCGAGCGCTTCTAATGCTCCCTTTTTTCCATCTAAGAAGCCGGTGTTCCTCTCTCCTCTTCTGCTGGTAGAGCTGTCGAGCAGCTCTTCTGGTCCGTCTGTGTAGCGCCATTTTGTATGCCTGTTGCTTTGCTGCGTGCGCTTGCCAGCATTCGTCATCAAACCAGGGGTTTCGCTGTGTTGGCCGTATGAAAGCGAGCTCTTCAGAGGCGGCATCTCTCCTTTTCTTTTGTTTTATTTTATTTATTTTTTTAACAAAAAAGGGTTTTTTTGTACTTTTTTCCACCGATTCACGTGTGCCATTTTTTAAAATTTGTTTTCTTTATTAATTCTAAGGACATGTTTAATCAATGAAAAAGTTTTATAATGTTGTCTGTCACAGAGGTTTCTTAAAAAATTATTAAATATAACTCTTTTTTTAGTCTCCAAAACCGGAAAGATCCCTTAAACAGTTTTAGGGGGGCTACGCAAGGCTCTTATGTCAGCTTTTTCTTCTACTATTTGTTGGTGACTTTAAGATTGATCAAAGGTATTTGAAAGATTGCGCGTGTATCACTAACCTGATTGTTTAACCAACTGTTGATCTTTCTGAAATAGTACACTTTGTTAAAAATTCGCTATTAATAAAAAGCTGATTATCAAATTTTATTTATTAAATTTAATTTTAAATGATTTAAATAAGCCAAGTCAAAAATAGAAAATCATCTTTAATATAGTCCCAACTAATGAAGCAAACCCCCACCAACAACCATTATCCGATGACTAATTTTTCATCCGATAAGATAGACAGACGTTTATATCATTCTTCATTGTCTTTGTCGCTATAACACAAAGGAAGTCCTTTTCCCACTCCAATTTCTTAGCCCCGTTGAAATCCGATAATCCATCTAGAGTGCATCAGCTAAAGAAGGCGCTGTTGGCTTTTCTACCTTGGAGCATTCTTATTCCTTATGAACTCAAATTTTCTTCTGTTTTATTTTTTTTTTACAAAAAGTTCACAAATGAACTTCCAAATTTTTGGAATCTTCTAAAAAGCCAAAGGCTCTATTTTACCTATCTTCCTACCACTCTCCCTTTCTTCCCACGACTCTCAAATTCCGTCGCATCCGAGGTTCTCAGCATCATCAAACACTGATGCAACAAGGACAAGAGCTTTAAGTACAAAACCATTACCAAGAAGAAACTGAAATTATCGCAGAAAGGCTCTTAAGCTCTAAATTAGATTTCCGGAATTTGTCGGTTTTCCTTATTTTTTTTTTTTTGATTCTTGTATTTTGTTTCGTTCCTTCGCTATCCTTCGGTTCCTTCGTTCTTGCTCTTTTTTGTATCTCAGTTCTGTTAGGTTCTGTTCAAGTCTTTGTCGTCCTTTATTTCACTTGAAAACACTTAACGACAGAGGGCAGCGCTCTTTTCACAAATGCAAAGTAATAAAAAAGAAGAACAGAAAAAAGTCCTACCTGCGGCATGTCCTGAAATTAATTTTAGTAGATACAAAAATTCATTCTTGACGTCATCTACAGGAATGAATTTAACTAAAGATAACAGGCTTTCTTTAAAAAAAAAAAAATGGAAAAACACACACCAGAGACAAAAAATTGAAGACTCAAAATGCTCACCACCGCTTAAACAAGGATAAGAGTGTTTGAGCTTATTTTTGTTGTCGCTTGGATTTTGTTTATTTTATTTTATTTTATTTTATTTTATTTCATTTTATTTATTTTTGTTTCGAGAGACGAGCTTCATTTAGGTACGTACCTATTTAGAGTTTTAATTGCATTTTAATGACTTGAGATTTTTTTTTGTTTGGAATATACTTAGGGAGGATAAATGGTATTGAATTACTAAAGGGGTTAAAAAAGGAAATTAAGTTTGGGAATGCCTTAGAACATTGAAGCAACACAAAACATAATCAAAATCGTCGTCTTATTTTGTCTGCGAATTCCCGAAGGCAGAGACGAGCGGGTTTAATGCAATTATCACGGAGACCTCATTAGGTACAAAAATTATTATCATCATGTATTTTTTACTTGTTATTTTCACTTCGATAATTCATTATAAATCTAAATTATGAGCTTGTAAAAAATGGAAATAAAGATTATCCGTCAGTTTGTATAATTTGATGATAGCCGTTCTATTAAGAATAAAAATAATGACTTTATTACCAGAAATAAAACACAGCGCAATAGGAAGTTGTTGCACGGACTGTTTGAATAAGCTACGGTGTTGATAAATTGAACCTACTGTACGACACTAAAATAACAACTCAACCTTCAGAAAACCAAATTCGTTACCATTTACATCTTAAATATCCTTACAACCTCAATGAGTTATGAATATTAGATATTTATTTCGTAATTCTATGGCCCGGATTTGTAGGTCCTAAAACATTAGCTCTGCTGAAACATTAAAAAGAGTAAGTTTGAATCGAATAATGTCTTAAGTGGTATTAGTATTAACTTTTCAGTAAAATGTTAAAATTTTTGAATTTAATTTGTCGAATTATGCACGAAAAATATGAATACTACCATAAATATTCGATATTGAATGCCAATGTCTGGATATAAAAATTTTGTTATTCCTTTCTATGAGTATCAAGGATTCTCCAAAAACGATATGAGTTTGCTTATAAATCCGTGACTGGTTATTACTTCTCATTAATCCTTTTGATTAATATTTTTAGTATGAAAAGTCATAATTATGTGAAATTACATTACGAAAATTAATTTTGCACCAAAATTTAAGGATTTCGAAAGAATTCTTTAAAGATGTGTTCTTAAATCAATGAAGATTTAAGACAAAAAAAGACAATAATCAATTCGGAACACACTAAAATTTTCAGCTGCATTAATATTCCTTGCAATATTTTATTGAAGAATATCAAACAATTGAACTTTTTCAACGCAAAAATATGACATTTTCAAAGGATTTTCTATTCAGATTTTTAAGATCGGCTTCTCGTCCAAGAGTGGCTTTGAACAGAATATCTTGGTAAAGTCTGGGTTTACTTCCATCAGCGACACTTCATTTAGCTGATTATTTTTTTTAAGGCTTCTACTCAAGAAAACACTTTAAAGCAGACAAAATATTTATTGAATACTAGCTGACCCGGCAGACTTCGTACTGCCTCAATCGATAAATAAAAGACCTACACTTTTGTATAAATGAATTTCAAAACAAACAAAACGTATTGAAAAAAAAAGCATTTTTTTAATGAAGCATGAAGTTTTATTATTATTTTCGACACATCATGTTGCTTACTTAAAAAAAACAGAGTTTTCCTGAAATACTGGCTATTTAAAAGGTTTAAATTTGTATTAACAGACACACACTGTTATGATACAATTTGTTAATCAATTTAAAGCTCTCTCATAAACTATATTTTTTGTTTTGTTTTGTGGTGCGTAAATAAACAAAGAAGACGGTTTTCCGACGCGCGAACACGCGACGTATAATGGTTCATGCGCGAAACAGGGAAACTCCAAGTTGATTCCGCAAACTTCTAAAGACTGTTCTTGCGATTTATTTATTGTCGTCGCAAAGGCCAGACGTACTGGAAATTGTAAGCGTTTAAAATCGAATGGTAAATCCGTTGGAATCATCGGTATTCGCGTGATCAAGACATATCCTTTGTATTTTCCTTTCATGACTGTTGCCTCAATGACGTTATTCATCAGCTTTTTCACAGCCAGTCTTGTTCCATTGCATAGTCGAGGTTAATTAATGTTACGCAGCATGATGACAACTGATCCTACTTTTAACAGCAAATTGTGAGGTGGTAATTTAAGCAATTCCAGTGAATTTAAAAAAAATTCATTGGGATAGTTGACTACGTCATCCTGGTTCATAACGGTGTCGACTGATTTCAAGGAAACCAACTGTCCTGGAAAAAAATTCTGAATGGTCGCATTGAGATCCTCGACATTTTTATTTTTCGCTGCCAATATTGCTCGTTCACCCAGCAAATCATGGTTATTGAACTTTTGCGCTATATCTGGGAAAACACGCTGAATAAGCTCCTCTTTTGAATCTGTGATGTGACAAAAATCTGTGGGTAATGTGATGAATCCGGTCGAGGTGTCCATTGCAACTTTATTATTTCGAATATCTAACAACTGCTTCGCAAACACATTTGCAGTTTCATCATGTTGCAAAAATACTCGCATGTTAGTTGTTAATTGGAGTGTCTTTACGTACTGCCACATATTCGATGATTTTAGGCATGCATTAAGTTCATCAGCAACAGTTGATCGGGGAATAACTGGAAGAGTCTGACGAAAATCACCTGACAACAGAATCATGGACACACCAAAAATATTTTGGTTGTCACGAAGATCTTTCAATGTTCTGTCCAGCGACTCCAGTGACCTCTTATGGGCATACCTGTAGGATCTAGGCCATTGCGCTATTTTTGGCGATGTTGCAAATTTGTGTTGCAGTTTGTCGGCCTTCTAGCAGTGTTGCAGCTATTCCAGATGAAGTCAACGATAGAGCAACATTATTTCGCGATCTGATCCTAGCCAAAAGCAATGAAATTAAGAACGTTTTTCCGGTTCCTCCGAGAGCATGAAGGAAATAAATTCCACCAGATCCACTGTTCACAGCTTCTATCAAAGTGTCGTACGCAATTCTTTGTTGGTGATTTAGTTGTGGAAAATTTGTCATCCAAACACGACAATACTTTATTTGCTATTAATAAACACATAAATTCTATCATGATCAATGTCTCATTGTAAATTTCTTCAGTCATTTGTAGTGTAGGATTCAAAGTTTCACGGCGCACACGATGCAAAACATCCTCAGACATGTCATCTCTATACTTAACCCACAAATCTTTTGGATTCGAGGGGAAACATGTCGATATGATAATCGCAAACAATGTACGAATTTGATGCGGCGCGGCGATGAAGATATTACGGAATCCTTGAGCGTATCATCCCAGTGCGAATCGTTCTCAAGTAAATGTAATAGTTGGCATGCCTCACGGTAAGTCGCACACATCTGTCCATTAACTGTTCTCAGTTGTTCGAACGATGTCGGACCACACAAATTCACCAACAACAATCGCAAATAATAACATTCATCGTTATTTTGATGTACTCTGTAGATGCGACCCAGAGCGTCTGAAGCAAATACATTTGGATGTCCTTCAACTGGTGTTCCTTGTTTTCGACGCCGAAACGATTTCGATGATGCATTCCATATGTAATAGCATGTCAGCATGCAGCAAAGTGCGAGCAAATTCATCAGTTTGACATACTGTGAAGAAACTTGTTAATGTTGTTGATGGTGGACGTGCCGCTCTGTCTGCCGCGTTTGATTCATTAAAATAAAATCGTTTACCATTTTGTTTTTAGTGTTTACCCGGAAATTATTCGATTTTTTCTCGCCTTTTTAACCTTCCCTAGACCTCCACGAACATTTCAAGACTAAGATAAGATGAATCCGTTCAGCCGTTCTCGAGTTTTAGTGAGACTAATGAACAGCAATTCATTTTTATATATATAGATAGATAAAAGATTTTTAATCGTCCATAGCTCAAGAACCAGCAGAGATATCGACTTCAAAAAAATTTTGTTATACAGATAAAAATGCAGAAAGATGCAGAAAGGGCTCTCAAAAAAATTGAGTGAGTGGTATTTTTACCATTAAAATAAATTAAATTTGGTGGCTCTTAACCATTCCTGTGTGCGAGTATTGTTGCCAGGGATGGAGGCTAATTTGAGAAAACACTTTTCATGACAAGAATTACTCTTCGAGGATTTGTCAATTCCTCGCAAGAGGCAGTACCCGTTAAAAAAAAAAAACTTTAGATGGGGTAGGCAGGAATCGAACCCAAGACCTCTCGCATTTACCATAGCAATTTAAAATGAAATGCACGACTGGGTCACACGACCTTGCTCCTATATTCAAAGAGTCTGTTTAAAAAAGTACGCAAGTTCTTAAAAATCTTAAAAAAGTATTTTAAGAATCAAAAATGTACCTAAAAAATAAATTTGTTTTCAAAAATTTTAATGCCATTTTATAAATCAATAAACCCTTGATTTTTCAAAAAAAATTTTTGGAGATCGTTAGAGCGTTTTTTTTTTTAATTTAATTTTGTATATATACAATTTTTCAACGATGTTCTAAAAATATTTTTGGTATGCAGTTATTTAGGGATTTTAAATATACGCTCTACATTTGAATTTCATAAAAAAATGTTGACCCGTTTTTAAGGTATTTTGAAAAAAAATATCAATATTTTCTTAAAAATCCAAAAAAAAAAAAATTGCAGTTTTGATAATCAAATATTGTTAAAGCAATATAAGAGCTCGTTCAAAAAAAAAGTTATTGAAATCGGTTTATAAGTTCCTGAAGAAATTAAAAAAAAACAAAATAATGGTTCTATGAGCGGTACCTTTCCGGAGTAATACAAAAAAATGTTTTTCTTACTAAAGCCAAGTTAAAAAATATAATTTAAGAGAAAATTTAAAAAAAATATAGGTTTGTTATTGAGAAAATTCAAATTTTCGTTTTTTGACCAAAAAAATTGTATGGGGGCAACTGTTAGTTTTGATCTTAAAAAAAAAAATGAAAAAACGCGAATCTGCTGGAAACCTTAACTTCCAAGTTTGAACTCAATCGACCCAATGGTTAAGGCTGTAGGAGCGTGGACAGACAGACAGGACAGACCGGACGGAATCGCGGGACCCTTTTTTTTCGACTTCTCTACCATCGTAATATCATGTTTGATTAAAATCTCGTGTTCAAAATTTATTACGAATGCAAAACTTGACATATATATGTATGTACATAAATACATAGTTAATATATGTTCCAAGTAAAAATGGTGAAAATTTTGGTTAGTCAAAAATAACGCTAGAGACTTCAATTAAATTTTAAATTATAGATTGTAACGTGATACCAAACTAGTATATTTTTTGAAAAAAATCCAATAAACGGTTTTTTTTTTATAAATCAAAAAAACTGAAAAAAAATATTTGTCACCTCGAATATTTTTTTTAATTTTAATTCGAAATTTATTTAATTGTTTGAAAAACATCGAATTAAAAATTTTCTTACAAAAATAAAAAAATTACTAAAAATTAATTTTCGGCTTAGATATCTTTTCAAAAATTTGAGATTATAGCTTCAAACTAATTTTGGTCTATAAGAAATACTATTTTCAATATTCGGTAAAATTTTGAGAAAAATCGAATTGACAGTTTTCCTACAAAAAATACTAAAACTTCGTAAAAATTTACTTCCGACTCAAATATCTTTTCAAAACTTAAAAATATTGGCTTCAAACTTATTTTATCTCACAGAAAATATTGTTTTCGACATTCAGTAAATTTTGTTTAAAAATTCAAGAGTTTGTTTTTTTACAAAAAATAAAATCTACAAAAAATAGTACACAAAAATTGGTTAAAATTGGTTTTCGACTAAAAATCTCGTTAACAAAAGTAGATTTCGAAGTCGAACTATTTGCATATGATGCAAAATATTGTTGGTAATTTTAAATTTTTTTAGAATAATTCAACTGACAACTTTTTTAACAAAACACGAAAACCTACAAACCTTTTAAGCGAGACAAATCGACAGACGGGATGGAAAGTTATCAGTGTGGGTCGCATCCCAGCCTCTTTTTTATTAATATTTTCAGTATGAAAAGTCAATTCATAATTATGTGATGTTACATTAGGAAAAATAATTTTGCTCCAAAATGTAGCGGTTTCGAAAGAAAGCTTAAATAATATATTTTTAAATATTAATGAGAGTTTAAGACAATAAAAAAGAAAGTAATCAATCCCTGCAATATTTTGTTGAAGATCATAAAACAATTGAACTTTTTCTACGCCTTAGTATGATCTTTTCAGAGGATTTTCTATTCAAATTTTTATGATCCACTTCTCGTTCAAAAGTGGCTTTGAACAGAAGAATCCCTTGGTTAAGTCTTAGCTTACTTCCATCAGTTCTACTTATCTGGTTAGCTGATTACTATTTTTACGGCCTTCTTAAGGAAACACTAATATTATAAAGAGGAAAGATTTGTATTTTTGTATTAACGAATAAACTCAAAAAGTCTTGGACCGATTTTAATAATTCTTTTTTCATTAGAAAGCTACATTATCTGTACCTATTTATGTCTACCCGTGCGAAGGCGGGACGGGCCGCTAGTTAAATATAAACTAAGTATTTGTGCCATTAGTTAATTGACAAATACTATAGGATAACTAAATATTAAACTGAGGTAAAATTTTAAGGGCCGATGTTGATTTTGCATAAAACACAAATTAGTAAATTACTGTCGTCTAATTTTATTGTGATAATATTAGTATGGTTCAATTATGTATCGAACAAAATATTGTCGAATTGAACATTTTTACATTTCTCGTCATTTCATGGCCCTTAAAATCTTAATTGAGAGTTTTAAACTCTAAACTTTTATAATCTTACAAAAACAAAATTATTTTAATTTTGTGCAAGTTTTGTAAATATCGAAAGACGGAGACTAATGAGAAGTTATCAGTGTGGGTCGTTTTTTTTATTTATTTATCCATAATATTAGTTTAGTTAAAAAATAGTTAATCATTAATGCTAGCTCTTAAAAGTTGTTCCAATTGGTATATCTATTGATATTATTGACTCTGTTATGGTTTACTCTATCTTAATGATTTGAAAATTCCGATGAGAAATTATTCCGGCACGTTCTTAAATACTGACCACAAAAATTCCTTTTTGACGCTAAGAAGAACAATTTTTAAGGTTTTATATCCGAGGTGTTAAAAAATGATCTTTTGAGCTTTAATGGAACTTCAAGTAAAGATGCTTAATAATCACATTATCTTTCTCTTCCGAAGAGGCTCAAGTCGTGTTCGTTCCCGTATTGCTTCCATAAGTGTACAAAGTGTGGATAACTACTTTTCAAGTTGTGATCTACTCTTAAAGACATTACAAAATATTGTAGAGTCAGATGCACGAACATTATTGTGGTTCCCAAAAGAACTACTCCAGAACTCATTCATAGGTGACTTCGCCCAAAACCATAACATTCAAATCCTATAATAAAGTTCCAAATTGGTCACAAAGTCCAAAAAGTAGAAATAAACCGCCAAAAAACCCAAAGCGAATGTCGCAATGCCTAAATTAATAAAAAAAAAACGCCCAAATTGTTAGCTGTCATTTTGCCCAAACGAATTTTTAATTTGGATTTCATGACATATGTAGGTGTTGAGCCTTGTGACATTTATTTTGGACATTACGACTATTATGGTTTGTATAGTTTGTTAGTCTTATCACCCAAGGACATAAATAACCCAAATCATAAAATGACGTAAAGCAAAAAGGGAAACGCCATAAGAAATATTACTTAAAAAAAGTCACAAAGCCCAAATAAAATGTCATATCACACATAGAAATGTCATAACGCTCAAAAGATTTTGGATGCTTGGACTCTGAATTGTATAAAGAGTGAGATGCTTCGGCACACTATACTATTTTGGGTAGGTGCGAGGTTGTGTGTTTCCGAAGCTTCTTTATATTTATATTCAAAGAATCTTTGCATAAACACAACCTTTCATCTACCCCAAATCCCATAGTGAGACCGGTGCCATGAAATAAGACCGAAATAAATAAGACCAACTCTCAAAATTTGGCCATATTGAAGTTTAAAAAGTGAAATAAGGCCAGTTTTTAGCAGTTGGTCATATAACACTATGACAAAGTGAAATAAGGCCAAACTATTTTGAGAAATAAGAACAATTAATTTTTACGATTAGGGAGGAAGCATGCTGACCCAATGAAACCCCCTGCTTGGACAAACTATAGGATTTAGGGTGGGTGCGAGGTTGAGTGTATGCAAAGTTTCTTTACATTAATGACAAAACATACCGTTAAGAGTGAATTAAAACCAATTTGGCTTTATTTCACTTTGTTTAAGTAATAACACCAACTGTTATAAACTGGCTTTATAACACTTAACGAAAGTGAAATAGGATCAATTCTTGAAAGTTGGCCTCATTACATTTGGCCTTATTTCATGGCACCAGTGCGTCCAAACAGGGGGGTTGCCCATACAAATTTCACAGTTTATATACGCCATAATGCTGGGTGCTTACAATATGAGCAAGCAAACCATTTCGTTTTATTTTACTTTGAAAATATTAAAAATTGACAAGAAGTTTTAGATATAACTCTTGTCTCCGAATTCATTAATAATAATATTTTGAACTGGAAGGTATCTAAAGATCACTCCTTTTCTGATCATAGATACATCCAGTTTGACTTTTTAAATGAACCACCTTGCCAACCGATCTTTCGAAATCTAAAAAGAACAAATTGGCCAAAATATAAGAGTAAAACCTGAACTCTTTAATACTCCCTCCAACTTTGAAGATCTTGACGACAAAGTCAATAATCTAACATTAGCCCTAAACAAAGCTCTAGATACTGCATGCCCTCTTATACAAGTAAGAGGTAAAAAGAAGCCACACTGGTGGAACTCAGGGCTGGATCCACTTCGAAAAGAATGCAGAAAACTCTTTAACAGAGCGAAAGCTTCTAGAGACATGTCTGACTGGCATTCATATAAAGAATCACTGAAGATATATAAAAAAGAACTGAGGAAAACCAAACGATCGTCCTGGAGAAACTTCTGCAGCAACGTGGAAGATTGCTCCGAAGCATCCCAGCTGCGCAAAATCCTCTCCAAAAATCCAATCATGCCAAGCTGCTTGAAAAACGCCTCTGGCCTCTGGACCAATTCAAGCGAAGAATCGCTCAACTTGCTACTAGACGTTCACTTTCCTGGTACCTCTAATATTATTAATAACATTGCACTTAATAATGGTGACAATACTTTACAACCCCCACAAGGTCTAGTCACTAGGGAAAAACTAAAATGGGCTATTAACAGCTTTAAGCCATATAAATCTGCTGGTCCGGATAGTGTAATTCCAGCCGAACTGCAAGAAAATGCAAGTTTTCTAATACCCATCCTAGAAAACATCTTCAAGGGTTGCCTTAATTTAACATACATCCTGATGTCTTGGAGACAAGTTAAAGTTGTTTTTATTCCAAAAGCTGGAAAATCCAGTCACGTAAACCCTAAAGACCTAAGACCTATCAGCTTATCATCATTCCTTCTCAAAACTTTTGAGCGTTTGATCGATATTCACTTAAGGGCAAGTATTGATAAGTCCCTCCTTTCAAAGGCTCAACATCCCTACAACAAAGGGAAATCAGTTTAAACGGCTCTACACAGTATAGTACGTACAATCGAATATTCCCTCCATCATAAAGAGTACACCTTAGTTGCCTTCTTAGACATAGAAGGTGCATTTAACAATGTCGACACATCTGCAATTGCACGTGTATTGACATCTCTGAAGGTAGATAAATCGATCAGCGAATTGATTAATCAGATGCTGATAAGCAGGATTATCAATTCAAAACTGGTCGATTTTTCTACACAAAGGGGTGTCAGCAGAGGTACGCCACAAGGTGGTGTCCTATCCCCTCTCCTCTGGAATTTAGTAATAAATGAATTACTAACGACTCTAGAAAGAGAGGGATACAGAGTGTTTACTTATGCGGACGATGTTGCTATTGCAGTAATGGGAAAACATCCCAATATACTAAAAGAACTCTTACAAAACGCTTTAAATAAGCTCACCAGATGGGCTAATCGGTGTGGACTAGGCGTTAATCCACAAAAAAACTGACCTTGTCCTCTTCACAAGGAAATACAAAGTCCCACACATTGACCCTCCCCTCATAAACGGTGTACCACTTAAATTCTCTGATCAAGCAAAATACTTGGGTCTCATTTTAGATAAGAAATTAAGCTGGAAACCTAATATTCAAGAGAGAATAAACAAGGCCACAGTAGCCCTGTTCTCCTGTAAAAAGGCCATTGGTAATAAATAGGGCCTACAGCCTCGCATTACACACTGGCTATACATCTCGGTCATAAGACCGATCCTTACTTATGGAGTAGTGGTATGGTGGACGGCGCTAGATACAGCGATAAATCGCGATAAACTCAGCAAAGTCCAACGAACAGCATGCCTGTGTATGGGAGGAGCACTTCGCTCCACCCCCTCCGCCTCACTAGATGTTCTGTTCCATCTAATACCGCTGGACTTTTTCAGCAAACAAACGGCCGCTAATACTGCCATACGGCTTCAAGCCTCCTCTCTGTGGATCAATAATGGAATTGGCCTCACCACTATTTTGAACTCGTTCAGAACTATAAACAGTAATATTGACTACACCATACCCCATCCTCAGTTTAATAACTATAGCTTCAAAGTGACTATACCTCCCAGGTCTTCTTGGGAGAATACATCATTTTTGAACAATGGTCCTATAAACTTTTATACAGACGGATCAAAAACGGAGGATGGGGTTGGTGGAGGCGTATACTCAGATAGACTTAACTTAAGTCTCTCCTTTCGTCTACCCGATCATTGTAGCGTGTTCCAAGCTGAAATCCTGGCTATAAAAGAAGTCCTATCCTGGCTTAGAGAAAACGTTATATCAACTAATGATATACGCATCTTCTCGGATAGCCAAGCTGCGTTAAAATCCTTAGACTCTGTCTCTACAAATTCACTAACAGCCCTAAATTGTCGATCATCTCTTACGGAGATGGCTACACAATTCAACATTCACCTTTTCTGGGTGCCGGGCCATAGAGACATTCCAGGAAATTGCAAAGCTGACGAACTTGCAAAAAGCGGAACAACTTTACCTCTGCTGGCTCACAATGCTAGCATAGGTATCCCCTTATAGCTACATGTAAACTCATGCTAAAGCAAGATGCCATAGAGAAAACAAACTTCAGGTGGAATAACACCACCACCTGTGTAGCGACTAAATTAATTTGGCCTAATCTTAGCGCCAGGCGCTCAAAGCAATTAATCTCTCTGAATAGATTGCACATTAGCTTCGTTATAGGTGTCCTGACTGGCTACTGCTTAATAGGAAGGCATGCTATTCGACTTGGAGCCCCTGCAAATGATGTTTGTAGGAGTTGCATGGACGAAGAAGAAGAGGAGACAATCGCCATCTTCAGTGCACATGCCCTGCCTTATCACAAAGACGTAGAATCCACCTTGGAGAATACTACTTTAACGATACCAGGGATCTAAAAAATTCAGACATTACTTGTCTCCTACGCTTCATTCGAAGCTCCAATTGGTTCAACGAGTTAAGCTGATTAACTGATCCATGTGGTATCACAACGGTCTAAGTGTGTTGGACTTGGACGTCCCAAACCAACAGCCATTTTAACCTAACCTAACCTACTTTGAAAATTGCCTTCATTTTGTTTTCTGAAAGTGAAATAAAGCCAAATATATTTGCTGACCTTTTTTGACATTCCTAGGTTTTGGGGCGATCTGAAATTTGTTTGTGTTTAATTTTTGCGTTCGGCCGATAAAATTAAAAACTCAAAATGTCGTAGTGTCCAAAATACACAAACATTTTGTCAGAATGACCAAATGCTGAAACACATGACATGTTTTAGGCGATATGTCAATAAGTAATTTGTGCGTTATGATACTTTAAAATTCATTTGGGTAGTATGACATTGGTTTTGGGCTTTGTGACATTTTGTCTGAAAAAGTTTTTGGGCAATATGACATTTTTAATATCTTGGAATTCCACAAAACCCCAAAATTTGTTTATTCCCAAAATGCTCGAAATATTGCCTACAGCGTGCAACAACAAAATGTTAATAATATTAATAATATTGGTTTGGGTGCTATGATTTTTTTTTTAATTTGGGCGATATGTTTTTAGGTAAAAAGACCTTTTAAATATAATAACGCTGTTAAATATTATATTTAAAAAAAAACTAGTTTTGAAATGTGTCTTTAAAAACTCATACGAAATACATTTTTAAATGTGGTAATTTCCCTTTTTTAAATATTCATTCAGTGAAATAAGCCTTACAGGGGACGTTCCAAGCTTTTAACAATTTTTATTTCATGTTTATATATACATTTTTAAAATTCTTGCCTTTTTTTCTCAAATTAATTTAAAAATATATATTTTTTTTAAACTAATCCTATTGTACTAAATTAAATTTAAATATTTGTTGTTGAAACAAAGTACTTTGAGGGACTTAGTTCTCTACAACTAATGTTAAAATCTTCTTTTATTGAATTAAGTGTCTGAAATGTTATAATGTCTTGGGCCAGACAAAATTTAATTTTACTCCATGAACCAATATTTCAATTTCATATAAAATGCTACCCTATTAAGTAGGTCCTTTTCTTGTGTCATAAACAAAATAAAATCACAGTTCAATACGATATCACTTACATAAGTGCAAAATCATATAAAAACACATTAATTTAATCCCTATCGTCATTTGAATTACAGAAAGTACAACACAATTCCCCCACCTCCTCTTTTCTTACAAATAAACTTGTCAGACAAACGTTTCCATACTCTTATTGTACAGTGTAGCAATGTACAGGTTTCTTTCATTAAGTTCTCCATTAATTTTAAGTAATGATTCCCAATCTGTCTCAAAGAAAATGACCATTGAGGATAGCAATTCACATTCAGAATCACATTCACTATAGACATCCTGGCGGATAAAATTCAAGAATTCTCTTGTACTCTCTGGTTCATTATATTATAGCTCTGTCTGTCTACATCTTCTGGTGCTATTTACCATCTGTGCTTGATTGAAGTAGCACATAACAATGTAAATAAGAATGTATATATACAAGTACCAAGTATATAGGTACCTACCAAAAAAGGATATGAAATACGAAAAACGACACGATGTGATACTATAAGACAGAAACGGATGTTTCGAAGATGTCCCCGCGGGTACTAAATCACCAAAGACTGTCATTTTTCTTTGCCAATTGCTCGACGAATGTCCTTTCTTACTTTTTTGTTATTGTTGTTGTTTTTAATATTCCGTCAAATGTTTCCAACGAATTTTAGTGCGATGACGGCTGTTGTTTTGTTGGTGTTTGGCTTGAAAGATGCTTTCTGCCAAGAGTAGACGGAGAGTTATTTGAAGGGAAAAAGAATAAAAATTCCTACAAATATTCCCATTGCTTCCATGTTCCATCATCAAAGACCATCCGACCGAAGACATTGTCATTTTTGCTCAGCAGGCGCTCCTTACAAGTATCATCAACACAAACGATATATCCTTTCCTCTCGGTGGTGTCAGTGGTGATGGTGTGCTTACCTACATCATCTCTGCCCATAATTCTCTTATATTCAACATTCCACCCATCCACCCGCCCATTCACTCAAACTCAAGGTATAACGCCGCGCGCCGTACGTACCGTTCGTATTGTTCGTTTCTTCGTTCATATACGTTCAGCAACACCAATTGCATTGCATAATTTATTGCCACCTAATATCTTCGTCTTAATAATAGAATCCTCGTTAAGACGGAATGACCGCAATTATTCCCCCGGGAGGTCTTCAAGGAGTTCCAGTTCTATCTATCTATGGAGTTCCTTGCATTCTTCTTCCTGATGTGATGTGCTTGTGATATGGTGTGGTGGTTTTTGGAAGGAAAACGAATATCATCCTCTTTCAATACAAACATCTTCTAAGTACCTCGCGAAGCATCATCAAGGCTTTCCCCAAACCGCTCTTTAGAAATCCTTTTATGTGATATGCAAAATTCATGCTGTGAGCCAGCAGCGCAAAGACATTGTTGCCTCTTTGCCTTGCTTCGTTTCAATTTCCATTCCCTGCCGTCTTCTTCCTGTTTCCTGAATGATGATGATGGTTGCTTGAGTGAATATGCGATCCTGCGAATTGTCCTTCGATAGTTTGGTGTAGGTATAGGTAAATTTGTATTGCCAACAAGCCGATGACGATGTCGATGTCGATGCCGGTTCTCGTGTGTATCCTGTGTCGTGAACTTAGCCAAATATTCCCAGTCAAAATGAAGTCAAAAATATGCCATTCTGAAGCTCCAATTCTGCCATCTAATGAAATATTGACACATCCTTTTTTCTTCATCCTCGCTTCCAAGGTATGGATGGATAAGGTATGCGACTGAAAAAGGAGTCCTATTTCAAGAAAAGTGTTGAAGAAGATGACGACTAAGAACGACAACACAGTGAGAGATGGGGCGGGGGTGGAACGAGATCGCATTGGATGTCAGAGAAAAGGCGGTGAGTAGCCTGAAGAGTGTAATGAAATGGATATATGCTTTATGTCATAGTGTGTCGAAAAAATGTCCTCCTTTTGTGCTCAAAACGCAGATATACGAGGATTTTCAGATGATGACGAAGAAGATGAAGATGATGCTGATGAGGTGCGACAAGGATATTTCGTTAAAAATGTATGAGTACACGATGAGGTGTTGAAACGTTGGCATCTTTAGGTAGACCTACGGAGGAAGGAGGTGTTATATTTTCGTACGTATTTGTATAGTATTCTTGGCTTTCGCTTTAGAATGAATGAATGAAGAAAGTAACAAAAACAGAAAATGAACCAAAAAAGCAGAAAAGAAATAAAAACACCTTTACCATACATAAAATACTTGAAGTATTGGATATTTTATTTGCGCTTAACGGGTGATAAGGGTTTTGAAAGATGGCTGTTCCGTTTGGTTCGGTTTTTGAATTGCGGTGTTAAGTGTTTATCGATGTCGTTTTGTGTAGATTATAGGTATATAACCTAAAGTGAACAAGGACATACTTTCAACTTATCTGAGCATAAAGAGTCTGTGTCTCTTCGATGACATTTAATTTAATTGCACTCGAGAGAGATTTGATGTATTTTTCTTTTTTTATTGATGATGAGACATGGAAATTCAGTCAATTTGTATCAAATATGTATTATTTATTTAGTTGAAAATAACCTGGGATGTGATCCTTATTGATAACTTCCCAGTTGTGACCTTTAAAAGGATGATATTTTGGTAATACTAATGAGCATGCCTAGAAGCACGGGTATTACGATTGAACTGTTTAAGAGGAGGAATGGAGCTGGCTATTTCTCTAGAGCATAATCTATAACGGTAAAAAATGTGAGACAAGAAACTTTACGACGATGTTCAAGCGACATAAATGATCCTATGATTGTATTATCACCAGTCAATCTAAATGTTCTACCTTCAATACTGTCCAAGAGGCTTAAGTATGTTGTAGATATGAAAGTTTCACTCAAGCTTTGGACGTACATATATAAGTCTTGTCAATAACACCCAAATCAGAAAGGGAGAACAACTTCTTGCATCCCCTCAGAAAACCATACATCTTGCGAAATTTTTGGCGACATCGCATATGTGATCGTTAAAAAAGAGTTGGTTGGTGACACACATACCGAGAATATCGAGATGTTCAGTGTCTTTGATGAAAGTGCCATTCATGGATTATGGCAAGGGGGGTATATGAAGCATTAAATTCCACGCGTTTTTTTATTCCCCATTGTACAATAGTGTTAAAGTCGGAATTTAATGAGCTTATTATATTCTGTCGTTGCAGTTCCACATCCCAGTAGTAAATGTTAGATAGGTAATGCGTTGGACTGTCATCCTAAAGGTCTTGGGTTCGATCCCTATCTGTGCCATCTAAAGGTTTTTCCACGGGTACTGCCTCTTTCGAGGAATTGACAAACTCTCCAAAAGTAATTCTTGTCATGGAAAGTGCTTTCTCAAAAAATTAGCCCTTCGGATTTGGCTTAACTGTAGGTCCCCTCCATTCCTGACAACATTACTCGCACACAGGAATAGTTGAGAGTCGTAAGTCACTAGGCACTAGAAGAGGCATATGAGTCTTAAAACGAGTCTGAAAAGCTATGAGTACTATCGTCAGTGAAACAAAGTTTTGGATTAGAAGACAGGAGATGATGTAGTAGAATGAGAAAGAAAAGAGCACTGGGGAACACCAGAAGTTATTTTGTTACTTTCAGACTTGTATCCATCCAATACTATTTGTATTGAACGATCCGAAAGGCAATCCACTGAAGGAGGGATTAATGAAATCCAAAAGCACGCCTTTTAAATAAGAGAGTCTGACGCCAAACTCTATCAAATGCTTTCGAAATATCAAGTGCAATAATCTTACTTTCTCCAAAACGATGTAAAGATTTGCTCCACTGTACTGTTCGATAATATAAACCATGAGATCACCAGTGGGCCTGGAAAGATGGGACGTAAGTGCAATCAGTCTGTAATTAGAGGGTGAGGAAGATTAGCCTTTTTGGGGATGGGCTACATAATTTATTGGTGTTTTCCATCCGCTTGGAACGCGACCTGAAGAGAAGGATAGATGAAAAAGCTTCCTTCAGCATTGAAGAATATCTCTTTAGAAGAATAGCGGGGATACCATCTGGACCAGCGGATTTATGTAAATATGTTGAGATCTTCGCCACAGTACGATTGCGAAAAAAGATTGGCCTCATAGAATCACTAACGAGCTCGATAACAGACGGAGTTATGACACTCACTGACAGCGTTGAATTATTGGCGAACTGCCTAGCAAAGAGATAAGCTTTCTCAAGAGAGCTAAAAAATGGAGAATTGGCAACGAGCGTGGGAACTGAGGAAGATGAAAAATTCCTTAAGTTTTTTTACGAATTACCAAATTTTTTATTATATATATATATATATATATATATATATTTTTTGCCGTCATTTTTGGTCACTTAAAAATTTGGTCTGTCGACTTTGAGCGTTGCAGGTCTTCCTGGCTTGCTTGAACTTATTCTAGTTTAAATCGGTTGGATTGGCTTTTATACAACGGAAACTTACCCCCTTGACCATAATAACCTCTTTACAGCTATAATCAAACCATGAGGTTTCCTAAGGTCTGATGCTTTCAACCCTGTTCGTGATAAAAGTCCTTATTCTCAAAAGAATCAAACTTTTGATCACATCAGGGCTGCCGTTATCGTCACTGTCGAGGAAGAACAGTGACTAGTTAAAGATCCTGAAATAATTATTGAAACCGTCCTAGTTGGCTTTCTCGTATAGGCAAACGGTTCTATTAGGAGCTCTTTCTTTAACAGATACGCCTAGAAGTGATAGAACACTATAATAGTGTACTTATCAGAGGTAAGAAACAAGTCACGAGTGTTTTCTGCTTGATCAAACACGTCCGATATTCGAGTGGCCTGAAAAAGACACTTATAAAAGTTTATATGAGTTTTGCTATGATGCACATGCATAAGTGGATTCTGAGATTTCAGCTCATGTCTCAATATTGGCAGTGATGGATTTACGCCTAGTCCAGTGAGGCCTTTATAGTGATAAAACAAGGTATTGTTTCAAAAGTTTATTTCAACGTACGCAAAAATGGAGCGATTCAACGCCGCGCCGTGAGTGGTAGATTTATTTAGAAACTAAAGGCTCTGTATTTTGTATTCCATGCTTATTATTTGGTAGAAGTGGTGAAATGAATGCTATTACTGACGAAGGATTCCATGACTGGAAAAAATCAAAAGCACGCATGGAAGAATATGAAAATTCTGACTTTCACAAAACTAAAGTTAGTCATTTTAAAGCTTGAGCAGTAGTTCACGGGCGTGTTGATCAAAATCTTATAAAACAACTCGATGAAGATATAATGGAAACAAATTTTTTACCGAGCAATTGCAATTATTAAATCACTAGCAATAAGAGGCCTGCCATTTCGAGGAAATTCAGAACGAATAGGAGATCCTCATAATGGGAATTTTTTAGGAACAGTATGACTCCTTGCTAAATTTGTTCCATTTTTATCTGAACATTTAAAATTGTATGCACACCCTGATAGTGGGAATACACCGTGTTTATCTAAAACAATCTATGAAGAAATTATACTGTTGATTCAAAATAAAGTACTACAACAAATTTCTAGTGAAGTGCAATCTGCTAAGTATTTTGGTATAATTGTAGATTCTACGCCTGATTTAGCACATGTCGATCAGCTTACTATAATTATACGATATGCATGTACGTGATAACGGTGAAATTGTTAAAAGGTTTCTAGAATTTCTACCAAATATCGGCCATAAAGCTAAAGATATTAAGGATGTATTGTTAAAATCTCTAGAAATACTTTACAAGAACTTTACAATTTCTTTACTATATCTGCTTATCGTTGGGAAATCTTGGTGCAGCGTACAAATTTAAGAATTAAGAGTCTTTCTCAAACTCGTTGGTCTGCTCGACATGATGCATGTTACGCATTAGAAAAAGAGTGGTTTGCAATAATTGATGCACTGGAATTTATTGCCGAAAGCAGAGATGAGAAAACGACTACGCGATCTGAAGCTACGAGATTGCAGCGAAAATTACAAAATTTAGAAAGAGCAATCCTAGTCATTGTCTGGAATGTAATTTTAGGTCGTTTTAATGCTGCTAGTAATAAGCTTCAAGAATCTCAAGCTGATTTATCATCCGTTGTGCAGATCTATAGACATAAGAGACAGACAATTTTCTGAATATGAAGAAGAAGCTAAAACACTGTCTGGAGTTCAGGATTATTATCGTTATGATACTCGTCGCCACCAGAAAAATGCAGCCAGATGACTCACGGGTAAATGAAAGACCACCTTTTTCTGGACCAGAAAATGTTCGCACAAATGTTTATTACTCTATTTTAGACACTCTTAGTATACAATTAGCCGGGCGTAAAAGTGCATCTGAAACACTTTACCAACACTTCAATTTTTTCAACAATTAATGTGAAATAGATACAAACGAGTTGAAAAATCTTGCCAATAAATTAGTCAATAAGTATCCTGACTATTTGGAAGAGACGTTAGACAATGAATGTATTAATTTCCATTATCAATTCAAAATTCCTTAGCAAAAATAGAAGATGCCATGTATTGCATTCCCGGAGTCTTCTAGATGTTTATCCAAATTTGAAAATTTTTGAATTGATAATATAAAAAAAAATATTTATTATTTGTCTATCTAAGGTTTATAACTTATTTATCTTTCATGTTAATTAATTATATTTATAAATTATACTTCAATAAAATAAAGTTATTTTGAAAAAAAAAAAAATATTGGATACTTATGAAATAAAATTTAACAAAAAGAGGCTGGGATGCGACCTACACTGATAACTTCCCATCCCGTCTATCGATTTGTCTTGCTTAAAAGTTTGTCTAAATGTATCAATTCTTACCAAATTTGCGTTCTATTTTTTGTAGATTTTATTTTTTTTTATGAAATAACGGACTGTTGGATTTTTATAAAAAAATTACTGAATATAAAAAACAATATTTTCTGTGAAATAAAATAAGTTTGAAGCCAATATTTTTAATTTTTGAAAAGCTATTTGAGCCGAAAATCAATTTTTACCAACTTTTATTAATTTTTTTGTTCAGGTTTTTATTTTTTGTAAAAAAAACTGTCAATTCGATTTTTCTCAAAATTTTTCCTAATGTTGAAAACAATATTTCTTATAAGTTAAAATTAGTTAGAAGCCATAATCTCAAATTTTTGAAAAGATATTTAAGTCGAAAATCAATTTTTACCAACTTTTGTTAAATTTTTTTTTCGGTTTTTAATTTTTTGTAAAAAAACTGTCAATTCTATTTTTTTCAAAATTTGACTGAATGTTGAAAACAATATTTTTTGAAAGATAAAAGTAGTTTAAAGCCAATATCTCAAAGTCTTGAAAAGATATTTGAGTCAAAACTCAATTTTTACCAACTTTTTTTTTATTTTATTTTAGGTTATTATTTTTTGTAAAAAAACTGTCAATTCGATTTTTCTCAAAATTTTATCAGATGTCAAAAACATTATTCTTCGTTGCACAAAATTGTTTTGGAGATGAAATCATATTTTAGTCGTAAAATTTTCGAAGTGACAAATTTTTTTTTCAGTTTTTTTGATTTATAAAAAAAACCGTTAATTGAATTTTTTTCCAAAAATATAATTGTTTTGTATCACGTTACAATATATAACATAAAATTTAATTCAAGTCTCTAGCGTCATCATGAGATATTTAGGGTTAACCAAATCTTTTATTTCGACTCTAGGGACCTTGAAACGTCGAGAAATGTCAAAATTTTCAATTTGACAAATCGGACCCATTACAATAACTTCCTATGGGAAGTTAATAAGGGCGGCGCATCGAACGGGGCCTAGCGTGGCAGCAAGCCTAAATCCGTCACTGAATATTGGTGATGACTAAAATGAAAAAAATGTGAGAATAAAGTAGGACATAACGTTTGAAAAGATAATACAACCGCCATTTTTCGATTATAATGCTTAGATGCATACAATAATATTCGTTTGACAAAACCAAACTAAAACTTTATGTATATAGGGTTTTCCTATAAGGGCGGGTAGATGTTGTGTATAGATATCGTGGCGTTTGCTGGGTGGCACTTAGCGCCGCGTCCTACTGGAACCACATGTCATCTAGGTCTGAATGGTTCAATTTGGGATAAAAGAAATTAGTATCATCGTTATGTAGTGCTCGCTATTGACGGTGACCGCCTCACTAACGTCGTTTTCAAAAAAGTACGGACCAATTAAGCCGCCGACCCAAAATCCACACCAAACGGTAACTTTTTGAGGATGCATTATCACCCGGTGAACCTCGCGTGGGTTGGTGTGGTCCCATATACGGCCTCGTATTTTTCAGCCAAAACTGAGGTCCTCTTCCAAACAATTCGAAGTCTATGGTCATGAACTTTGAGCTCCTGGGTCAGTTGGATGTTGTACGGGTGTAGGCCCAAGTCCCGATGCGAAATTCGCCGAGTTGAAGTCTGTGAAAGGCCGAGTTCTTGTGCACGGCGAGGAATAGGCTGCCTCGGGTTCTGCTGTTCACTTTCAGGGACCGCGGCGATGTTCTCTGCCGATCTTGCGTTCCTCGAACGTACGGGTATTGGCTGATTGTTTACTAAGCCGGTTATCTCAAATTTGACCACTGAACGTCGAAGAGTCGACTATGAAGGGCCACCACGTCTACCGTAAAATGGGCGCAATGTGCGCAACGTTTGCGTTATAGAACACTCATTTTGATAATAAAGTTTTATCATTTGAACGTGCTGTTGATTCATGTAAATTGCCATGATGATTCTGAATAAACAACTGAATAATAAACAAAAGATTTGACAGATGTCACCAAAACAAAATGGCCTCCACGGGACACAACAATCTAATTGCGCCAATTTAAAAACCCTATACAATAATTTATCAATAACTCCTTTAACTTAAATGATACAGAAAGTTTATTGACAAGGTTGATACATTACCATTTCTAAAAAATAATAAAAGAATGTTCTTAGTTCTTAGAAAAAGTGAAACAAAAATAAAATTTAATACTTTGACACTGAGTTAGAATATTTTAATCCATAACACTTTCTTAAAGAGCTGAATACTGTAAATTTAAGATAAGTAAAGCCTTCCTGTATAATATCATCATCTTTTTCTGCTCCTGTCCTATCATTTGTCTTTTAGATGTTCTTTCATCCAAGCGTGTGATTCAAATCAAACAACTTTTATTTCATTTTTTTAACCAAACACCTCCCCCTAAATGTAATCATCCTTTATGTATTATTTCGTGTGATAATTTAGATATATCCTATTGATTCATGCCATGCACAAAGCACATATAAACATAGCTTCCTCAATTTAATAACATTACCATTGAGGCTGATTTGTGATTTATTTCTCATAAAAATGTTCGTATATATAGTATATACGCCTATGTTACATACATATATACATATATATTCCGCGTAATTTGCCAAGAATCAAAGATAAGAACTCAAATCCAGGATATGTGCAAACGGCATTAAGGCGTCAATTTTGAAATCAGAATAAGAATCAATCCGGATGACAACCGACACAGCAATGCGGTAACTAGGAAGAAGGTTGGGGTGGTGGCAGCAGCGACAGTGGCGGTGGCGGTGGCGTTGGCGTTGGCGATGGCGATATGGCGACAGCGATGACAGTGAACACAAGAATAAATTGAATATTGATTTCCGTCTATACATACATATAGACGAGATCTATATTTAGGCTTACGTGCGTCGTCGTTGTCGTTGTCGTTCTCGTCGATATACATACATCATCTGCCACCCAAATAAAGGTTGAATGACTCCAAAGCCTAGGTAATACGAAAGGATTAATATTATGCCTCCATTCGAAACCCACTCTGCCTCTCCACTCCACTACATACCAATATACTCGGATGCTCGCTCGTAGGTTTATGAAACATGAAAGTTGGAAATCTTTGCCCGAGTAGATCAATCGGCCAAAATCGTTACACCCTAGGTGATGTGAGCTGGAAACGACCAAAGAGAATCACGATGACGAGAATGTATGTAGGTATATGGATTTTGGAGGTGGGATGATGAAAAAGCGGGTGGGAGGGGAATAGTGGTACCTTAACATATCACACTGTGTTTCTGTTGGTGAATCCTGCATGGAAAATGGATCCAGGGCATTTGCAGATTATAGCCGTAGCCCTACCTACACAAGTTTATATATATAGTCTATAGTAAGCCAGCAACCAACGTCCAAATGGGCTTTATGCCGTGATTATTTTGTCTCCAGGACGATAAAGCAAGAATGAATCCAACGAACGAAACAAAACTAAAAGCAACCAGAACGTGGAAAAAAGAAATAAAATTGTCTTGGACAACATCAAGTCCCTAATCTAATCACAGAAACGATGAACATGGGGTTGGGCAAGAACACAAAATAAACACAAAAAAAAGAAAGACAACAAAAATCGTCCTGTTAAGGTTGTGTAAAGGTGGAATTAAGGTCCTGAAACATTAAGCAACACCATCAGACAGCAACACTCACGGCACCATTCACCATTCACCATCGTATCGTCCTGTGCTCAGCTCATATAAACACAAACGAGTAAAGTGTGAGAACAAAAAAGAATGCAATCGCTTTAAGAGGCTACAATCCTTGCCAGTTGTTTTATCCTTACACTCTCTCTGTCTATCTATCTCTCTCTCTCTCTCTCACCTTCTGTTATGGCCTTCAAATAGGTGTTGTTGATTGTGATCTCAAAGGTGAATGAAGTGGATTTTTAATTAAAATAAAAGAATTACAAGAAAGAAACAAAAAAAAAGTCGGAAAAAATGCGCTATCCTCACAGGTGAGTCGTTGGCTTAAACACTGCGTTTAGCTGCGAACAAGTGATTCATTTAAGATTTCTTTTACCTTACTTAATTTTTATTTTATTATTATTTCTTTTTTTCATTTTTATTTCTTGCGTTGCTCAACTTAGTGTAATGAATCGAGGGCTTGATAAAATTCATAATTAACTCGTTAAGAGAGTAACTTCTTGTTTTTTCAGAAAATTCTCAGGAAAAAGCTGAGATTGGTGTTTGTTTTGTAACGTTGTAGAAAATCCTTTTTAGCAACACCACCGCCGCATTCGTGTGAAAAGTATAAGCAAAATTAATTTTTCAACTGAAAAACTTTTATTTATAGAGAAATCAGCAAATCAGATGCTTTTTGTTCTTGAATAAGAAATCAATGTCGTTTTGTTTTTCCTTATTATGTATGTATACTCGTATTTCGTTTAGAAAACAATTTAAATACACGCACACAAAAATTTAATTTCTAAGAAGTGAATAAAGTTTCTCTTTTGGGAAATCAAAAACAAAGCCAAAGGCAATGTTAAATTGCATGCTAAATATGAAAGTTGTATAAACCTAGTTAAATTAGAATGCATACCCCTAGGGAAAGATTCGAAAAGACACAAAGGACGACACGCGTGAGAAAAAAAGCGTATAGAATTTTATTATTAATTCAACTAGTTGTACCCGGCGCGCGTTGCTATACTCCAACAACTAAAATATATTTGGAAAAAATAATTTTAAAGAAAAATCAGCGCACAATATTAATATTCAATTCATTCTAAGCCATTTAATTCTTATGTTTCTTCCGAAAAAATTGTGACATTATAATTTATTCAGTTTCAATTCGATGTTTTATAAAGTGCTGTGGGATATGCAATATTTCTTATTTTTCCATTTGGTGCGTAGACGAATAAATCAGAAGGTTTTCCGACACGTGAGCAAGCCACATAGAGCTATCCATGTAAGAAGCATTAATTCTACAAATTTAATCCACACACTTGTAACGATTGTCCTTGTGCTTTGTTAAAAGTCATTGTGAAAGCGAGTCATACCGTGAACTGTAAACTTTTGAATTCGAATGGCATATCTGTCGGTATCGTTGGGATACGTGGCAACAGTACGTCTTTAACTTTAAATTTTTCAGTTGCTTCGAGTCTGGTTCCGTTGCAAAGTCGTGGTGGATTTATGTTTCCAAGAAGAATGATGGGTACGCCTATTTTCAATGTAAAAACTTGCGGTGGCATGCCTGCAAATCAAGCGATTTCAAGAATTGAGTTGGATTGTTGACAACCTAGTCTTGATTTTCCACAATATCGATGGACTTACAATCTTACATGTTCTCGTTTGACTAGTCCATACTAAATAGTGAAGTTGTTATCGACGTTTTTGGCTGCTAATAGAGCATGCGTAGTGAGCCACTGATGGTTACAAAATCTTCTCTGCTGTAATATGTGAACAACTAAAGCCCATCGTCAACTACCTGATAGGTCCTTATCAGTGTGGTTCACAGTTCACTTTACGGCAGATCCTGGAAAACCTAAAGCACATCAAATCGACATCCACCATTCTTTAATCTATTTCAAGGCCGCATATGACAGCATTTACAGAGAGGAACTGTATAGCGTCGATGCCAAACTCGTCCGTTTGTGCAGGATGACCATGGAGAATTCATGCTGGTCCATAAAGGTTGGAAACAACTTTACAGAACCTTTCGATGTCAAAAAAGTCTTTTGACAAGGTGATACGCTGTAATGCGATTTTTTGAACATCGTACTGGAAATAATAGTGCAGAGCTCCCACGTCAATACTAAAGGCACTATCTTTCAAAAGTCTGTCCAATTACTAGCATAATGCTGATGACATTAACATAATCGGAAGGTCTCAGCGTGGTGTCAATGGGAATTTTGTGAGTATTGAAACAGAGGCGGTAAAAATCGCCATTAACAAACGTAACTTTGAGGTAGTTCAAGACTTCGTCTACCTAGGGTCCACTATGAACGCAGAAAACAACACCAGCGCTGAGATCAAATGAAGAATTAGGATAAGAAAGTATAATTTAGTATTAAAGCCCTCTCTCGTGCGACCAAAGTGTAGCTATATAAGACGCTAATCATTCCCGTCCTGTAGGTGCAGAAGCATGGACTATGACATAAGGGGATGAAATCACCTTGGTACGTTTCGAAAGGAAAGTTCTTTCCGTGCTGTTTCCGGACTGTCTTACTGCACATAATGGCGGATTTTGCATTTGGATATACAACTACATCTATATCAAGTCCAGCCCACATAACAACTGAAGCCAGCTGGCCATTCACAACGTCTTCGTAGCTATGTCGAATGGGTGCTTGAACAACATGCGGTGGACGGCGATTTTTCGAACAACATTTTCTTTAGCGACGAAGCACATTTTTTCACTCAGTGGGTATGTTAATAGGTATACAAAATTGTTGTATTTAGAATTTTGAAAATCCTCAAGTTATTAAAAAGAGGCCATTACATCCACAGAAAGTCACTGTTTGATGTGCTCTTTTGTTGGGCGCGTAGGTGTGACTGGACATTACTTCTTCAAAATCAACGATGGAGCGACTGTCCCCGTCAATTCGGAGCGTTATGGTCATATGATAACCAACTGTTTTTTGTCTGCTATTAAAGAATATGTGCGATAAGGCTTTATTTCAAGAGACATTTCCTGGCTGCGTAATTCCTCATCGTGGCGATATCATATCACCATAGACGGTCCAAAGAAAGACAAATGAATCGCTATGACGGAATATCATAAGATATGGTAAGTTATTGGAAAAAAAACTCTCTTTCCAACATTTTATTAAACGTATTTAGGAAATAGTACAAACAAAACAAATCCCTGAACAATGGAAACAAACAACGTAACATAAATACATAAACAAGGAAAAAATTACGATATAAATAACTATAGACCCATAAGTAACATTTCGACAATTTACAAGCTCTGCTCCAAAACGCTTTACAATCAACCAAGAGAAGAAGCTGGATTAAGGAAAGGATTCTCAACAACAGGATATTCTTAAAAACAATGAATTAGCTAATAGACAAATGAATAATGAATTTAGACTATCGGTAAAGCTTTTGACTCCGTTGAATACGAAATGATATGGTCCTCCCAATAAAATCAAAACATAAACCCAAATATCGTAGAGACGATTAAAAATATTTACAAAAATAACAGCTCTAATAAAAGAATATAGAACGCAAGTTTAATATAACAAGACATGGCACCAACTCTATTTAGTTCAGTTCTAAAACACATTTTCCAAAAAACTTACTGGAAGACAAAATATGAAATAAGGATTATGTGGACAAGTTCTATACAATTTAAGATTTGCAGACGATATAGTTTTTATTTCTATAATAGCTGCACATACACACACAAGTTGACGGAACTAAGTACCTGGTGTAAAAATTATGGACTTCAAATAAGCAAATCGATAACTAAAAACAAGGCAAATCACACAAAAGACGATATACCGTTAGACGAAGAAAAAATTGAGTACGTAGAAGATTAAATATATTTGAGGCAGCTAAAACCATTTCAGGACCAAGAAAATAAAGAAATTTACAGACGCATCACACAATTCTGGAGCATTAAACATAATAATGGACTAAAGTGCAGACACAATGAAGTATATCTTTTTACAATTGGACTAAAGTGCAGACACAATGAAGTACATATATCTTCGATTCTTCTATTCTACCGATATCGGGACTACAGACAATAAGCTTGACTGCAAAAACACTTGAAAAACTAAGGATATATTAGACCAAAATGGAACGAAAAATTCTGAACATACGACCAAGTCAAAGGGTACGAAATGAAGATAATCGTAATAGAACCAGAATTATTGACGTCATAAATAGAACAAAAAGGCTGAAATTGATTGGCAGGACATGTATCTAGACTTCAGGACCAAAGATTTTTAAAAATGACAACGAAATGGAGACTAGAGAAGAATAATTATAGATTAGCAGGACGACCCAATAAAAGATGAAGTAATGATCTATAACAAATAAGCACAAATTGTTGCAATGAAGCCGGGGGCGAGGTTTATGTTAATAACCAACATTATTAACTTTTTGAATTTTACATGACTATTTTATTTTTAAAATAAATACACAAATTTTAGGTTTATAATTGCATAGTTTTAATATTTATGTAAGTTTTTCAATTTTAAGAAACAAACTTTTTTTTTGATAAGATAAAGCTTTTTTGAAAACTGATCTGATTTATTGAAGACTTTTCATGTGACCATTATATTACAAATCGTCAAATGGTGAATGAAACATGTCTATTTCGGGCATTGATTGATCAAGGTTCTCAAATATCAATGATATCTGAGGAAGCAGCGCAGCAGCGCATATCCTCTCCTTGCCAAGGAAAAGAATAAATACAGAATTAACTGGACTCTCAGATGCAGCAGTGGGTACATCAAAATCAAGAATGTATTTAGAGATAAGACCAAGATTTATGAGCAACAACAAAATGCAAGCAGAGTTTTTGGTATTACCCACCCTCATAAAACCACTACCTGATGAATCATTTGAATTTAATAAAAATGAGTGTGGGAAAACTATATTCTGGCAGATCCAAACCTAAATACAAAAGATCGTATTGACATTATCATCGGAAGTGACTTGTATCCAAAGTTAATTGAAGAAGGAGTCAGGAAGCACAATGACATAGTGGGACAAAATACGATTTTCGGGTGGATAGTTTCCGGCTCACTTCACGAGAAACGACAATCTGGCAAAATCATGACAGCGGTTACGTCATCCATGGAGAAGTTCTGGGTGATAGAAGAATTAGAAAAAGATAATGAAATATCAGAAAGAGACATCTGCATGCAAGGATTCGCAGAAACAACAACAAGAGATACGAATGGCAGAAATACATTTATGCGAGAACACGAAAACCTGGGCCACATGGTCAAGGTAGACAAACAACACGAAAATATGGGCAAATACTATCTCCCGTACCATGTAGTTGTTAAAGATACAAGCCTAACAACAAAAACAAGAGTTGTATTCGATGCCTCAGCGAAGACGCCCAACGAATACAGCCTTAATGATGCAATGATGATTGGCCCTAGACTACAAAACAATATCTTTGACATCATTATCAAATGGACGAAGGCACTGGACGAAGTTGCAGAGGAAAGAATTAAAACTATACAGGCAACTAGAGGGTGATTTTTTTGAGGTTAGGATTTTCATGCATTAGTATTTGACAGATCACGCGGGATTTCAGACATGGTGTCAAAGAGAAAGATGCTCAGTATGCTTTGACATTTCATCACGAATAGACTTACTAACGAGCAACGCTTGCAAATCATTGAATTTTATTACCAAAATCAGTGTTCGGTTCGAAATGTGTTTCGCGCTTTACGCAAATTTTATGCGTTTTTTTTAAAAAAAAAAGTTCTCAAGCTCTTAAAAAATCACCCATTATATTAAACAATGTCCTCTTTTCAATGGAGGACAATAAATACATAATGGGTGATTTTTTAAGAGCTTGAGAACTTTTTAAAAAAAAAAATTTGCGTAAAGCGCGAAACACATTTCGAACCGAACACTGATTTTGGTAATAAAATTCAATGATTTGCAAGCGTTGCTCGTTAGTAAGTCTATTCATGATGAAATGTCAAAGCATACTGAGCATCTTTCTCTTTGACACCATGTCTGAAATCCCGCGTGATCTGTCAAATACTAATGCATGAAAATCCTAACCTCAAAAAAATCACCATATATTATAATAAACAACAAGAATGAACCAATCAAAATTCCACGGGGCTTTGAAAGGTTCAAGAAGGAAAACATTCACCTTAAGGGCTTGGACTTTCACCACATAAGCGGTCACAGCGGATTAATGTTAAGTTGCATTTTGGTTATTATTTTAGTAATTTATATTATACGAAGCATAAAATTCAGAAAAAAAAAATGTTACCACTTTCTGTTGGCCCGCAGAATGTTCAAACATGAACATAACCAATCTATAGATAACCCAATGTGTATATGTGAAACAAAGATAAGACAGATGACCCTAAGCATACACTGACTGTTATCTACAGATAAATAGAAAGATAAGAAACATAGACATTAAGAAAAGATAGATAAGACAAGAAAATTGTATATATATAGAAGTAACGTAGTGAAATAAAATAAGTATTCATTTCGACTTACAACCGAGGTTTACTCAACATTAAGCGAACTTGGTTTTGGTTATATTTCTCAGAAAATAGTTTGCTATGGCACATACTGAGAATTAATAACATCATAATAGATACGGGTATCGTTTAACTAGACTGCAGAGTATTTAAACTTTTAAAAAAGGTTTATATTACTATTATTATTCTTAACTAGATTTTACCAGCGACTTCGTCCGCATTAGATAGTTTTTTTTGGATAGTAGTATGAAAAAACCTGAGCTGTACTTTTTTTTACGTATGTTTAAATTGTGCAGAAATGGGATGAGGCCATACTAAGTGTGATTGTCATAGGTTAGTTCAGGTGACGAACCGAGTAAATCATTAAGTATTCAGCCCTATCATGAATTCCATCTTAATCGGATATTTTTTACGAATCCCGAAAAACTGTATCATGAAATCCGTTCATAATGGAAAATTGTATGAGATTTTCCCCTACGAACGGATTTTATGATACAGTTTTTCGGGATACGTAAAAATTTCCGATTACGATGGAATTCATGATAGGGCTGATTTAATAAACAATTAAATTTACACGATAAATAAAATATTTGCAGGATTGCTCTGTAATTTGCATGCGTCCGACAACGGCGGCGTGTGCCCTCACGTGTGTGCCCGTTCTGGGTCTACCCGAACAGTGATGTCCTCCCAACGCGCCGCACTACCACCGCCGCCACCTGCTTCGTCTACCGCGTGCGACCCCCACCCGGGCACTCGCCCCGCGCCAAAGACGAAACAGAATTATCAGAAGTAGAAGACAGACCCTGTGAATTTTTTTTGTACCTATATGTCTCGTGTTTGGCGATGAAAGGTTGAGCATAATAAGCATAGCAAAGTTTAAGTTTAAAATTATTATTTGTGGAACCTGGTGGGAGCCACAGTTTGCGTCTAACGTTGAGGGCTTGAAGCAAGTGGCGGGCCAAGCCCGCGTTAATATACGTGTATGATGAGTTTAACATGTTCGAAAACTTATTTAATAAGGGTTGGCAATGCGTTGTTTTTGTTTGTAATACCAATTTTATCCAAATATTATTCAAATCTTTGGTAATTTAGGAGTGAAAGCGTTCAGATTCCCCGGAAAGTAATTTTTTCCATGGGAATGCGTTGTTTTCCCGAGGTCAAAAGTATAACTCATGTCCTTTCTTAAGTCTCAAACTATCTCCTATTTAAATCTGTTCAGCAGTTTGGGCGTAAAAGCGATCGGCCCACATAAATTTTCCCATGGGAATGCGTCATTTTCCCGGGGTAAAAAGTAGCCTATGTCCTTTCTCGGGTATCATAATACATATCTCCATACCAAATTTCGTGCAAATTGGTTCAGTAGTTAAGGCGTGATTGAGTAACATACAGACAGAGTTACTTTCACATTTATAATATCAGTATAGAAGAATAGGTTTTCATCTTATCTTTAAAATAATATACAATTTGTAGTAATATTACCGACTTGGCATATTTGCCGTCTGCCGGAAATGACATTATATAAATAAATGTAAATTTATTTAAACATATACATATGTATCAATATGATATATTAATTAAGTTATAAATTCGTTACATATAATAAATTAGTTTTAAAATTACAATTTTGTATGAATTCAATTTTGACGTGATTTGAAACACAAAAGATATTAATGTAATATGAAAAGAAGTACAATTTTATTTTTATTTATTCAACTTGAATTTTAGCTTAATATTAATTTTCATAAATTTCATAAATATAAAATTTTTGAGTGATTTCAAACACAAAGTGCGAATGAACTATTTCTATATGAAAGGGCAAGCTTACAGAGTTTGTACACTTTCGACCAACTGCTGAAGCTGAAGGCAGCACCATTTAATAACCCATAGAATCTTTCCACAGATATTATGCTATCTTTAAAAAACAATCTTCTTATTTCCTGCAAAATAGGACATACAGCAATGAAATAATGGACATTTTCTAGTTTTCTTTTATTGCATAGATAGATAGATAGATATACATTTTATTGAATTAAAGTAAAATTTACATTACACAACAAAAATGTTTACAAAAATCATTATAGCATGTCAATTGCTGTCTGCCAGATTGACAACAAAACACAATGAATGTAAAAAGCCCTCAATATAATTACTTTTAAATATTAAAAAAGGTATTTATAATTTTTTAACTATAAACTAAACAGTTCATGATAGATTAATAATTTAAAAAACAGTGAAGAGAAACACAATCAAAAATTTTCGTTCATTATAGCACTTCTATATCTAAGCGCAGTTTTGCAAAATTCGTAAAGATTGACAACATTCATTTCATTCAATAAACTTATCTCTTCATCTTCCGATAGAAAGTCTTTTCTGAATACATTCCTTCTGATTTCTCTAAGAATGGAGCATTTTCCCAAGAAGTGGATAATATCCTCTCTTTCTGATAGGTTGCTTGTGTGGAATGAAATTTAAATCTATTAGTTCACTACGTAGTCTGACGTCTGACCATCATAGAAATCACACGGACATTATTAGAATCCTTAAAAAAGTTGTTCTCTGCAAGGTTATGATTTATTCTGCTGTAAGTTGTTCTGTACAAGGAATTAGACGCTTTAGCAATATATTCAGCTCTACATTTCTCATCAACCTTTAAAATGACTTCATACAAGATGTTTTTAGCTCTTGTTAAATCCTCGAAGGTTAAATTAAAATTAATTTGACATTCCTCAGCAAGATCTTGCCACTCTCGATACCAACTGTTTTGATCTTGTATGGCTTTTATGGCCACTTTTTTCACGACCCGTGAATCATTCATTTTTAAAACGTTAAGCAAGAAGTCCGTTTGCAACTTCAATGTTTTTATAAACAAAGGAGAGAGACCCGTTTCCAGCATTATTACGCAGTTTTTCTTTTTATAAAGTGCGCTAGGAGTTTTTCAACCGAATTGTACTTTTTACATCCACATACCTGTGATTCATATAAAAGTATGCTCTCAGCTACTGCTTCAAATACATTAAACTTGCTACTATGTGCTATACACTTATTCATGAAGCATTATTTCCAGGTCATATTAATAGATCGTATAGATCTGTCACTGAAGAATTGAACAAAAAGAAAATTCAGTGGCACTCGTACGAAAATAAAGCTACAAGATCGATAAAAGTAGTAGCAAGAGGCCTTCACTCTTCATGTGTTGCCAAAGAAATTGTCGAAGACCTTATACAAAAAGGCTTTCAAGCTCTCGATGCCAATAATCTTATTAAAAATGAGATAGTAAAAGACTCCACTGGGGTATCAACGACAAAAAAGAGATCTCTACCTTTATTTATGCTCACGTTTGAAAATAAAGAAAGTCTCGATAAGATTTACAGTATTAAACCAATTATGGGCATAGTTGTCAAAATTGAACCACTGCGAAAGTCAAAAACTGTTCCACAATGTAAGCGCTGTCAAGCCTTTGAGCATACACAAAAATACTGCAATCGCGAGTTCGCTTGTGTTAAATGCGAAGGCAGACATGCAACTAAAAACTGTCCCATGGACAGAGAACAGAAAGCGAAATGTGTTAATTGTCAAGGCAATCATCCTGCAAGTTACAGAGGATGTCCAGTAGCAAAAAAGTTCCAAGACACAAAAAGAAAAAACAAAACTGGGAACAAGTTTAGAAACTCAACCAACACAAAACCAGTAGTTGAAAGCAAAAAAGTAACGGTCGATAACATTTCTAAAAATCAACCGGGAAAAGCAATTGCACTAAGCAAAAGTGATGAAAATAAATCCTATTCCCAGATTGTAAAAAATGTGCGGAAGAATGAGGAAACTTCTATAAAAGAAATGCTGGAACTCATCCTGAAAAGGATTGACCAACAAGATTTAAACATAAAACAGCTAAGCGAAGAAGTCGCTCTTAAAAAACAATGATGGACAGAACACTCAAAATCGCAACATGGAATGCAAACGGTCTTTTACAGCATGTATCAGAACTAAACATCTTTTTAGACATAGAGCATATAGACATTTGTTTGGTGTCCGAAACCCACCTCGCTATTGAACAAAGTCTTGATAATAAATTACCAAACTATACATGTTATCACGCTCCGCACCCAGCTGACAAAGCTAGGGGAGGATCAGCAATACTTATAAAAAAGTGCTTAACACACTATGAAGAACCAAAGTTTACTAAAGAAAACATGCAAGTAACAACAATTAGTATTGGCATAAAAAAGAAAGAATTCAAAATAGCAGCTATATACTGCCCTCCGAGGCGCTCTCCAACTGAAGAAGACTATGCAGAACTCCTACATTTGTTAGGACATAACTTCCTTG
Source organism: Eupeodes latifasciatus (assembly GCA_920104205.1). NCBI lineage: Eukaryota > Metazoa > Arthropoda > Insecta > Diptera > Syrphidae > Eupeodes > Eupeodes latifasciatus. The sequence goes on along the minus strand of OV049924.1, from coordinate 338,103,024 downwards.
TTGGTGGCGACTTCAATGCTAAACACACCCAATGGGGATCTAGGCTCATAACAACAAAAGGTAAACGGCTATACCAAGCAGGCCGAAAATACAACTGCGAATTTTATTCTTCTGGTTCGCCAACATATTGGCCATCTGATACTAACAAAATACCAGACCTTATAGACTTTTTCGTAGTTAAAGGTGTTAAACGAAATCATATAAGTGTCGAAGGTAATTACGATTTATCATCAGATCATACTACAGTAATTTTATCACTGAGCGAAACAGAAATAATAGAAAAAAGTAATCCCAAGCTCGTGAATAACAGAACAAACTGGAACGAATTCAGAGACAAACTTGAAAATTTTATAAACCTAAGATCCCCTATGCAAACAATTGAACAAATTGATCATGAAGTAGAACAATTTATTGCTGATGTGCAGCAGGCTGCAGAAGAAAGTACTCCAACTATTTCGACTGCGAGAGAAAAAGAAATAAAATATCCTATCGAAATAAAGGAGTTGATATTAGAAAAAAAAAGAGCTAGAAGAAAATGGCAATCCACGAGATTCCCAGATGATAAGGTAGTTTTTAACCGTCTTAACAACGAATTAAAAAAAAGAATCTGTGAGTTTAAAAATGATTCACTAAGTAGATTCCTGAAAAGTCTGACGACGGATGCTTTTACAGAATACTCCTTATGGAAAGCAGCTAAGCGCCTAAAAAGACCTCAGACACAAAACCCGCCGATAAAATCTCAAGATGGTAAATGGATCGGAAACCCGAAACAAAAGGCTGATCTCTTCGCTGAACATCTCGCGAATGTTTTCAAGCCATTCCCAGCAAGCACAGCTACAGATCCCTTACAGTTTGTTGACAGAAACGACGAATGTGAAATACCTTTTGTCACGCTCAAAGAAGTAAGAAGCATGTGTCAACATAAGTTGTCAAACAAAAAATCACCAGGGTACGATCTTATAACTGCTCAGGTTCTGAAAGAAATGCCTCTTATAGCCTTCAAGAAACTCCAATTTATAATAAACGCATGCCTTAAACTAAGATATGTGCCACATCATTGGAAAATTGCAGAAGTCATTGTTATACCTAAACAAGGTAAGCCACCAACAGAAGTTACATCTTACAGACCAATATCGCTTATACCAATCATGGCAAAAGTTTTTGAAAAACTGCTACTGAAAAGGCTTAGCAACATAATTGAAGAAAGAAGACTTATTCCGAGCCATCAGTTTGGATTTAGAAATAAACATTCCACGATAGACCAAGTGCATCGTATTACGGATGTTGTGGAAAAGGCACTTGAAGAAAAACAAGTATGCTCGTCTGTATTCTTAGATGTTGCTCAAGCTTTTGACAAGGTTTGGCACTTGGGACTTGAGTACAAACTGCATAGGGACTTCCCCAGGCAGTACTACGAAATACTGAAATCCTACGTTACGCACCGACTCTTTAGAGTACGGTACGACCAAAATTACTCGGAACTTAAGAAAATTCAAGCCGGTGTACCACAAGGAAGTGTCCTAGGACCAACCCTGTATGTGTTATATACAAGGGATATTCCAGTGGACATCAACGCTATCATGGCCACCTTTGCTGATGATACTGCAATATTGGTGCCAGATAAATCCGTTACGAAGGCTACACAAAAATTGCAAAATGTAGTCGATAAAGTTAGTGATTGGACGCACAAATGGCGTATCAAATTAAACGAAACAAAATCGACGCATATAAACTTTACAAACAAAAACATAATGTTCCAATTTTTATAAACAGTACAGAAGTACTTTACTCCAATACCGCCAAATACCTTGGAATGAATTTGGATGCAAAGCTTAAATGGAAAGAACACATCAAAAAGAAAAGAGAAGAACTAAACTTGAAGTACAGAAAAATGTACTGGTTAATAGGAAATAACTCTGACCTATCTATCCAGAACAAACTAATGTTATATAAGCAAGTATTGAAACCCGTTTGGACATATGGCATCCAACTATGGGGCTGTACAAAGAAAACAAATGCTGAACCCATCCAAAAATTCCAAAACAAGGTCCTTCGTGGAATAATAAATGCCCCTTGGTATATAAGAAATAGCGATCTACATCGTGACCTTCAAATTGAAATGGTTACAGAAGTGGTTAAGAAACACGCTGTATCACACAATCAGCGACTGCAAAGTCATACTAACTCTGAAATGGAGACCGTATTAAATGTACGAGACAATGTTCGGATATTAAGAAGAACCAAGCCTCATGAGCTGATGGTCTAAAAGCTACGGGAAAGTGTTATAACCTTAAACTTCCCCCAATGCGATTTAAAAATTAAGAAATAAAAATCATTTGTCGATCTTTCATAGATTGGTCCTGATTCACCGGTGGTTTAAGTGCGGTAAGAGTCCCACACTACTCGGTACCGATTCTTACCGAGTGTCTTTTGAAGATTTCCATCGGATATTTAGAAAAAAAAATATTAATAGCAGTTTTCGCCTTAACCAATTTATCCTTCAGTTTTCGCCTTAACCAATTTCTCTTCTATTGCATAGATGGCATATTTCCTGCCGATCCATTCTATGTGGGATAAAGTTTAAATTCAGTAGTTCAACTCTTGCTTTGAAGATAAGTGAACAATCAGCCAACGTTCAAGGAACGCAAGATCGGCAGAGAACATCGCCGCGGTCTGTGAAAGTGTACAGCAGTCTATTCCTCGCCGTGCATAAGAACTCGGCCTTTCACAGACTTCAACTCGGCAAATTTCACATCGGGACTTGGGCCTACACCCGTACAAGATCCAACTGACCCAGGACATAGACAACGGCGTTTGTTCGCTGACTGGGCTTCGAATCGTTTGGAAGAGGACCCCAATTTTGGGCGAAATATCATCTTTAGTAACGAGTCGCATTTTTGGATAAATGGCTGTGTTAACAAATATATGGGACGACACCAACCCACCGGGGTTCACCAGGTGATAATGCATTCTCAAAAAGTTACCGTTTGGTGTGGATTTTGGGTCGGCGGCGTAATTGTTCCGAACTTTTTTGAAAACGACGTTAGTGAGGCGGTCACCGTCAACAACGATCGCTACATAACGATGATTACTAATTTCTTATAGCCCAAATTAAATCATATGGACCCCTAGATGACATAAGGTTCCAGCAGGACGGCGTTACATGCCACACACAGGAAACGCCACGATTGACATTGACAACATCTACCTGCTCTTATTGAAAAACCTCTTATATTTAAAACAAAACCATTTTATCTTAATAACAAATATTTTGTTAATGTTTTTTAATTTTTGTATACAAAAGTATAATTGGTTATCAAGATTTTTGAGTCCATGTTATGCAGGCTTCACAAAAATCAATGAAAAATTAAAAATGCTTACAAAAGTCCTTCCTATTTTAACTAGCTTAAATTTAAATTTTTTAAAAAATCAGCGAAATTTAGATTTTTTGTTAATTTTTTAGGAGTTGCAGTTGTCTTTTCATTATAGAATTAGAAATGCCTATTAAATTAGCTTATCTCAAAAATTCATTATATTTTTCTTAGTTTCACTTAATTTGCAATAATTTTATTATGTCAACATAATATTCAAGTTCGAACTCATTTGAAAGTGCATTAAATTTAAAGTTAATATCCCTGCTGTTACAAATGTGTTTATGGGAAGCTCAAAGAAGAAAATTATCAATGAGCAACCCGATACACAAGTTTAAGTCACTATGTTGTTGAAAGAGAAAACACTTGACATAACTTTAACAATTTTCAAATAAAGCTTCTTTTTGAGAAAAGTCACTACTTCTAGCAAAACTGACGTCACCGACATTGTTATTCGTTCTAAAATTCTCAATTAACTAATTAGTCCCAAAAAAGGATATATTTGTATGCTTTTCTAGCCGAAAACCAAAACCGTCTGCATTTAACTCGACCATCAAATTCCAGCCCACCATCCTTTTCATTCCTTTTTTGAAACTTTATTCACGTTTGCTGCGAAAATATCAGAAGTAGGCCAATTTCGCAATCAGTTATGGTAGCCAAATTATTAGCAAATTTTCAGAACAAAAGCATAGTGTTGGCGTGGAGTGGCGTGGCGTATTGGATGGTATATCAAGCCAACACCAACCAACCCCTATCCATATATGAACCATTGCACTCTCTTCAAGAACTAGGATGTTGCTCCTCCAAAAATGCAATCCCATCATATTTCAGTGTTTCACTTCACTGTGATCCATCAGCAAAATAACATTCTGCCTAATGGAACTTCAAACTATGTAGATTGTAGATGCATGTCCTTTACCGTTTATACATAATATGCAGTACATATATGTACATTCATGTGTACTTGTATCTACCATCAGCTATAAGCAATATGATATATGTATAAGCAGAAATATATGTTTGTATAATGTGATATGAATTTATCCTTCGCTAGTTGTCCGAGGATGTCTGAATGTTTATCATGGCGGCTTTTATGGGCTCTTGGCTGTTGCAGATAGATAAAGGATTCATGCAAATTGTTTCGAACAAAGCGCCAAAGTATGAACAGTGACTATATGCCCGCCCGGACCGTGTTACCGCACCTCATCTCGATATAGGCCTCCATCAACCAATGTTGCTATAGCTAAAGCCATGTATAAATCCGCGTAGCTGTAGCTGAAGCCACAGTCGCTACCGCTGCAGTCGGCATCCCATTTTACCATCAAATTGAAAATTAGGTGAAATTAGACATGTGAACAGTGAAACATTGAACAAGGACAACAATGCATCCGATTAGTCCTCTAAATCTCTCATAGTATTGCTCTTGGCAATATTTGGAGAAGTGCTTTTCATCAGAATAACAGAATACTCTTATACTCTGCATACAGAACATACAGAATACAAAACACAGCATAATAAATTATTAAATGCCAGGGAAATAACTCCACATGAAAATATATTTTCCATGTTTTAAAAATTATTTATTAATTCCTTAATGATGAAAGCGTTTGAACTTAGTTTTTATACTCGTAATAATGTAAGGCTATTAGATTGGAACACTCTTGTCAGTTAAAGTGTAAAAGAGCTTACCTCATTTTTTGAAATGGAGTTATTTACCAGACCCTTGAAATTTTGGACATGTATTTTCAACAAGAAAAAAAGACTTTTGCCATGCATGTTGGTTTGGATTCAATCTTTTATAAAGTTGATATTAGTTTATTAGCGGGTCAATAAGTCCGTGACTTTTGGAATAAAACACAGATTTTTTGATAACAAAATAATTTTATTTTTCAACGTAGTCTCCCTTGAGCTCTATTTATAGTTTGTCCAACGCTTCTCCAATTTTTGTATCCCTTCCAAAAAAAAATGATTTTTCGAGGTCCTCAAAATAGGCCTTTGTTTGCGAGATGACTTCATCATTGGAGTGAAATCTTTTTCCACCAAGCCATTTCTTCAGGTCTGGGAACAAGAAGTAGTCGCTCGGAGCCAAATCTGGAGAATAGAGTGGATGAGGGAGCCAGTCATAGCCCAATTTATGGATTTTTGCCATGGAAACTGCACATATGTGCACCCTTGCATTGTGAGCAAACGCGGCACCCATCTTGCGGAAAGCTTTCTCATGCCCAAGTGATCATTCAAAATTGAAACCACTGAGCTGTGCGAGATCCCTACGGCTTCCACAATCTCTCGCACTTTCAATCTTCGGTCGGCCAACACCATATCGTGAATTTTTTCGATTGTTTCGGGTGTAGAGACCTCAAATGGGCGTCCAGGACGTTCGGCATCTTCAGTGCTTGTACGGCCACAAAGAAATTCAGTAAACCACTTTTTTACCATTGAAATCGATGGTGCAGAGTCCACATAGCATTTATCAAGCTTAGCCTTGGTCTCGATAATGGTTTTTTTTTTCGCAAGAAATAATGCTTAATAAGCACACGAAATTCACTTTTTTTCCATTTTCTCCTCAAATTAGCGTAGTCTGTAGTCTGATAAAAATAGCTGTCAAACACAAACTTACTCACGCAGCATGTTTAAATTTTGACAGGAGTCAACTGACAGATGCCTGTTGACAGGAGCAGTGTTGCTGTTTCAGTAAAGAGGTCAGAAATTCAAAAAGTCACGGACTTATTGATCCGCCCTTACTTTTTTAAAGAAATTATTTTTGAAAAAAAATCATTTTATATTCTATTGCCTTTAAGTTGATTTGAGGTGTTGATTTGAAGAAAGTGATTTTATTGTGACTAACTGAAATGCCAAATGAAAAGGGTTATGATATGTAATCATAAAGTTTTTGTTATAGACCATTACATCAACAAAAACTGCATGTTTTGCTTCATTTTTGGATTGGTGGAATAATTGGTCTGTATACTTCTTTACTGGTCTACTCAGATAATTCCAAAACGATTAACCACTTAAATTACAATATTCACCGATATTAAAAATATTAGTAACATGAGGCAACGCTTGACCTAGCCGTTGCAGTCATATGCCAGTAGTTTATCTTTCGAATAAAGTTTGTTTCATTCCATTAATTACAAAGTTCTATACTTGTAAAAGGAGTACACTTCTACACTTTAAAAAGGAAGTGCTAACGAAATATCCAATGTTATGAAGATTTAATAAATGAGACAATATTCTAACTTAAGGTGGCTTTATTCACACAAGTTGAAGTTAATAGCGGAAAAATGAGTGAGACATGTATTTCTGATTAGTAACATTGAATAAATAATCAACAGAAAACCTACTTTACAAGTCTCTTTATTTATTCATAAGTCAATAAATATTAAATACAGTTTAATGTTTAATTTATTTTTTTAATTTAGACATTATCTCCATCTCCAGGATAAGTACATACTTTCAGAATTTAACAAAACCTTCAAGGAAATTATTTAATTTATCTACAAAAAACTACTAATTTATTTTGATAGAAAAATTTTACTTATTTATCATATACTTATTTATCATATACTACATACATAAGATGAGTTTACCAAACCTCTAGAGTTGAGAGAAAACTATGCTTGAATGCTAAACATTTGTACTTTAATTAGTTTTGTCAATTTTTTTGATTACTTAAAAGGTACCTCATTCACCTCCCATACTCAAAACGAAATAGGTGTTGATATTGTTGAAAAAAATTAAGTTTACTTTAAGTTGATTTCTCTCCTGGAGGTCTTTTTAAAAAAGACTGCTACCTCCCTACGTAAACCTCTTTCAGTCCTATTTTATTTTTGTATTTCTCAAGCTTTCATCCCAAAGCTTTCAAAAGATTCCTTTATTTTTCCTGTTCATAAAAAACGAGCAAAAATGCAGTAATGAACTACAGGCACACAACCAAGCTTCATTCAATTCTCAAGCTTTTCGAAGGCATTGTCTACGACTTTCTCTTTTTTCTTTGTAGACCTATTTTTTCCCAATCATATAGCTTTCTTACAAAAAAAAATGCGCTACAACCAATCTTACTGAATTTGTGTCCAAAACTCTAACCGAATTATCACTACAGACATTAGTAAAACCTTTTCATAAAATCAGTCACCAAATTATTTGTCTTAAATTATGTAAAATCTCTTGATTTCGCACCCTTTTTTATTTCATGGCTCATGAAGTACCTTGAAAACCGCCGGTATAGAGTTGTTTTCAGGTTCTCAATCTCCAATTTCATTTATGCAACAAGACAATGTAACTGTAACTCGCAAGTATAAAGTATAAGAGGTCTTAGCTATAACTGCTGTGTAAATCGTTTTATGGTACTTGAAAACTTTTATAGATCTCAACAAATCTAAAGTTATTTTCAAAAAAAAAAAAAAATATTTTTTATTTCCACGACTGAAAGGTTTTCGGTTGTTGCTTAGAGGAGAGGAGACAAATTTGTAATCTTTGAAACAACCTTAAAATTTAGTACAGATTTCTTCCGTTTTGAACTTAAGTTTTAATTTTTTACCTATGATGCATTTGAACAAAATTTTCGTAATCGAGTTTTAAATCAAACATACCATAACGATGATAAGGAATTCAAAAAAAGTCGGTCCGTCATCCAGTCTGTTAGTCTTACTTCGTCTATAGAGATCAAACTTAAAAATTAAGGTTTTAAGACCATATAACACAAAATTTTGTTGGTGATATATTGAATATTCAATTTTTCTGAAAAACGGTGCAATAGTTGATTTTAAAATTTTTACTAAAATTTTGTTTTTTAACTTGGCTTTTTTCAATATAAAAAATATATATTTTTGTATTGCTCCCCCATGAAACCGTTATTTAGTTCTATTTAGTTCTTAAATTTAAATTTTTCTGACGAACTAATGAAGTGACTTAAATATTTTTTTTTCTGAACAAATTCTTATATTGTCTAAATAATATAAAATGATCAAAAGTGTAAATTTTTGTTTGGATTTTTAAAAACAATATTTTTTTTTCAAAATTCGATATTTCTAAAACGGGTCAATGTTTTTTAACGAAACTCAAATACAAAACTTTATTATTTAAAAAAAAAATGGAAAAATTTTATTGATACAATATTGTTTAAGAAAATCGCTCTAACAATTTTCGAAAATAAAAAAAATGTTTGATTAGGTACTTGAATGGCAATTAAATTATTGAAAATAAACTTATTTTTCAGGTTAATTTTAAATTATTTAAATAGGTACTATTTTTTAAAAGAAAAAAAACAGGAGTAAGGTCGTTCGACTTTTAATTTAAAGCAGTTACAAGTTAAGGGCGTTCAAAAAAAAAAACAATTTAAAACGACCTTGAAAGATTTAAAAAGAACATTTTGTAATAAAAAAATAGTACATAAACGAATCTTAGCTCTTTACAAATTAAATACAAATAAAAAGCAGTTGAGATCAATGCAATGCTTTAATATTTTTAGTATTTAAAAATCCTTAAGAAAATAAAATAGTCATCGAAAATATCTACAATTCATGCCAAATTATTAATTAATTTTTAATGCTTCATACTTATTTTTGAATATATAAGTAAGTTAAGTATTAAAAATTCATCTAGATTCGGACAACTTTATATGTATTAACATTGGTATAACTAATTAAAAGTTTAAATTCTACTTGCGTCTCAATTTGGTACCTACTTAATTACTTAAGGTGGCGCTACAGTCCGTGGCGGACCTGTGCCTCAACCAACACGCGTCTCCAGCCAGCTCAGTCACTAGCTAGATGTCTCCAGTCCCTCGGGATTGGATTCGAAGACCTTCCGGGCTGGGGCGTAGATGTCCGCTCTACATGACCCAGCCATCTAATTCGTTGGGTTTGGACTTTCTGTTAACCAAATTCTGGGACCAAAAATAACCCGAAGAATTTTTCTTTCATAGCATCCTAAGACGCTTTCATCATTCTTTGACAGGGTCCAGGCCTCAGAGCCATAAATGAGAACCAGGATGATGAGTGTCTTGTTGATTTTAGATTCTCGAGAGAGGACTTTTACTACTCAATTGCCTTCTAAGTCCAAAGAAGCAGCTAATTGCAAGAGTTATTCTTCGTTTGATTTCAGCGCTGGTGTCGCAGACAACCCTTATATACCTCAAAATTATACCTATCCATGGTGACGTTTTGTCCAAGACGTCCTTCTTCAATATTCTTTTATTGATGACAGCATGTACTTGGTCTTGCCCTTATTGACCACTAAACCCATCTTCTCCGCTTCCGTCGCAATGATCAAAAACACTCCACTGACATCACGCTTCCAATTATGTCAATATCATTTGCGTATCCGAGTTATTGGATGGACCTTTGAAAGATTGTGCCTTTAGTGTTGACGGTTGAGTTTTGCAAAATTCTTTCCAGAACGATGTTGAAGAAGTCCCATGACAGTGCATCGCCTTGTCTAAATCCTTTTTTTGACTTTGCGAGTATGTGGTCTGTGGTGGACTTTCCTGGTCTGAAGTCACACGGATAAGGACCTATCAGGTTGTTGACAAACGGATTCAGACGTTCAAATAATACAATGTAGTTAGGGCAAGTTAGAGGGTATTCTTTCGTGTGTATCGGGCAAACTATGCTGAAATTTTAACCATCGAGCATGCTTTCTTCCGACCATATTTTGCAGATGAGTTGGTGGATGCTTCTTACTAAGTCATCGCCTGCTGCTTTTGGTACCTGCTCGATATTTATTGATGGTGCACTTAGGTTTATGCATAATATAATCGTATATTAAATTAATCTGGGTCGAAATATTGTTTGGACCTGCCTGATCTAACCAGTCTTTGAAACTTATGATTTAAATAAAAACCTAGATAGACAAAATTTTGGTTGTAATTTAAAAAGAGTCGAATTAACATTTGAAGAATTTATGTATAAAAATAAGTTTGCCGACTTACAAGTGGAATTTTCAATTTATTCAACAAATTTTCAACAAATCAAAAATTTGTTGTCATTTAGTTATGAAAAGACTTAAATTAATATTGTTCAATAAAAACCATGCTCTATTGTCAACATGGTCAATAAAGTTCAAATTCGTTCTGTTTTATGAAGTAGAATTAAAAAAATTGTAATTTTTGGAATTTGGACAAATTTGTATGCTATGTATGAGAAAATGCAAAATTTCCAAGACGTCTCTTTTAAAATTTTAACACAGTAAAAGCACTTGTTGCGGAAAACCAAATACATAACACGTGTACACATATGAACCTATTTAAAAAAAAAATAATTTATTTCCTGGAAGAATTCTTCAAAACACAATTTCCAACATTTAGGTTTTCATAGTAAGGTTTTATTTAAACCAGCAATGGATCAATAAATTATTAAAGTTCTCAATTCTATTGAAAAATTTGGTAATAAAATTTCAATGTTTGCAACTTAAAAAGGACAAACTAACAGTGATTGTCCTTTATTATTTGTGAAAATTACTCACATCCCACAGCTGCATGAATTTTTTTAATTCATTCGAAATATCTATCGTTCCTAGAAACTAAATGAAAACAAAATTTTCCATGAAATTATACCACAAAAATAAATTCTACATTTCACTCAAAAACAAAATATCATCGATGGATTGATGATACTTTAGGTTATTTTATTTTCTTAAATTAAATATATAAAGATATGTATGTATATGCTATTTCCACCCCCCCTCCCCATCCTAACTTTAAAAATACAAACTTCACCTTTTCTTATAATTTGAACATCATCTCTATATGTATATTATACACTCCTTCGACATCACTCGCTCACTATGTTTTGCTTTAATTATCCTTTCTTATACACGCGAAGTATGTAGGTAAACCTTGGAGACGAGGAACGATGGAGGCGATGGCGAAAAGTTTCTCACGTTCGCACCCAGATAATTGCAACAAACACCATAATCATCAACAACATCAGAAAACGCGCATCATTTTCCGCAGCAACATCATGGAAAAGCGCTGTTCCTTTGCATTTGAAAATGAAATAAAAAGAAAAACAACAAAAAGGATCATATGCCCTTCCTCATCATTTAGTAAAGACGTGTTATAGGATACATGATGTAAGGACGAAAAAGAAAACGAGAACAAAATAGAAAAAGAGAAGATAATAAAACAATAAGGAAGAATAACTGCATACACAAAACTTGAAGATTTCCTTCCGCAATTGAAAGTAAGAAAACGCAGGAAAAAAACAATATGAAAAACAAACAAACTGCAAGCAATTGTGCACCATGCACCAAACAAACGAAAAGTTTTCCTTCTTTTCTTACCGGCGGCGCGAGTGGGGTATGAGGCTATGATAAGGTGGTGGTGATGGTGTTGACTTCTTTTGCAGCCCCCTGGCCCTTTGACCTAGCACACATTTTTTCGTGAGAAAGAAAGAACCTTACCTACCCAACATAAAAGACTGAGTACCAAAAATATATCAACAAAAAGAAAGTAAATAAAATTCCAGGATTCTGATGTTTTTCTCTCCCAAAAACTGCGATAAAATAAGAAAAATAAAAGAAATAAAAAACAGATTTTCTCGCTTTGTGTTTTACTACTCCTTATTTGATGCAAACGACAAAAACAAAAACAAAAACCAAAAAGAAACAACCAACGAAAACAGAATGCCTGACGACCCATGAAATGAATGACTAAACAATCCAGAAGCAGGATTTCGAAATAATTAACTCTTGTGGAAACTGCGTGTGAAAAACGGTCAAAAAGTATAGAATAGAAACAACAAAAACAACTTAACCAACAACAACAAAAAAACGAAAACACGATGAAGACGAAAAATAAAAAGGAGGACTCCAATTTCGAAAATTACTCGATATAAATTCTCCTTATACACAAACGACACGTCACAAACTCTCTCTACTCTATTTTTTGTTTTTGGAGAAATCTGCAAAGGAGAGTGGAGACTTTTCTTAAAACTTAACGAAGTTTTTTAACATCATTTTTGTCTATACCTGGATGAAAAATGTTTTTTTTTTTTTTTAAACCGTATCAGCAGCTCTCCGCTCCAAGTCCTGCGCACTTTTCAACATGCGAGAGAGAAACTTTAAGGAACGAAATGGAATTCGGAGTTATTCGGAGTTGCGGATATGATGGCAATGCCGATGGTGGTGGTGGACTTTATTTTGATATGGCATAGGACAACAATTCCAACATTGGAATGGTTGAGAGCAAGTACATTTTAAGGACCCACGAGTCACGACTCACGACTCACGACTGATAACAGAGTAACAATAGTCCTGCTCTCTTTTTCTCTTTTTCTCTTTTTACCACATCGAATCCTGAGAGCGGGATTTTCGGAAATGAAATTGTTGGAGAGCAAGGATATTCAGAGCAAGAGCAGCAGAGTAAAATATTTTTGATATCTGTGAGATGTTTTCTAATGCATAGATTTCTGTGCTTTTTTGTGTTTTTGTTTCGTCTTCCGAACTCCAGGTGGGGTTCGTCCAGTATCCTTCAGTTATCTTCTTTAGTATAACCCGGACTTGAATATGAATCAGATGGTCGGTTCCATTTCGCGTTTCTTACACGTACCTATTAAATAGATACTACCTGTCGGATTATATTGAATGGTATCTCTTCTGAACAGTGCGGCAATAAATAATTGATAATACTACAAAAATAAAGTATAAATATGAATCCTTGCTATAAGGATATTTCATTTGCATCGGTTAATTTCAATTTCAATTTCGATTTGAATTGAATTTTATTTCTTTTTTATGGAAATTTTTAAAATGTGAAAATCGCCTTTATGGATGGTGCTGGATACAATTTTATCGTGTATACCTGCTACCTGCTGCACACTCCCCCGCACTCAACTTGAAAGTTTCAAGGATATTATGCTATAAAAAAAAAATGTTATCATGCAATGTATCTATTCTATACACACATCTCTGAATACCAAAAATATATAATAATTCTATATCCTTGCATTCAAATAAAAGGTATACCAAACGTTTTCATATACACAACAATCTAATCCTCGAAGTGTCCTGTGAAGCGAAATGAAAAAGAAAAAATTAATATAAAATCATAAGAAAAATCGTATCCAAAAAAAGAAAAGAAGAAAGAAAGAAATAAAATATATAAAAAGAACGTAGTCATAGATATAAGAAGAGAATTCCTTTCGGCATTTATCAAAGTGTTATGAAAGAACAGGATTTCATGTCCTTTCCCTGGCAATGCAGGAAATGCCAAGAGTGTGAAGATTTTCTTCTTCACCCGGTATATTAGTTTTTTGTTGTTGTTGTTGTTGGTTATTTTTTTAGTATTTTTGTTGGTGGTTTGTGTCGATTCAACTCCTTCGTTTTGGCCCCGCTTCTTGGGTCGGCCTCGTCGGGCGTGAGTTCGTCGTCTCCTCGTCTTCGTACGTTAAATCTCGGTTTTTGGTGCGTGTGATGGAATTTTTTGTTTCAAAGGATATCATTATTTTCCCATCAACAACGAAGCAAAATAAAGAAAAAATAATAAAAGAAATAAATATTAAAGTTATCTCTGTTTAAAAAAGCCTTCCGCATACTTTGTCGAGTGTATCCTTTTTTTCGTCATGTAATAAACTGCTGTGCTGACGAAGAAGAACTTTGACAAACCCATCAATTTATGACAGCAAGAAAAAGTTGTGTATTTTGTTTATGAAAAAGGAATATAAATATGCATAAAACAAAACCCACATGTTGTAAGTGTGTTGGTAACAACTTCCGTGCGTTATTTTTAAAAGGAAAACAAAATAAATAATTATATATTCTCCTCCATAAAATAGCCTGCCTAATAATTCGTCCTTTTTAGTTATCATCTTTTCGTGCTTAGTTAATTAGTAATTGTTCTTCCATCCTCGCTACGTGATTGTTGCAAAAATATTACTAATTCGAAGGATATCACGAAAATGTTGTTGTTTATTTTGTGCAAAAAGAAATAAAATATTATACACAAAATAGTTATGCATTGTTTTGTTTTCATTTTGTGTCCAAAAGCAAACAGTGTTTATGTTAGTGTTAAATTGCATAGCAATTAAGTTAAATAAACAAAAGAGGGGAGAAAGTTTTTCATTAAAAAAGTGCACAATTGTACGACAAGTGAAAAATTAAAAAAAAAAATAAGTAAAAATATTTACAAATCATTAAAGCATATGCAACGGTGGCATTGTAGTTAGTCGAGAGCGTGTGTTAATGAAGACGTCATCGACAACAACATCAACATGGAGCTACTGGCATGGTTTTTATTGTTCCTATTATCCTTGAAGATGGATTTCACAGCTGCTGTTAAAGATGGTTAGTTTTGTTTTTTGTTGTTATTATTATTTTAATGTGCCAGTTTGTGTGAGAGTGTGGATGTTTGAGCGTGTGTGGGATGTTTTAAATTCCTATTATATATTTATGTTAATTTGAAATACTTTTTAATTAAAAGTAAACAACAAAACACATCGCAGGTTCAGTGGAATAATTTCAGAGGGTGTGCGTTATTATGTGGATTGTTTGTATAACGCTTATTACTTTATTTAAAAAAAAACCTATTGATATGTCCTTTGAAATATTTGATATTATCCTGATAACGTTAATTAAATCATACCGAATTTTTAATTATGCCAAAACACATATTTTTTGTTTTTGTTAGAAATTTACACGTGCAACGCAACTATGTTATAAATTAAAAGTGTAACATATTTGAATTAATTTTCAAGGGTAAATTTGTTTTTATAGGTTTTGTTTGTTTTAAACAGATTTTTTTCTATTCTGAAGGTGTACATGTATTTTATTTGTGTTTAATTTACAAATTTTATTGAAATATTTTGATATTAGAATTAAAGTTTAAGGGTTTTTAGAACATTATGATATTAAACAAAAATTGTCAAAAATTCTTATTGAATAGTTATTTTAAAATGAATTATTTTTGACTTGTCAAATAAAGATACAATTTTTTTAAATTAATTTATTTGTTAGCTGATAGATTGTTTATGTGAGGATTGAATGGATATCTTTTGTTTCGATTTATTTTATTTGAAAGGAAGAATCAACAAAATATTTACGACACTTAGATTTGGATTTAAATCATTTTTCTTGTAAATATGAACTTAAATATATTTAGCACAATTTTACTGAGAATGACCTTTTTATCTCCATATAAAATAAATGTTTTATTGAAACTAAAATTAGGATTTTCTAATGGTGGTTATTTGAGTTTAAATGAACTGCAAAACGTATACAAAGAAAGTTGGTTATTACTTCGTTTGTTTTATGGGTAACAGTTTATGTGTTTTAATGGCTTTATATACTGCAATATAATTTTTGTTAATGTTTTAGTGTGTGTATCATGTACTGTACATATACAAATTTAAATAAGGTTCTAAAACAAATCTTGTTGTTGTATGTACCTAGTTCTAAGGCTTTGGTTAAGTATAAAATAATTAGTAGAAATGATGAATATTTAGAGAGGTTTCTTAAACTAACAGGCTAACTCTTCGTGAAATTTTGTTTTACTTTTAATTTAAAAATAATTAAAGTTAGTTTAATGTTGTTTAATTTAACCCAAAAAATGTTTGTTCTTTTAAATTGATATACTTAAAAAGTTTAAAAAGACGATATGTATTTTTAAAGTGTTTCTTTTTTTTTGAAACATAAATACTAAGGCAGAGTGGGTTTAATTTCTTCTAGATACATACTGCAAATACAACTAAAATATGTTGTATGTATAAATAATTAACTTATCGTATCTAAAGTAGATCAAAGTTATTGTTTTTTGTTTATATCAAATAATTAACTATTTTTTAACTTTAATATGGGTTAGACAAAGGAATTGGAATTTATAAAACAGTTTTTGTTATTTGCAGATGACAATTTAAAGAGAAGGATTTATTTATAACTCTAACAAAAACTTAACTTTGTTTTTAAATTCAGTGTTGAAAACTTGCATTATAAAAATTTGAAAACTTTTATTCAAAATCATTTGAAAATTGCTTTATTTTTTTGTTTGATCTATACTACCGAATTGAAAAAAATATTCTAACTAGTTGTTAATTAATATTTAAACATCTTGCACTCTCTAGTGGGGTTTTTTGTATTCATGCTATTTGTATAGAACTTTAATCCAAATGTTATATGGAATATTTGGTTCGATATTATAATGGAACTTATGTATTCAAGACGCTTTTGAACTAAGCCAATATTTGTTTACTATTAATTATAATATCAACTAATTTTTTTTCAAGAAATTTGCTTTGTTTTTACATTGACTTCCAATTAATTACAAGAATGTTTTTCAAGCTGCCTTTTGCCTGCAAGACGCTTTCAAAGTTATTTTTTCAGAGCAATAAAACCACACTTAACTTTATTATTTTTTTTCTCATGTAGCAATTGTGAAATAGTTGAAGATTTTAAATTTTTTTTAGATAAAACGCTTTTTTTAATTGTAATTTTACTTCAGAAAAATACAATTTCCTTTGTAAAATTATTTTAAAATAAATGAGTCATTCTTCAATTTAAGAGTTTAAGTTGTAACACGAATAGAATTATTTTTCGTCTTGAGGGTGTATACCTACCGTACTTATACCACATTAAAAAAGTAACTGTATATACGTTCTTTTAAATATGAAATATAACTTATTTAAAAGCAAATACAAAAATTCAAGAAAATAATAGAGCTTTGAAATACAACCAATATTTTGAGTGAATGTTTTTGGTGTAAAAAAAGTTTTGAAGTGTTGTCTTCATTTATTTTGTTTTTGTATTTATAAAAAAAATATTTAGTATTAGTTAAAAAAGTTCTAAAGTAACTGCTTATTTCGTTTTTAGACAAAAGGACAAACACAATTATATTTGATGTGTTTTAATATTAACGTCTTAAGTTCAATTAGTTTGAGTGATCTGTTTTTGACTTAAGTTCTGTTTTCCCTAACGTCAAAGATTTGTTCTCTGCTAAATTCTTGTTTCCAAAAACTTTTTGAAACTTTATACTTATACCTGAAATAAATCAAAAAAAATTGCGTTAATTTTGTACCAGTTTTCACTTTTAAACCCTTTTTAAATAATTATTAATTTCTTTCAATCATTGCATATTGTTCTTTTTTTTATATGTTCTCTAAAATAACGATGTATAAAATAAACGGACCATTAAGTAACAAAAACAACTAAATAATACATACATTATAATTGTACACAATTTATTATTAGATATGCAAGCTTTATTAAATAAGCCTCGAAAACATTTATTGAGATTAGTAAATTTAATCCCCCTTTTTATTTGTTCCCCATCTAGAAAAATTGAACAAAACACCTCATATCTATTCAAAAGATCCACACGATTTATTTTTGTTATAAACATATGAAAACAGTTACATATGTATAACTTTTCCAACTGAAAACAAAATTAAAATCATTTTAATTTAAATAAAATAAAAATTTTCAAAAATCCATAACATCATCCTATATTTCCCTTATCAACTGTTCCAATATCAAAAATGTTCACTTGGGCGTATGAGTGACATAAATTTATTTATTTTTTTTTATCATAAAATTAAATTTTCATATTAGCTTTCAAACTTGAAATTATGTATGTATGCACAGCACATATTTTAAGTTAAATTTTTTGTTTGCTAAGTTAACTAAAGTTTTCATGTTTAATAGTTACAGTGTTATTGTTTTTAAAGCCTTAATCAAATTTAACAAGAAAAAGAAACAGCTTAAACCACTTAAGTTAAGGGCTTATGAGCGTAGATTTTATTTATTTCTTTGCTTAAAAAAATATTACCTCTATTTATATTTATATTTATATTTATATTTATATTTATATTTATATTTATATTTATATTTATATTTATATTTATATTTATATTTATATTATAAAACAGCATTAAATTGAATTTGAGAACAGTTATGCATACATAAATTAATTTTAATACAAATCATTGTATAACATTTTACGGTTTATTAACAATAATAAAAAAGAGGCTGGGATGCGACCCATACTGATAACTTCCCATCCCGTCTGTCGATTTGTCTTGCTTAAAGGGTTTGTACGTTTTCGCGTTTTGTTTAAAAAGTTGTCAGTTGAATTATTCCAAAAAATTTAAAAACTACCAACAATATTTTGCATTTGATGAAATAGTTTGATTTCAAAATCTATTTTTGTAAACGAGATTTTTAGTCAAAAAACAATGTTTACCAATTTTAGTAGAATTTCTTAAAAGTTTTTATTTCTTATATAAACAAATACAAATACAAAATGAATGGAATTAATTTGAAGTCAATGTCTTTTATTGTTTAGAGGAGATATTGACAACCGAATATCAATTTTTAATAATTTTGCGTACTGTTTTTTGTAGATTTTATTTTTTTTATAAAAAAACGGGCTGTTGGATTTTTATAAAAAAATTACTGAATGTCAAAAACAATATTTTCTGTGAGATAAAAATAGTTTAAGGCAATAACAAACTTTAAGTAATGCTTTTTTTAGGTTTTTATTTTTTTTTAAACCTTTCAATTTGATTTTTCTTAAAATTTTACCGAATGTTGAAATCAGTATTTCTTTTAAGACAAAATTAGTTTGAAGCCATAATCTTAAATTTTTAAAAAGATATTAATATTTATGTAATGTTGTTTTCTTAGGTTTTTATTTTTTTGTAAAAAAACTGTATATTCGATTTTTTTCAAAATTTAACCAGATAGCAAAAACATTATTCTTCGTTGCACAAAATTATGTTGGGCCTAACTCATTTTTTGTTCGTAAAATATTCGAAAAGACAATTTTTTTATTTATAAAAAAACGTTTTTTTTTAATATATTTATTTTGGATCACGTCACAATACGTTATATTAAATTTAATTTAAGTTGCTAGCGTTGTTTGGTCGTGAGGTATTTTATGTTAACCAAATCTTTTTTTTTCTAAATTGCTATGTTTTAAAAAACTGCCCACTCAATGTGTTTGAGGGTCCTTTTTGGATCTTTCTGCATTTGTATCTATATAACAAAATTTATTTGAAGTTGACATCTCTTGAAGTTCTTGAATTATGAACGACGAAAAAAGCTTTCCAACCGTACGGAGGTATACGTCCACACACACGCACTGGCATCTCTTTTTAAAAATCGTTTAGTTAGATTGTAAGCACCTTGAAACGTCGAGAAATGTCAAAATTGTCAGTTCGACAAATCAAAGCGATTACAATAGCTTTCTATAGAAAGCTAACAATAAAATGAAGCAGAAAGTGACCAAGTCTTCGCCTTCAAAAAAGAGGACATATTTAAGACTTTCAAATGAAAAAATTGAGTAAAACAATACAATTAATATACAATTTTGAAACCTTTAATACAAAATAACAATTAATAACAGGATATGATGGCATTACAGCCTCTGCTTAGTGATTACAAATTATTTGTATGTGTTCAAACTAAAAAGATGAATCAATTTCTAAATTAGAGTTTAATAAATATTGGTTGTATCTAGTTCTGTGATATACAAAATTGAATTTAAAAAGCAAACCCAAAAGGAGAAAAAGAAAATATCGTACATTATTTAGGACAATAAGACGGAATGTCCTTTTAAAAGAGCACGTACAGAAACTAAAAATTCTTTTCATTTATAAATTTCTAAAAATCATAACTAAAAGTTATGTTTCTTAAAATCACGAAAATGTAAAATATTATGGTGCACTCAGGCGTATACTTACCTTTTTAATATATATTTACTCACGCTGCAATGCTATCTTTTTATATATGTACATATGTAGTGTGTAATGTAAACAGAATAGCAAATACTATACTTATACATATAATCATGTTGAAGGATAATTATTTTTCTTATATTTCCTATAGTTGTTCCAACATGTTTCTTTATACCTGAAGAATCCCCATGAAAACTTTTTTAAACTTCCTTTCACTGTTAATTTTAAAATCTCATGACAATAATATATTTTAAATTGAGTTTCCCTCAAAAGCATCCATATCTTTCATACCTACTTTCAGGGAACAATTATTCTAGAGAAAACATATAACAGGTACAAAATTTGAAGAAAATTCTTTAAAGGTTTCAAAAACAGAGAACAGAGGTAGTTAATTATTATTTTTATCAAGATTTGATATGAAATCTTACGTACATTTTATTGATTTTTAGAGGATGTACCGTTTTCATACTATAAACACAATTTATCAAAGTTTCTGAAATAAGAATCATTACAAAAATTCTTGAGAAAATAATTAACATTAAATTAAACTCGAATTCCGTTTTAAATATATTTTTCATTCTTGTTTCATAATTATTCTTCGACAGAAGAATAATTATTTATTATCCTTAATAACGATTTATCGAAGAATATTAATAATAATTGTCTATAATAATCTTTTAATTTATTTTTATTAAAAATTCAATCTGAATTACAACTGAAATTAATGAAATTTTAATGCATTTTTTTAATAAGTTCATATAATATTTAATGAATTTATGATTATTGAAAAAATATAAACAAAGATCTTACGTAACATAATTCGAAGTTTAAAGATTTCAATGTAAGTTTTCAAATGACAAACCATTGTTTCTACTTACTTACTTAAGGTGGCGCTACAGTCAGGGCGGACCTGGGCCTCAACCAACACGCGTCTCCAGCCAGCTCGGTTTCTAGCTAGCTGTCTCCAGTTTCGCACGCCAAGTTGGTTGAAGTCTTCACCCACCTGAGTGCGCCACCTGAGTCGCGGTCTTCCTCTACTGCGCCGTCCCTCGGGATTGGATTCGAAGACCTTCCGGGCTGGAGCGTTGATGTCCATTCGCTCTATACATGACCCAGCTATCTAAGCCGTTGGACTTTAATTCTAGGTCAGTGTCGCTGTACAGCCCGTACAGTTCGTCGTTATATCTTCTCCTCCATTCTCCATCTATACGTACGGGACCAAAAATCACCCGAAGAATTTTTCTCTCGAAACATCCTAAGACGTTCTCATCTTTATTTGACAGGGTCCAGGCCTCAGTGCCATAAATGAGAACCGGGATGATGAGTGTCTTATAGATGGTGATTTTAGATGCTCGAGAGAGGATTTTACTTCTCAATTGCCTTCTAAGTCCAAAGAAGCAGCGATTTGCAAAGTTATTCTTCGTTTGATTTCAGGGCTGGTGTCGTTGTCTGTGTTTATAGCGGTGCCTAGGTAGACAAAGTCCTTAACTACCTCGAAGTTATAGCTGTCCATGGTGACGTTTTGTCCAAGACGTCGTTGTTCAATGTCCTTTTTTGATGACAGCATATACTTGGTCTTGCCCTCATTGACCACTAAACCCATCTTCTTCGCTTCCGTAGCAATGCTCAAAAAACCATTGTTTCACAAAATATTTTAAAAAAGTTGAGCAAAACTGTCTGTAGTTTAATGACACTCTTTTTGAATCAAAAATAAACCTACAATAATTCTTTCTCCCTTGAGGCATGCTTTTTAAAATGTGACTTTTAATTTTTCAAAATAAACTTATCTTAATTTCAAAATCAATGACTCAATCCTTATTCTTTCAAAATACAAATTTTCTCCAACAAAAGATTTTACAAAAATTTAAGTCACATAAAGTTGGATCCTATTACGCGGAAGCACGGAACGAAGATTCATTAGCAAAATATACAAATTCATCAACTAAGAAAAAGAAAAAATTATGGAAACGTACCTTTTGCAGCATCAGGTACATGAGTAAAAGTTTTTTAATTCCAGCTCTTTGAATGAGTTAATTTCAAGTTTTGTATTAAAATCTATATTATGATAATTGTTTTAAAGGATATACATATCATCACAATCTGTTTTTTTAATGATTCTACATTGCGTCATCGTCGTCGTCGTGATAGTTGTTTCATCAGGACGATTATGAGTAGGTAGAGC
The DNA here is from genome assembly GCA_920104205.1 of Eupeodes latifasciatus. Taxonomy (NCBI): domain Eukaryota; kingdom Metazoa; phylum Arthropoda; class Insecta; order Diptera; family Syrphidae; genus Eupeodes; species Eupeodes latifasciatus. The sequence goes on along the minus strand of OV049924.1, from coordinate 338,080,807 downwards.
GGTACACTACATGTTTCCTTGAATCCTTCTTTTGTTAGCCAAAAAAGTTTCCATTCATCATTATTTGGTTGGTGGAGAAAGTTTTGGTTTCATTGAAGGAGATGCGATAAATTTTCATTTCAGGACAAAATTATTATCCACAAATGCCAAGTCAAAATAGAATTAAGAATTTTTGGAGTGCTGCTTTTGCTCACGAAACTTTGAGATATTAATTACGTGTACAACCACGTGGAACCCTCCGTTGTCGAAGTTCACTGTTCGTTGCTCCCTATGTTCCCTTTTGGCTGATGATGGTAGATTTCCTTTGAATGTTGATGGAGATTGGAATGAGAAAGGACTGTGTGGGGACACATTGGAAAGGGAAGAAGTTTAATGATGAATATTTCAGCCGACCGACTGAGTTCGACGAAAAGAAGAAGGAGCAGGAATTGGGTGTAGTGTTGGGAGAGGGTGGTGTGGATACCATCCTTGCAAGGATTCAAATACACAATATTGGATAGGTTCTTTGCGATGATGAGGCGAGGAGGCATGGGAAAAGAAAATGACCGTTATCGTGATTCAGAATCCAATCATTAATTAGTTGGTAATTAGAAGATACACGATGGGTTGAATTAATCATAACACCCTCCTTGTGCTAAGTCAAACGCCCACCGAAATCTAACAGTAGGTTATTGCATTTGAGTAGCTTCATTACGTTTATTTTAATTATGTTATTAACATTGAAGGATGATGCCATGGAAAATAGAATAGAAACTGGAATGGAATGAAATCTCTGGGGGTGATGAAAATGGCTTGACTTATAGTCATTTCTTCACTCAACTCACTCCTTCATTCAACCTCCACCACTGCTGTTCTCGTCACCACCACATATTTTGACGTTTTCTGTCGTCGTCAGTAGTGCTTGATGCTGCTGTTTGCGTAACAAAATTTTGCTGTCAGGATTAATGAAGTAAGCGTAATATTTCCGCAAATATGTATATAGGGAATCATGACAGAAACTAGGAGTTGGGAGATTATTATTATGCCTATACATACATATATATTCTCTTAACGCAAATGAACTATTGACGGCGGGGTGGAGAGATGGCAATTTATATAATCTGCCTTCCGGGAAGCATTATATTTTAATTATTTAAAGCATCACTGGTATCAATGTAAATGTCTCAAAGGATTCCATCAAAGTTTCACTCTAGGCAGTATTTATGGAATTTTTGAAGTTTTTATTTTTTTGATAAATTTTGTACGGCTTTAAATTGAAACAAGCATTTTTCTTTGGATAATTTTGCACTTGTATAAATAATGACAAAAATATCAAATTATATAGTTTGAGTTAAAATGTATATGATTTCATCACCGTCCTAAAGGTATTCTATACCGTGTTATCAGGGTATGGTGATTTTAATGTAGCCAGAAGTGCAAGATAGCTTTTGACCGAAATTGTAGGCTCACCCTTAGGTCAATTTTAAACGAAACTGAATATGTTGCCATCCATCATATTGGATAATTTAGGTTATTGTTTGTGTTTGATAGGAGGACACTCGTAGGTATTTGTCAAGACCAAGCAGTGCTCCTCAATAAATTATTGTTCCTCAGGTATTCCTTATCCTCAAATCATTTGCACTATGATATGCATAATAATATAGATAGTCTATCTAGAGGGTGGCTGCGTCTCAAGCACTATCAATAACCATCTATGGAAAATGTGACTTGTACTTCCTCTAGGGTATCATCTTATGGCTATTTACTGTAGTATAAAAAAAAAATACTTAAAAACACTAAAACTCGCTTAAAGGAAACCTTCCTTTATATTGTAAAAAAAAACTCGAAAATTAGAATTTTCTCAAAACCATCTTGATAGATGTTAATGAAATTTTTTTCTGTTTTTCTTAACTGGGCTTCTTTAACTATAATAAATATATTTCGTATTCCTCCAGAAATGACCCTTTTACAGAACCGTTATTTTAAACAGGCTCTTCTATAGTCTATATAATATTTTATAATCGAAATTTGTCTACTTTTTTCTTTTTCGGTCCTTAAAAAAAAAAAACAAGTTAACATTTTTAAACGAAATTCAAATCTAAAACGTAAATCTTCTTTATCCAAAAATATTTCTAAACAAAAATTTAAAACCATGATATGGTTTATTTGTCTCCAAGTTGTAATTTATATTTACGAGAATAAACAAATAAAAATAATGTTATTTAGTTTTTATTTTAATTTAATTTTTAATTTTACAACTTAAGTTTTTTAAATATATTTTAATATCACGACGCGTTTCGGAGATGTTTCTTCCATCATCAAGTGGAAATACTTTTTCAAGAAAGAAATTCATTTTGAATTCTAATTTCTAATAATTCTAAACAAAAAAAAATTCAAATTGATTAATTAATTTTTTTTTAGAAATTTAATGTCATTTACATTTTTGAAAATAAGTTTATTCTACAGGTATATTTTTAAATTTTATAATATAGGTTTTATTTTTTAACAGACTCTTTGTATACAATTGCTCCAGTCATGCCTATTATAAACTTAACATTAGAAGTTGTTGTAATCGGTCCGATTTGTCAAATTGAAAATTTTGACATTTCTCGACGTTTCAAGGTCCCTAGAGTCAAATTAAAAGATTTTTAGATGTCTGTGCGTGCGTGTGAACGTACGTTCGTACTTTCGCAAAGTTTTTTTTTCGTTTTCCATAGCTCAAGAACCAGTAGAGTTATCGATTTCAAATATCGGGTGATTTTTTAAGAGCTTGAGAACTTTTAAAAAAAAAAAAACGCATAAAATTTGCAAAATCTCATCGATTCTTTATTTGAAACGTTAGATTGGTCCATGACATTTACTTTTTGAAAATAATTTCATTTAAATGTTGACCGCGGCTGCGTCTTAGGTGGTCCATTCGGAAAGTCCAATTTTTGGTAACTTTTTCGAGCATTTCGGCCGGAATAGCCCGAATTTCTTCGGAAATGTTGTCTTCCAAAGCTGGAATAGTTGCTGGCTTATTTGTGTAGACTTTAGACTTGACGTAGCCCCACAAAAAATAGTCTAAAGGCGTCAAATCGCATGATCTTGGTGGCCAACTTACCGGTCCATTCCTTGAGATGAATTGTTCTCCGAAGTTTTCCCTCAAAATAGCCATAGAATCGCAAGCTGTGTGGCATGTAGCGCCATCTTGTTGAAACCACATGTCAACCAAGTTCAGTTCTTCCATTTTTGGCAACAAAAAGTTTGTTAGCATTGAACGATAGCGATCGCCATTCACAGTAACGTTGCGTCCAATGATTCCACCAGCGTACAAACCACACCAAACAGTGCATTTTTCGGGATGCATGGGCAGTTCTTGAACGGCTTCTGGTTGCTCTTCACTCCAAATGCGGCAATTTTGCTTATTTACGTAGCCATTCAACCAGAAATGAGCCTCATCGCTGAACAAAATTTGTCGATAAAAAAGCGCGAAACACATTTCGAACCGAACACTGATTTTGGTAATAAAATTCAATGATTTGCAAGCGTTGCTCGTTAGTAAGTCTATTCATGATGAAATGTCAAAGCATACTGAGCATCTTTCTCTTTGACACCATGTCTGAAATCCCGCGTGATCTGTCAAATACTAATGCATGAAAATCCTAACCTCAAAAAAATCACCCATTAAATGTTGTTATATAGATAATAATGCAGAAAGATGCTGAAAGGACTTTCAAAAAAATTTAGTGGGTGGTTTTCTTAACATAGCAATTTAAAAAAATGGTGAAAATTTTGGTTAGTCCAAAATATCTCACGAACCAATAAAACAAGACACTTGAATTAAATTGTATATTTTATATTGCAACGCGATATCAAACAAATATTTTTTTTTTCTAAAAAATATAACGGTTTTTTTATAAATCAAAAAAACTAAAAAAAAAATATTTGTCACTTCGAAAATTTTACGAAAAAATAATTTCATCTCCAAAACAATTTTGTTTAACGAGAAATAACGTTTTTGACATCTGGTAAAGTTTTGAGAAAAATCGAATTGAGAGTTTTTTTTATAAAAAATAAAAAACTAAAAAAAGCATTACTCAAAGTTAGTGAAAATTGATTTTCGGCTCAAATATCTTTTCAAAAATTTAAGATTTTGGCTTCCAACTAATTTTATCTTATAATAAATATTCTTTTTTACATTCGGTAAAATGTTGAGAAATATCAAATTGACAGTTATTCAACAAAAAATAAAAACCTAAAAAACAAAACATTACTAAAAGTTCGTAAAAATTGATTATCCACTCAAATATATTTTCAAAAATTAAAAACATTGGCTTCAAATAATTTTATCCCACAGAAAATATTGTTTTTGACATTCAGTAATTTCTTTATAAAAATTTAACAGTCCTTTTTTTTCATAAAAAAAAATAAAATCTACAAAAAATAGTACGCAAATTTGGTAAAAATTAATGTTCGGTTCTTGATTTCTCGTGAATAATAGAAGATATTGACTTCAAATTAATTTCATTCATCAAATTTGTATTTGTTTATATAAGAAATAAAAACTCTTAAGAAATGCTACTAAGATTTTTAAAAATTGGTTTTCCACTAAAAATCTCGAACAAAACACAAAAACCGACAAACTAATCGACAGACGGTATGGGAAGTTATCAGTGTGGATCGCATCCCATCCTCTTTTTGTATGATAATTTAGCTTTTGGAACAATAAAAGAAACCGAAAGATTACAAAACTAGCATACACCACTTTATGGAAAATAAGTCAACTTTTATGACTTAAGCTATATTAAAGTTTTGAAGAGGTGTTCCACTACAGGAATTAATGGAGTGAAGACAATTTTCTGAATTTAATTATGTTAAAGATTCAGAAATTGAATTTGAATTTTTTTAATAATTTGAAAATTCAAAAATTAAATATATTTTTTTTTTTAACTAACATCTTAAATTTATTCAAGTAAATTATTTAAATCAGCTTACCTTTTTAAGAACTAAGAAACAGAGAATAAAACCTTCAGCATTTGTCTTTTAATATTATTTAAAAAGAAAAGATAAGAGGCCAGAGCTTTCTGTATTTAAGTATTTTGCCAGAAAATATTGTTGTTATGCCGCAGGGTTCCATTCTTAGGCCTAAATTGGTTTCAACTGTTTAAAATTTAAATTTATGAATGTACATTAAACTGAACTATTTTTTTGAAATTCAAGTTGTTTTCTTCACAAAAATTTTAGTAGTATATTTGAAAGGTTTTTTATTCTAAAAATAAAAAAATTTGTTAAGCGTAGTTTAAAATTGTTTTGAATGCAATACCGTTCTTCGTTCGAGCTGTAAATATTATTGGTTCGCTTGTTTTTACCATTAGAAACAAGAAATGACTGTTAGATAAATGTTCCTAATCTCATCCCAGTTTTATCATAATAAGCAGAATAATATTAACTTGAAGTCATTCTATTTCCGAGACACATATTTTGTTGGTCAAATACATTTTTCACTTTTTGTTTTTTAAAATAATTGAAGTAAAAGAAACACCTGCTGAATTTTTTTTGAAAATGTTTAATGTTCAAATATTTGAAACTTTGAATCAATTCAACTTAATTTGTGGTAGGATATTAATTTATGCAACAAATTAGTATAGGTATTAATATTTTTATTTGTGGGCAAAATATAAAAATCGGAAATCAATTTGTAGTATTTTTGTGTGTAAAAAAACTGTAAAATATAATTTTCAAAAATTTGTACCACATGTTTATAACAATAATTTGTTTAAAAAAAACAAGTTTAAGGTTTTTACAAAATTTTAGTAGTAAAGGGTAGTCAAATTTTAAGTACCGATGTTGTTTTTGAATAAAACACATATTGTTTAGGAACGTTTTTGTCATATCTTTTCATTATGATAATAATGGTAGGGTTCAGTTATGTATGAAACAAAATATCTGCCAAATGGCCGCCGTGAATTTGGTGGCACACCTCAATCCGATTGTCCAATTTTGCGATGACGCTGAGGCATAACTGAGGTTCTATGCAATTAATGTTCCGAAATATTTTATACTTTAGCTCTTGAATTATTGCTGGCTTAACGACATACACTTTTTTTTTCAAATAACTGCAAAGAAAGAAGTCCAACGGTGTCAAATCACAAGATCTTAGCGGCCAATTGACATCGCCAAGACGTGAGATAACATGGCCATTGAACTTGTTGCGTAAAGAGCCATTGTTTCGTTAGCTGTGTGGCACCTTCCTGTTGAAACCACACATTGCTTACATCCCTTCCGATTCGGGCCATACAAAGTTCGTTATTATCTCACGATAGCAAACACCATTCACAATAACTGAATCACTTGCCTCGTTTTGGGAAAAATACTGCTCGATGATACCGCCAGCCCATAAACCGCACCAAACAGTCACTCCTTGGGGATGCATTGGTTTTGTGACAATAACTCTTGGACTATCATTCGTTCGAATGCTTTATTTGTGCTTATTGAAGAATTCACTTAGCTAAAAATGTGCAATTTCAGTAAAGATGATTTTTTTTTTTCAAAAATTGATCATCCCCTGTTGCCATTTCTTGCCACCATTCTGACCATTGACGACGCTCGAAATTGTCAAGAGGCTTTAGTTCCTAAGTCAATTGGACCTTGTAAATGCAAATCTTTATGCATACGCATAATGCTTATCAACGACTAGAGTGAGAGGTTTTCCCTTATGTTGAATGCTATAGTAAAAATGAATACTTACCGATTTTTTGAACATCCTTTCTACATGATTTTATATTATTGTATCTTAAAAACAAAAATTAATTTGCAGTGAATAAATTTGCTTGTTCTTAAGATATGCCAAACTTAATACGTAATAATATATACGAGCCTAGTTATTTATTAACCTTCTCAATCTTTTTCCAAAGTTGTTTTATTAAATTAAAAACATTTTGTTTTGCATTTTTTAAATATCTTCAACTCCAATCTATTCCAACTAGAAACTAATTTAAGGGACCTTAACTTCCTTCTTGTTTAATTTTTAATTTCTTCTTGTGTGGTTTGTAAATAAACATTCTCAATTTAATCAAAAGACATCGTTGGCTTTGGTTGAATAAGGACTCTCTTATTCGAATAAAATAGCCTCCTTCAACTAAAATATTCCTCATCTCAAAAGCACTTGATGCTCATCATCTTCAATTAGCTTCTAGTGCTTTTTGCCTTGTCTAAGTAGAGATGATACGACATCTAATTTACATTAATATAATTAGATATTTTTAGTCTTCTCGAACAAAAAAATTGAAAGAGCTTTTTTTGTAGCTGCATAGCTTTAGCTTTGTATAGCTTAAAAATTACAAGGGGGGTAAAGTTTAAACAAAAAAAAAACAGAACTAAGATATTTAAATAATTTGTACTTGGTGAATTTTTGATTATCTTTGTATTTGTATATAAACATATGTATCTGAAAGCATTAGCGGACTTGTTTGTTTTTTCAAAATGAATATATTTTGAATATTTAGTTTCCTAGCATAATGTTGGGCTCATGAAATGAAAAAGTTTAAGTGTTTGAAAAATAATAAAAAAAGATATTTTAACAAAGTTTAAAATACATATAACAATTTTTTACAAGAATTTTTGTTTTCAACTTTTGTAGATTAGGAAAAAAACTAAAGCCATTTTCTGACACTAACGTAAAACACACTTTTTATTTTAAAAAATTAATTAAAAAGTTTTTAAATTATGTATTCATTTAAAATGCAGACATTAAGTTCAATAAAGAGTAAACAGTTCGAAGATAAAAAGATAAAAGTTCAGAGAAAACACAAATGAAAGTTGTGTAACTTATTTTACAAAGTAAAGAATATTTAATTTTCTATATTGTAAAAGATATAATTTGTTTTTTTTTTTTTTTTTTAAACAAACAGGTTGCCAATACAAAGAATTTTGTATTATCTCGAATTGTATGCAATTTTATTGGAGAAACTAATTTTTGATGAATTTAATTTTTTGGTGTGCTTCGAAACTAGAGACGTGATTAGAGTAGTTGTTTTATATTTTGCTTTCAAGTATAACCTACAAAATAGTAGTTTTCAAACAAAACATCCATTGCTTTTAAAACGCATTATTCAGTTTAATTGTATGAAAAGTTTAATATTTATCAGTAATTGGTTTCGTGGGAACTGGTGAACTTTTCCTTTCTGTCTGTCTCTCGCTTAAGGTATTGGAACTATGTATATTGTTTAATTAATTTTGTAGTTTAATATTGCGAGTATTACGAGTAGAAACAAGTTTCTATCTAAAATGGAAATTAGTTTTTTAATTGTTATTTTTGAACATTCTGAATTAACTGAACAACATAAGTTTTGCAATTTAAAGAATGTAAAACTGAATTTTAATTATTTTAATTATTCAAGGTAAATTTAAAGCGGAATTTTAATTATTTTAATTATTCAAGGAGACTGATTTTTTTGGAATAAAGTTACAAAAATTAAGTATTTTATTTTTTGTTTATAAATAAAAGCTTCATATTAAATTTTCAAATATTCATATTTGGACCAATTCGAGCAGGTTAGGCATTTATTAAATTTGAAAATAAACTAAACTCGATTTAACTAAAGATTTTTAAATTTAAATAATAAAATAAAGTTTTTGATTAAAAGCGCTACATCCCAATATTTTAGAACAGTTTTTCTGCAAATCGAAAAGTGTTGTAATCTTTTTATTTGTAGTATTATATGAGCTTTTTTTTAAAGTAAAGTTTTAAGGCAATTTGCAAAAAGAAGTGCCCTTTTCACTACATTTTATATTTTTTTGCTCTTGTTAAAAGTTAGAAGACTTTTTATTGAGTGTTAAAGAAGTTAAATCAAGCTCTACATACAAATTCCACTTGGAAAGTTTTTTTTCGAAATGAAACCATGTTTGTATAGTGCATAGAACTGTCATGATGGAGGTGTTTTCTGTGCCACCTTATGGTTTTTATATTATTCAAAATTACCAAGATTAACAATTCTTGTTATAAAAAGTGGTTTCTCAAATTAAACTTTCCGATTCGGCATAAAAACTGTAGGTTCCCTCCTTCACTGAAATGACTCTCAAACAGAAATGGTTGAGAGTTGTAAGTCCACTAATTCTCTACAGACTATTGTGCCACTTAAATTATTTACTTTTTTTATTTCGATCAAGGTTAAGGGTTTAATTTTTGGTAATAAAAATATTCCAAGATACTTTATAGAAAATCTTGATACTTTGTTTTAAACTAAGGAATGATTATTGGATTATTTTACGATAGGTAACTTTTATTTTTATTTTAAATTAATTTTTTTTTAATTTGTTTTGTACTTTAATTTAATTTGTGAATGCGTTAAGTAAGGTTAAGTTTTCTAACATAAAATATTAAGTATAAAACACTAGAACCTTCGAAGAATCTTTTTTTTTCTAACAAAAAGGAAGTTATTCAAATCGGTCCGATTTATCGAATTGAAAATTTTGACATTGTGCATGTGTACGCACGATATATGTATGTAGTTGTCGATCATAACTCAAGAACTACCGAAAATAAATAAACTCTCTTTTACAAAAAATAACATCAAATAATTTAGAAAGGATTTTCAAACAATCATGTAAATCGTTTTTTAATAAATTAAGAAATAAAAAAAAAAAAACAAGTACAAAACTGATTAACCCCAAACTGGTATAAATTCAAAAAAAAATTCAACTTACCTTTTTTTAATTAAAACAAAAAAATAAAAAAGATATTTCAAATCGAATGTCTTTTGAACAAAAAACCATTTTAACTCAAAACTAACTTATTCCATCGAATAATAACGTTTTTGACATCTGATAAAATTTTTAGAAAAATGGAATAGACAGTATTCTTACAAAAAAATTCAAAACTTATAAAAATACTACTAAACGATGGTAAAACTTGATTTTTGACTCGAATATCTTTGCAACAATTAAAGAAATATCATATGAAAAGAATTGCTATTGCTTTTTGTTAAAATAAATAAAAAAAAAAACATTGAAAAGAAATGGCAAACATTGTTAAAACTGATATCGATTTTAAATATCCTAAGAAATGAAGGCATTGACTTCAAAATTAGTTTATTCAAAACTTTTTTATCTTACACATAATTTTGTTATTAATAACTCCTATAAATGTCGACAGACGGGCTTTTTTTTAATTATACAATCTCAGAATGAGGTTACAACATATTGACGGAAACAAATTAAGGAGGTACAGGGTTTTAGATTTGCAGCACCGTAGGTATTGCAAAATCATTCATGATTTTTTTCCATTCAAAGCTTCAAATGCGTTTATGTCGATACAAGATGTTTAAAGCTACTTGAACTTATAACTAACACAAATTTTAACCGTTTGACTGGAAATTCGTTTTCTTTGCATGTATGAATGTTTTTTTTTTGTTTATTATGCACAATTAATTTTTTATTAACATGTTTTTTTTTCACTTTAAAAGTGTATCATATACCCAAAAATTTATAATATCGCAAAATCCCTTCGTACTTTTTTAGCCATTGTTTATTGATATGATTATTATATATGATTACAAAATTGCAGGAGTTTTTGGACCCTGCACAAAAATTTTATTATAAGGAGTCATTGATATGGGTAATGATATACGATTTCAATAATCTCTTTATAATATTTTGTTATCAAATTTCATCATTTCTAAACAAAAAATATCAAAAATCAATCTATGTGTTTGTCTGGGAGCCATAAAAATTCATACTTAAAAAAAAAACAGTTTTTCAAAAATATTAATGAGATTAATTCTCTTTTAAATATCGTTTTTAACACTCGTTTGACTGTTAAGATCAAACCTTTAAACTTTTAATGGTAAAATATTAGAATCAAAACTGATGTGACACCCTTTTTAGGGTTATTTTGAAGATCCGAACAACGAAACCGACATTCCATTTTACTTAACAAGAAAACATTGTTTTTTTTTAACACAGCGGTTCATTTTTCAATTTTTAAATTTAATTTTTCATTGGAAGCTTTTATAATCGGCTTGATCAAATTATAATTAATAACATTTATCGACGTTGCAAGTTCCCTTAAATCTAAAGCTATTGTTTTAATAGAAACATAAGTATCCCTATTCGAAATCTTAGTACCTACAAATTTTACTGAATGTCGAAAACAATATTTTGTGTAAGATGAAATTAATTTGAAGTGAATACTTTTAATTTTTGAAAAGATATTTAAAGCTAAAATCAATGTTTACCAACTTTTAGTAATGTTTTTTTTTTAGGTTTATATGTTATGAAAGAAAACTGTCAATTCGTTTTTCCCAAAATCTTACCAGTTGTCAAAAACGTTATTCTTCGTTGCATGAAATTGTTTTGTAGAAAAAATCGTTTTTGTTAGTAAAATATTAGAAGTGAAAAATGCGTTAGTTGAACTTTTTAAAAATTTCATTATTTTGCTAACTCGTCAAAACATTTAATAAACATTTAATTAAAGTCTGTATAACAAAATTTATTTGAAGTCGATATCTTCACTGGTTCTTGAGATATGGGTGACGAAAAAAGTTTCCCGAACGAAAGAACTTCCGAAGTCTATTTTCGAAGCTGATTCTGAATCCGAAATCTGACCTAAACTAAAAGTTCAAATTAAAAAATAAAGCTACGTTTTTAACATTATTTTTACATTTTTTATAACATATTTTTCGAAAACTTGGTGTGATAATTTTGTTTAGATGACGACTTTTTGAAAAGTAAATAAGATAATGAAAATTTTTAAACGGAATACTAATGATAGGAATTATCGATTTAAATAACCATCACGAATTTTAGAAAAGAGACTTCTTCATTAATTTGCTTGCCTGTATAGCATATCGATAAATTGAATAAACTAAACTAAACTAAACTATGTATATATATGATTTTTTTTCAAAGGTTATATTTCGAAAGCCCGAAGTGATTAATTGATTTTGAAAGCGAATTAGAACTATAATTTAATTAAAACCTTTTGGAAATGCATAATTTCCAACTGTCAGATACGCAAACTTGTTGACGAGTTTAATTTTATAAATCGAAGAAATATTAGTTTACACAGATTATAACTGAAAATGGATTTTCGATTATTTGAAACAAACAACATGTTATGAAATTGTCTACATTACTTTGCAATTAAAAAAATTAAATTATGTACCGCCAAAGATGTGTGACATTTGTTTTTTCGGCTCGAATATATATTTCTAACAACTACGTTGTGCTTATCAAAATTCAATTGACTGATTTTTTTCAAAATATAAGAAACACGTCGAATAATTCAATAGAAAACATATTTCAATATTTATTGTATTATTGTAGTAGGTATTCGAAGTTGTTCGCAGTTTCAAGTATTATGTTTTTTAACTGTAAGTGAAATGTATTTGATTAGTTATTGGATATTGATAACAGTTAATATATTTTTTTTTGAACACTATTTCTATTTTCAAATATTTATTTTTTGTAAAATATAAGTTTTATTTTGAAACGAATATTTGTTAATTTTTAATTTTTTTAATATAAAAATGTAACTCAAAACTAAAATATGGAAGTCAAATTTTTATCCATCTATCTTACTATTACCAATTAACCAAATAATAATTATAAACAAATATTAAAACCATAGAGGAATTAACTATTCATTTCCCTCACTACACACTCGCTATATCGAATGGCAATCAAAATAATTGCCTACTATATTTTATATTGTCGGTGCTAATCGTTTTATATTTCCATTTAATTTTCTTTTTTCTTTTATGTAATTTTGTAATATTGTCCTTTTTGTAAGTAGGTACATATTTCCACTAATAATTATATATTGTAACAATTAAACATTCCGTAAATAAACACAAAACACAATATAAAACCTCTGTATCGGTTACATATGAAAACTCATTAAATAAATTACCAAAACATCCACACACACATTCACATTCTCGTACAGAAAATTAATACAAAAAATAACTCAATAAAAATACCTCAACCAAAAATATGTGTAAATTATATCATTGTCATTAATATTTTATACGCGACATAAAGAACATACCAATTTCTATACCTACACAATAAAATACCGATTAAATTCCTTTGTATTTTGATACTAAACCCCAACATAAAAAAAAAAAAAAACAAGTAAAAAAATCCCAAAAAATAAATAAATAAATAAAATACCCACATTAAATTGTTTGTCATCGTGTTAAATGGCAATAATTAAAAACACCAAACGATAAGTGAAACAAATTACTTAGATTTTCAAAATTTTCAAAAGCGTTTCCGTTTGATGTTCAAATATAATGAGAGAGATAATAAACTCTCTATTCCTATAATAGTTCATCATTCCGCCCGGTCGTCCTAGAGATAGGAAAAGAGAAAAGCCTTGAGAGATTATATTGCGCCAGATAAGAAGGACAACCCGATTTCTGAGCTCTCATAGAAAATCCTTGATGTAATATAAAAAAAAATAAAAATGAAATACAAAATCTACTTGGTTGTTGTTGTTGCCTGGGATAATAAAAAGCAAACCAAACGCACAAATAACAAAAACAACAACAAGAAACAACACAAGGATCATCCTTGCTTCATTCTATAATACATCAGCTTCCAGCATCAACTTATTTCTTTTCTAAATAATCTTACACCATTTTCATTCCCTGCAGTTTTGCGTTTTGCCTACCTCGTAACTATCCTTTTGACTGCGGCAATCATCAACGAACGAAGACCATGACGACGGCTATGACCGAGACGAAGATGACTATGACGACGCTGACGAAGACGACGCCGACGGCACAATTAAATCGTCCTTACGGTTTATTAAATTTTAAAAGAAAATTTCACGGTTTTGCGCTTTTATGACGACCATTCGTCACTCTGCCTAATTTGATCTCAAGAAATAAAAGACACCATGTCTGTCTTCTTCGCGTCTTGAAGGTTTTTGGTCTTCATTTTCATCTTCATCTCAATACAGCGAAGGCGAGTGAGTGTTATTTTGCTCTAAAAAGGAACTTATTAAAAAAAATATAGGTATGTCTAGATTATGAACTAATAACCCGTATACCGTTATGTATATATAGAAAAGGTGCTTTTTCTTATTAATATTTATTATGTTTGTATTAAGTTGCTATAAAAACGACTACATCAAACAGAGTTGGTCGTTTGGTGTAATCTAATGCAGGATAGGGACCTTTTGTAGCAGACAGAAAAAGAGAGAGGAGAATGATAGCTTTTCATTGGGATTAAGCTTCAATAGTAGGTATAATAAATTAAATCTTCTATTGAGTGCGAGGTATTGAGAATTTTGATAAGAAATTAATATTCTCTTCTCAGCTTAATTTTATAAATCCTGAAAGCTGAATAAAACTTCTTTGAACTTTATGAAAAGGTACATATAGCTTCGTATAAATTTTCAACAGCCAACAGGGATTAAGTTCGAAAAAGGAACCAGTGACTGAAAAATTAAGAAGAAGTCAACCACCCACCAACCCTGTACCCAACCTTAATGAATACTAAAACATTGGTTTTGATGTTAATGTCTTTTTGGGAACGCTTTAATAATACCCACTTCTCTGGGATGCAATTAGCGAAAACGGTCGTTGACTAAGTTGCATTGGTGGGTCAGGGGATATCAAAGGAAATTGGTCGTTTTTAAAAAAAGATATAGTATATTTAACTATTTTGTGCAATGTTCAAATACATTTTTATTAACTTTAATTGTGTATTAAAAAAGGATTAGGCTAAGATTCGTTTGAAAATTCAACAAGATTGCAATCAGTCTTGGGAATATGATGATAATAAAGAAAAGAAGACTGGGATACGAAGCACACTAATAACTCTCATTGATCAGTCAGTCTAATTGTATTTAAGGCATCACAAAATATTGATTACCACTTTTAATGTAAAATACAAATAATTGCATTTAATATCTTTCTTTCTTGAGTTGAAAACCATATTGTTGTGTAAAAAAAACAGTTGTCACATTTGAAAACTGCCCTAAAAATTTCAATTTTATGTTTCCTACCCGATTTAAAAATAGGACTAACCACTGGAAGCTTCGAAGTGACTTAAAACTCTTCAATTGCTAGGTATTGATTTAAAGTTATCTGCAAAGGTAAAGTCAAACATTCTGTACAATTTTTCAAACGATAGGACAAATTCTATGAATATCTACGGAACAATAATTAGGATCTTAATCTTGCAAAGCTTGAGTTCACATTTCATATTACAACAATCAATAATTGATTTAAAGAAACTAAAATCATTGGCACATCTTGGAAGAGCAGATGAACGTACATACTAACGCAACGCACTCTCTTAAGACCTTTGATTAAGGTTAGATGGATCGTGAAACGTCGAAAAATGTCAAGACATCAAATTTGAAGTTAAATAACGTAATCAATGCATATTTTTGCTAGGGGAAGTTTTGTTTATCAGTTTATGAATGGAAAAATATTTTTTTCATTAGAATACCAAGTTTTAGAGTTCCGCTGGAAAATCGTTCCGTCGTCGTCTTGTTGAAAAATTGTATATTTTTAAATAACTCCCAAGAAATGTATTTATTAAATAAAGTAGTATGCGACCCACACTGATAACTTCCCATCCCGTCTGTAGATTTGTCTTTCTTAAAACTTTACCAAAATGTTCAAAACAATAATTTTTATGAGAATGTTGCGTACTATTTTGTGTAGATTTTAATTTTAATGAAAAAACTGACCGTTGGATTTTCATAAAAATTTTGCTGAATGTCGAAAGCAATATTTTCTATAAGATGAAATTAGTTTTAAGTTAATACCCTTAAGTTTTTGAAATGATTTTTGAGTCGAAAATCGATTTTTACCAATTTTTAGTAATTTTTTGTTGTAGTTTTTATTTTTTGTAAAAAACACTATCAATTCGATTTTTCTCAACATTTTACCAAATGTCAAAAACGTTATTTTCGTTGCATGAAATGATAAATATTTTTGTTCGTATAATATTTGAGGTGTAAATTATTTTCTTTTCAGCTTTTTTGATTTACATATAAGAAAAACCATTATTTTAATTCTTTTCAAAATTATATCAGTTTGGTATCTCATCACATTATATAATATAAAATTTAATGCAAGTCACTAAAGTTATTAGTTCGTGAGATACTTTGGGTTAATCACGCATCTTTATGTACGTACGGACGTACGTCACACGCACTCACACACATCTCTCTCAAATTCTTTAATTTAGACTGTAGGGACCTTGAAACGTTAAGAAATTTCAAAATTTTCAATGCGACAAATCGGACCGTTACAATATCTTCCTATGGGAAGTTAAACATTATATCAATGATTATTATTGAAATGTGTACGTCGTCAATAAGTTCTTAAGTAATAGTGTTCCAACGTTTATTCTTAAGTCATTATGGGAATTTTCTACTTAGAATTTTTCTAGGGTAGTTCAAATACCGTTACCATCTTTAAAATTATCTGTTTATCATAAATTTCGGAAAGAAGTACCACCATATTGGCAGACTCCGCACTTTTTCCAACTACACTTTGAATGTCTAATTTTCCTCAACTATAATAATTTATAAGGTGTAAAATAATACAATTTCAAAATTTATACCGTGGATTCTATGTGGCACGTGCATCCAGAATGTACAATGGTGTACTATTTGAGTGACGTATTGTGAACTATTCATATAGACCTGCGACTTCAAATCCTAGAAGAAAATCTACACTAATATTATAAAGAGGAAAGATTTGTATTTTTGTATGTAACGAATAAACTCAAAAAGTATACTGGACCGATTTTAATAAAGCTTTTTTCATTAGAAAGCTATTAAAACCAACCGAAGGTGTAAACAAATTAGACATAAAATGTCTTTCATCGCATTCGCTGCGAAGAGTATAAATGATAGGGCAAAAAAATATTCTACAATATTATAGAATATATCAATATCTACAATAAACTTTGCGTTGATATTGACTTAAGGAAAGAGTGCTTTTCCCACGGACAATATTTTATGTGGCACTTTCTCGAGTAGGATTTCCTGAAAATCAATACGTTTTGTTGCCACCTACAAATACCACAGCTAACGTAGTGTAGATGGAGGCTTTAAGATAAGCATACAATTTTTTTCTAATTTAGTGATTGATGGTCGTTTTAATTAGCATTTACCTAATTATGTCTACTCACCGAGACTTAAGAAACAACAAGGACAAAAGACTGTTTATTTAAGAACGAAATTTTCAGAGACTCTCACCGGTCTTATCAGTCTTTTTGGATTTTATAGTTTAAGAGCATAAGTTTACCTTTTATTTTTTTAATTTAATGTTAACATTGCTTGTGTTAGAATTTTTTAAAATAATTCTTTCAAGAAAGACTAAATTTTACAAATCTAAGTTTTACTCCGAAAAGATGTTGGGGTTTAAGCGAAAATTAATATAAATGTCAAAATATTATTTATGGTCTAAGTTTGAAATTCAAGTCATAAACTTTAAAATTTAATGGAATAATAGGTACAAATGTAGCTTACAAATGCAGCTCACCAGATCTTCATTATTTATGAGACTTAAACTGAATCTTAAAATACAAACTAAAGAACGAAAATAAGATTAAATGAGAGGAGACGAGACTTGGTTATACGAGGTCGAGTACCCATTTTTGCGAAGCTAAAAATCATTTTGTCAGGAGTCATCTCGTAGGCATAGCGCTAGAAAAGACCAAGTTCTTCAGTTTTCAATAGTGAATGTTGCGCCGCCGATGGCGTCTTGTCATGTCGAAACCAGTGATATCTTTGTTGCCAATATTATAATCAAATTAAGTTAAGGAAGTTTTATTTTTTAGTATCGAACTTATTATGCTAAATGTTGATGTTGGTAAAGATAACACTGTTCTGGAAACTGAAGCCGAAAGACAAGAACCAATATTTTCACTTTGGACTCTCCTTAACCTCATTATGATAAGTATTAATATTGTTCTAGGTTATTTTAAGTCCCTATTCATTCAGAAATAGGTCTTTATATCTAAAGATGATTTTTAGATGAAAATTAGGGTCACTTTTCAACTGCTTCAGAGCCCGTTCTGTGAACACAAGTCACCATTGTCAGTTTAGCGAAGCTTATCCCCTGCGTACATTTAATTTTATAAATATTGACTTCCATAGATCTAACTATGGGAAGATTGAAGCTTTAAGTCGAATGAGCATTTTAAATGACCTAAACGGTTTATCGATACATACTCGTAGATTTAAATGTAAGCAAGGTAGGATTAAAAACATTGTTTAAAATAAATGCTCCACCATCGTAAATATCTTTATTTTATTTTTTGTTCTGTAATAATTGTATAGAATTGAATTTGCAAATAACAGTTAAATATTGAATGGAAATTTTAAAGATATATTCTCAAAAATATCATGGCTTCTATCAATTATTGTCAAAGTCCATAATGAAATAAAATTCGCAACTGTTATTTTAAATAGATCGCTTTATTGATTCAATTTCTGCATATACAAATTTCAAAATTAAAATTTTCTTAAATCTGAAAAAAGAAATCAAAATCATTTTGCAGTTTTCAAAATTTTTAAACACCTGTATTTTAATGATAATTCGCATACACTAAAAGGGTTTTAAATACTCTTAAGATTTCAAAACACAATACGAGTGTAAGGAAAATAAGGTCTTTATATTTTGGATAATAAAAAACATTCTTGATGTGTGGCTACGAAAAGAATATCTGTTTCTGATAGTTCGTCCGAAATTTCGCTCAAGGGTAAGTTTTTGGACGGGATATCCCTAGAAAGTCAAGAATTTTCGGTGTATTGGTTGAGGGGTGGAAAACAAGCGGCTATTTCGACAGGAAATTATTTCTAGAAGAAGCGCAAAATCAACAAATAACAAAGGTTTCGCATTTAGTTCGATCTTCTTTCATTTTTAAAAGATTTTTGTGAATTCTATTCTGTTCTTAACAGTATTCGAAATATTGTTTTTAAGAATATGATAATAACACATGATTTTTTCTGCAATTTTAAAGAAGCAAACTCGGAGGATGAAGAATATTTGCTTATTAATTTTGAACTAAATAAGATTTTGTATTCTTAAAATTTTTTCTTACTATATTTTCAATTTCATGCTAACTTTTTTAATGATATTCAATAGCAAATGACTCATTTTGAGTTTTCTTTAAAAAAAACTTAAATTTTAAATATATAAAATCTATTGAGAAAGTTTAAAATTTTATTTCATAGTCTGTTTAGTGTTACCGTGAATATTCACACTTTCAACTTTAAACAAATTCTTGGTAATTTTTGAAATTTAGTTTTTTTTTTTTGTTGTTATTTCCAAAAACTTTGAGGACTTCTTATCAAAATGTTTTAACTCTCTTCAAACTAAAATATCAGAAGAACATGACTTAGAAATGTGGTTCCACTCAAAAGTCAAAGTTCTAACTTTTGAAAATGCAAATTCAATATTCTTCGAAATCAGGTAGCGATTTGTTTTTCAAATTGCCTCTTATTGGCACAAGACTGAACTCAATAAAATTATTCATATTTCTATATCTTAAACTTTTATATGACTTAATTAATTCATAACATCAATATTTATAAGTTCTGGTTAAGTGTTTTCTTTTAATTTTACTTCTTAAGAAGAAATTTTATTTTGAAAAATCGTTTTTTGCAATTAATTTGCCCAAAATCACATAAAAACAAAAAACCAACTATAAACTCTTGATTTTATAGATCTATGTCTATTATTGTGTTTGTATTAAGTCCAAATACTATACGAATCCTTGATTCCTTGTTATTTTTGCATATATTCTATACTCGTGTAGATATTAATTTCAGACAATTTGTTTACACTCCCGCATTGTGAATAAAATTAACACCCTGGCACTTAAATGAAATTTATCGTCAATATGGGGTTTTCTTTTCGAGGTAGGTAAAACCTTAATTATGGGGGTCTTCGCCATCAACTTCTTCTTCAATATCTATACGGTATATTCGAGCGACGCACGTCCGTCCGTCCGTCCATTGTTGGTCGGTGGTGGTGGTCGTCATCGTATCGTCAGCGTTGTTGTTCGTATCCTTGTTCTTTCGTCCTTTTTTGGGCTATAACAACTTTTATTAAAAGATTTTGTTTCTGTCAACTTGGATTAACAACGCATAGAGTGTGTATTGTGTGTGTATGTGTTCAGTTATGGGTCATTAAGATTGAGTGTCCTTTGGGGACTAAAAATGTGTAGCTATAGGTTGGTGTAGGTATAGATTTTTGTTTCCTTGTTTTTATATTAAAGAAAATTAAGGATTTTGTATGGTTGGGTAGGATAGGATACAAAGACTGTATTATTTTTAAGTGAATTTTGTTTTTATCAAAAGCGTTCCAAAATATAATAATGGAAAAAACTGCCATTGACATTTCTTTTTTGCTTTGCTTTCTTCTTTTGAGACTTAATAGAGATTCCGCATAAGAAACAATACTGACAAGTCATTTCCTGGGCAACGTAAGAATTTTTATATACCTACCTATAACTATGTAGGTACATTCTAGAGTACATATTTTTCTTTCATTCTTTAAGTTACATGGGGTTTGAGTTGTGAGTGTCAAAGAAAGTTTCCTTTTTCCTGCGATGTGGAAGTTCCTTTGTTTTTTACCTAAGGGAATATCTTTAATCATGATGCGCTTTATTTTTGTGAGAAAAAAAAAGATACAAAATAAAAAAACGTCTTCTTGTGAGATCTATTTTTTTTATGTTCGTAATGAAATTTAGAAAGTTGTGCGACCTTTGAATAGTAAGGCGATGCTTTTAAAAAAGTTGATTTGTATATAGGTTGGGTCAACATATATTTAATATTTCGTCAAAAGAGAGTTTATTTTAAAACGTAAGGGAATAGACATTTTCCTGAGGAAGAAATTAAACACATATTAAACACATTATAAAACTAAATACGACAACAGTAACGATTTAACGCAATAATACTTTAAAGGCTTTTGTTTATAATCTTTCAACCTTATTTTTAATATTTTCTTTGGCGAAATATTTGTGACCAATTTTATAAAGTTTTTGAGTATTTTTACCAAATTTTGCAGTTTCCCAATTTAAATGACAGATTTAATTTTAAGAAAAATAAATAAATTAGGTGGCGTAACAGTTCGTAAGATATATCGAGGCCTAGTTACTTACAACTTACAACTTTCAACCATTTCTGTTTGCGAGTCATTTTAGGAATGGAGGGATTCTACACTTCTACAGTTTTTATGTAGATTAAGAAGGGCAAATAAGAGAAAGCACTTTTAATAACAATAATTACTATTAAACGGTTTGTCAATTCCTCGCAAGAGATAGTACCTGTAAAAATTTTTTAAATTAACAAACATCACGCCACGGGTTCATACAAATTTATTGAATTTATAAATGTTTCACTTTATCAAAAATACATAAGATACTTAAAGTTTAATTTTTAAAACACTAAAATACATTTAAAGCATTTAAGGATTTGTAGGTTTTGTTTAATATTAATTAAAACATTTAGTTTTGAAAACAAAAATTTGTCTTAACCACATGAAATTAAAATGAAATGTTAGACATTTAAACAAACATTGTTAACTTCTCATATCAAAAGTTATTGTAATCGATCGATTTGTCGAATTGAACATTTTTACATTTCTAGACATTTTAAGGATTTTAAGGACAATAGAATCTAAATAAATTATTTAAAGAGAGATGACTGTGCGTGCATTTGCACAGGGTTATCCATTTTGCGGTTTCAAAAGTAAACGTAAATAAAACACATAGGTATAGAATATTTTGATTCATGATATTTTTTTTATTATAGAGTTTGAATGTTGATTGTTTCATTATATGTATGTGAAACACTACATCATTTAAATGACCACCACTCGAAGCATCGATTCTTTTGATCCACCAATTTTTGACACCTATTGGACGGTATCTCAGTCATTACTTGACGAATGTTGGTTATTAAGTGCTCAAAAGTTAAAATTTTATCTGCATAAACACGGTCTTTCACGAAGACTCACAAAAAAAAGTCCAGCGGTATCAAATCGCATGATCTTGGTGGCTAGTTGATATCGCCACGACGAGAAATTACGCGGCCTGGAAATGTCTCTTGCAACTAAGCCATATTCGCTCAAGTTTTGTGGCATGTGGCACCGTTTTGTTGAAACCACATATTCTCCAAGTCACATTCTTCAATAGCAGGCAAAAAAAAGTCGGTTATGATAATACCATTATACGCTCCGAATTGACGGTGACAGTCGTTCCATCGTCGTTTTCGAAGAAATAAGGTACAATCCCACCTTTGGACCAAAGAGCGCATCAAAATACGACAGTTTTGTCTATTAACATACCCACCGAGTGAGAAATGTGCTTCGTCGCTGATGAACATTTTTTTTCGAAAACTCGCGGTCCACCGCCTTTTGTTCAAGTACCAATTCGACGTATCTACGAGACGCACGTTGTGAATGGTCAGCTGGCTTTAGTTGTTGTGTGAGCTGGACTTTATATGGATGTGTAGATCCAAATGCAAAATACACATTATGTGCCCTAAGACAGTCCTAAGTAATGACAACGATGAGGAATCGACATATTCGGGTCTTCGGCAACACATTTACTTACAGCAACGATATTTTCAGTGATACGAGCGAAACCATGATGCAAAAGCCTTATAATATCTGAAACCAATCGAGTCGCTTCAAATTTTTTCACAATCTTTCCAATTGCTTGCGTAGTTTGACGATTATGTAAACCATAATCTCCTCTTGAAGCACGACATGTGGCTGTGGCAGAATCAACGCGTTTGTAGTATGTCACATTTTCACGCGTTGCGCGATAGTTAAGTGATCCATTTTCGTAAATGTCAGACTTTTAACTGAACAAATTTTTTTTTAACAACTTAGATTGACAAAGTTCGAATTCCAGCCCTATAGTTTTGATACCAAAATATGGATAACCCGTTATATTTTAAAAAAAAAAGATCAATTAACGGTGTTATCTGATTTTATTCCTAACATAATTGTATGCAACACAGAATAACGTTTCTGACATCTGGTAAAATCTTGACAAAAATCGATTTGACAGTTTTCTTACAAAAAATAAAAATATCAATTTTCGACTTCAATATCTTTTTTAAAATTAAAATATTGGCTAATTTCTTCTTATGAAAAATATAGTTGACAACTTTCAGTAATATTTTAGAAAAGATCGAAACAACATCTTTTTCAGTCAGTTTTTTCATACAATAATTTAAAACCAACGAAAAATAGTACGCAAAATTGGTAAGAACTGATGTTCCATTCTCGATATCTCGTGAAGGTATTGACTTCAAAACGATTTCATTCTATGTTAAATTTTCATATGAAAATTCAATCTGTATTCTGTTTGCGATTTAAAATCTTGTTTAAATAAATTGATTTTGAAATCAAACTATTTCATCATATTCAAAATGTTGTTGTAAAGTTTAGTTATTTTTATTTAGAAAAATTCAACTGAAAATCTACAAAAAAAAAAAAAGAACTAATAAGGACTCAAGTATAAGGAGAACAAAGAGAGATATTGACTTTAAATTATCTTAAGCGATTTTAGAATTTTTAAGACTCATACATTTTGGAAGCTATATTTGGTTTTTGATATACATACATAAAAGTGCTTCATTAGGATGAGGACACATGCAAAGTTTTAGAAAAAACGAAAAAACTGATGAAATGCTTACGTTTTATGGTTTTGTAACATTTATTTATAACGTTTAATTTAACAATGAATATGTCCGCCATTTTTGAATATAGCCTCTATAAGACGGTTTGGAGCAGAATCATAGTTTTTTTTTTTTTAAATCATAAGAAATTTAGGCCTGGGATTGGTAATAGATTCGATTAAGGTGTCCTTGTTTTAATAATGTCTGCCACCTTCTTAAACTTTACGAGGAAGCTATTACCAAAGGTTTTTAATTGTGTTAAAGTCCAGTGAATATGATGGCCACGGCAAATGTTCTTCGTCTTTTGATTAAATCCAACTCCTTACAAACCTGGAAGTGTAGATGGGAACATAGTGTTATTGGAAATCCAAGGTAGACGTCCAAATGTTTTTCATTTCTAGGAAATACTTACAGTTTTTCCCGTTAATTGTTGAGGATAAAAACTCGAAGTTATGATGTTCTGTTAAAATAAGCTTATAAGAGTTATAAACATCGGGACTGTCAAGGTTAAACTCTGTTTCATCAAATAAATTTTGTTATACAGATAATAAGGCAGAAAGATGCAGAAAGGGCCCTCACGAAAATTGCGTGGGTGGTCTTTTTTACTATAGCAGTTTAAATAAAAGGTGAAAATTATGGTTAAACCTAAATATCTCATGAACAAATGACGCTAGAGACTTGAATTAAATTTTATATTATATATTGTAACGTGATACAAAACAATTATATTTTTGGAAAAAAATCCAATTAACGGTTTTTTTTTTATAAATCAAAAAAACTGAAAAAAAATTTGTCACCTCGACAATTTTACGACTAAAATAAGATTTCATTTCCAAAACAATTTTGTGGAACGAAGAATAATGTTTTTGATATCTGATAAAATTTTGAGAAAAATTGAATTGACAGTTTTTTTTTTATAAAAAATAAAAACCTAAAAAAACATTACTCAAAGTTGGTAAAAATTGAATTTCGACTCAAATATCTTTTCAAAAACTTGAGATTAAGGCTTCAAACTTATTTTATCTTATAAGAAATATTGTTTTCAACATTCTAAAAAATGTTGAGAAAAATTGAATTGACAGTTTTTTTACACAAAATAAAATCCTAAAAAAAAATTAATTAAAGTTGGTAAAATTTGATTTTCGACTCAATTATCTTTTCAAAACTTTGAGATATTGGCTTTAAACTACTTTTATATTTCAAAAAACATTGTTGTCAACATTCAAAAAAAATTAAAAACCTAAGAAAAAATTTTACAAAAGTTGGTAAAAATTGATTTTTGACTCAAATATCTTTTTAAAAATTTGAGATAATGGCTTCTAACTAATTTAAGCTTATAAGAAATATTGTTTTGAACATTTGGAAAAATTTTGAGAAAATTCGAATTGACATTTTTTTTATAAAAAATAAAATCCTACAAAAAAATGTAGGTGGTAAAAATTGATTTTTGACTCAAATATCTTTTCAAAAATTTGAGATATTGCCTTTAAACTACTTTTATCTTTCAAAAAATAATGTTTTCAACATTCAGTAAAATTTTGAAAAAAATCAAATTGACAGTTTTTGTACAACAAATTAAAAACCTAAACAAAATTTGTTAAAAATTGATTTTCGACTCAAATGTCTTTTCAAAACTTGGAGATAATGGCTTCTAGCTAATTTTAACTTAAAATAAATATTGTTTTCAACATTTGATAAAATTTTGAGAAAAATCGAATTGACAGTTTTTTTTACAAAAAATAAAAACCTAAAAATAAAACAATACTAAAACTTGGTAAAAATTTACTTTCGACTCAAATAGCTTTTCAAAAATAACAAATATTAGCTTCAAACTTATTTTATGTCACAGAAAATATTGTTTTCGATATTCAATAATTTTTTATTAAAAACCCAACAGTCCGTTTTTTCATAAAAAAATAAAATATACAAAAAATAGTACGCAAATTTGGTAAAAATTGATACATATAGACAAACTTTTAAGTAAGACAAATCTACAGACGGGATGAGAAGTTAACAGTGTGGGCGCATCCCAGCATCTTTTTTAGTTTTCTAATCTGGATGGTATCAGTTTTTCGTATTATCCTTAGTACCGTTGTTATGCTAGCTGATACTTAACTTTTGGCCCTTATTTTATTCGCATGTAAAGTGGTATTTTAGGTTACCTCTACCGTGTTGCCTTTTTAAATTGCTTCCATATTTTTGTGGATCAGCAAGATAGTTGCTTACAATTGTCTTGCTTCTGGTCTTTTTGCTATTTCACGTCCTGAGAGTGCTTAATCCTTGATAACATCTTTTTTTGCTCTTGTTGTTACTATCAAAGTCTTTCCCCCAAAACCCATTTATGGTTCGAAATAATTCAAAACATTTGTTTTCAATACTCTCTTTGATATTATATACAAAAGTTTTTAAAAAATAGCACATGATTCTCCAGCATTGAAACATTCGAAATAGCCTCATCCTAGTGAATCACTTTTTAATAAGCTTTTTAAGATGTTTGATTTATGGAAATTCCAACGCTCGTTTCTAATTTGTCCCTTTAATTTTATGAATTATTAATAAGGGAATATCCACGAATTTTTTGAGTACAATACTTCCAGCAGGTACAAAAACAAAAATCTTTTCCAAAATGTGTGGCCTCATCCTAGTGGCAGTGTATTTTGCAAGTTTTTTTTTTTAAATTAATGTTTTAGAAACGTATCTTTTTAGTCCTACAAGAATATCTAAAATCGCTCAATAAACCAAGAATATTCGTAACACGATTCTAGGAAAAAAAAATTGATTTTTGATAATACTTCGAGTTAATGATCACTTCAGCCTCTGACCCTCTGTTGTTTCTTATATTTCACTAAAGCCATAATGCGAATACCAGAGAAGGGAGATTTCAGTCCTATGCAAATCGAATTTAAGTTCATGAATATTGCAATTGCAGGATATCAGTTTTACATTCACGTAGTACGGCTAAAGAACAAATCTCTGTACTTGACGATTCGACTGACTCTAAAGTATTATATTAAGCATTCTTGGAGGAGCTTTTGTGTACCTAAGTATGTGATTGATTCGTAACAAATTACTAATTTTGTATTACTTGTACCGTTATAAGTTTTTAAATATTATTTTATTGCAGTTCGTAAAAACTAAACTTTTTATTCAATTAACTTCATTTTGTTTTGTTTAAAGATTTATTACAAAGCCTTAACATTCAATTTGTTATTGCTTTGTGCTGGAAGCCTTTGTCAAACTCAAACTCAAACTCATCCACATACCACCTACCCGCATGTCCCACTTTATACCCCCTCAAAAGTTTATAGAATATATTAAAGTCTTTGTTTTTCACTACCAATACGAGTAGTTATACAGTTATACGTGTAGATTTTCCTTATATAGTATAGGAGATACAATAATTGCATTGTTTCCTGTAAAAAGCAAACTGCAGTGCCACAATATAGCTCCCTCATCAGCTTCCGGCTAACAACAACAAAAACAACAACAACAATCATTATACACATACATACATTGACGAGGAATAGTGCTGCTGTTGCTGGTTTTGTTGCATGCATAAGTTATAATATTGAACCAATTGCTTTTGGTTAGCCTGATGGCACATCGCATATATCGGCTCATACGAATATGTATCTATCTATACATTATACCGAACAAAACCGACAACAAATTCTAGCACAACAGAAAGGATATTCGAATATCTAGGTAGAGGTACTATGGTTCCATGGGATGTATCTATCTGATGATGGTTGGGTATAAGGTAATAGGTATGTAGATTTGCAGATTCTTTTATTTATCTATTCAAATTGGCTCCCAAGATAACAAAATGTTTTGTTTGAAAAGTATCTGCAAAAAATATGAAATCTAAGTTCTGGCAAAAGTTTTGTCATTCGCATAGTTGTTTAGGATATTCTGGAAACAAAGCTTAAAATTGTCAAAACTGTTTGTCCAATTTTTCCTTATTTTTCGTCGTATTGACTTTTCTTTTTTTAGTTGTTTTAATTTAAAAAAACAAAAATGTGTTTTTTGGAGATCGAAGGTTTTCCATCAGCTTCTATATTCACATGGGTTCATATATATCGAGGAATATGAAGATTTTTCCAAAGCTGGATCGAATTTATAAAAGGTATTCCGACTTCGAGTTCCCTTAGGCAATTTAAATACACAGACAAAACACAATGAAAGTCGATATACATATTTGCCAAAAAAGTAATTATTCGAAAACAAATATGTATACGAAAGATATGTATATGTATGTATACATACCTATATGAGAAATTCGGGACTGGTTGATGTTTGTTTTTGAAAATTGTTTTCAAGGACTTTTTAAGGAAATTCTGGGTTTTGTTTCGGTTTCCATTTTGTTGCTCAGAAAAACAAAAAAAAAAAAAACAAAAACAATACAAAAAGAAGAATGGAAAGTCGAAAGATAACTTGGTGAAAATATTGATATTTTATCATCCCCACATATACATACCTACATATAGAATGTATAAGGACACACTAAACAGGATAGCTGATGGCAGGTTGAAAATAGGAAGGGTAAAAATATATAATATATGTATGTGTGTTTGTTTTGTTGATGTATAAATGAGATATTGTTCTCAATAATCACTTTGAAAAGAAACAAATGTATGCCTTGGGAATTCTTGACATTGAGCATAACAAAATGTTCTTGTCTAGTTGTAGGTATATTCAGCTGAACCTTCTTGTTAGATTTTGAGTCATATAAAATAAATTGCAGTCAATTAAGAAGATTTAAATAATAAAACATGCGAGGTTGGGGATTTGTTCTTCTTTTATTCTCTGACAGAAGATATGTTCCTTTATATAATTTTAAAGAGGCATCATAAATTAAGTCTCTGGGGAGGGTAAATTAAAAACTTATGGGGGAAATTTTGGATTCATTTTTGTTTATAGGGGTTTCATGAAAATGTGGGAAACTTGCTTTAACCACCCACAAAAATAAGACAAAGATAGAATTCAAGTGTGTTACCGAAATTACAAGCCTGCCAAAACCTTTAAGAAAAGATTTTATTGTGAATTTGTCTTAAATTATAGAGGTTAAAACTCTTTTTTTGAAACAGTTTCGTAAGCAAATAAAATACTTAGTATTGGTCTGGGTCTTGAAAAAACACCACTAATTTCAAACAAATTTCAATTTATGGTGTCATATACTTTTATTTCAACTTTCACGTTACATTCTATGGAAATTGTTACAGAGACATGTTGCAATATTTTATTCTTGGATTTACCGAACACTAACATTAAAAGAATTTGAAGACAAGACTGTTTCGGACACCTCGTAGTAGTGTAGCAAAATTTTTAAAGAAGTGTAGGAGTATTATCTGATGCAGCGGAGAAACTGTTGTATAGAGATGATAAAGCTAACAACACATCATCTGTAGATAAATAAAGGCTAACAGCATTGAAATAATTAAAATCGTGATCATAATTTGTTCTCATGTCAGCAAAATTGGATTGGAAAATTAAAGCAAGAATATTACAAATATCACTTAAGGTCTCTGAAAAGACCCCTTTGTAAAATACACTAGATTAAAACCCAATCGATTCAAATACATATGACCAAAAACATTTAGAGTTACTCTTTATTTTCGACTCCATGAACCAAATATATTGTTTATAAATGAATCTTTTCTTGAAAAAACACCACTAATTTCAAACAAATTTCAATTTTTGGTGTCATATACCGAACACTAACATTAAAAGAATTTGAAGACAAGACTGTTTCAGACACCTCGTAGTAGTGTAACAATAGACTTTTTGGAAGATCAACTCGAATTTCAATTGGTTCACTAATACTTTGATCATGTATTTCAAAACCTTTACCATTAATAAGGTTACGAAATATTTTGTATAAGAGTTTAAGAACTCAGAGCTAATGTTAAACATGATGTATTGCTCGATTCGCCAATTGTAAATATTTATGAATTACTTGTAATGTGCTATTCCGATAACATTTCATTTTTTTTACCACCACTAACTTCCAATCACATCACTAGTATTATTTTTTCTTGCTTCTCAAAACAATTTCTTTTTTTGGAGCTCTTGAAAAAAAAATACCGCAAACTAACATTTCACCTAACCCAATGCATTCTTTTCTAATGTACATACGAGTACATAAGAATGTAGAAACAGGTGCACAAAGCAAAATAAGAGCAACGGTTAAATCGCGCGATTCTTATTAGTTAAGAGGGAGATGGGATAATTTTCGGAAAAATTAAATATAGTTCAATGTCATGCACTCGTCAGTTGGTTAAGAACTTTAAAAAGGTCAACATCGTGATTTGCTCCCGAAAATAAAAGAAACAAAAACAATAATTGATAAATTCTCTGAATATTTTTTTAAAGTAAAGTTAAAGTAAATGAAACTATTTCTAGTTACAAATTATTGAAAAGAACATTTCTATCGGAAACAGTGAATCGTTTTGATTAGTATTTAAATTTGAAAAAAAAAGAAGAAACATTCTGTGTTGATAACTTTGTAAGCTCCCGTATAAAAAAAAAGGAAAACAAAAAAACACAACTATCAACCAACTACCTATTTTCCCTCTGAAAGAGAACAAAATAAAACCCTATTAAAAAGAATTTAAAACAAAAAAGCGGTATGTAAATTATAATTTGTGCATCTCAAGTTTTGTTTTCTAAGTTCCTTATATATTTTAAATAGGAGACACCATAGCTCCGCTTCTAGGAACGGGACACAGATCCATCCAACTTTACCACCACCGTCAAAACCATTTCCTTCTTCACTGGATTTACCCCCAAGTTAAATGCAGAAGAAAATAACGGCGATAACAGGCAACTTCAAGATATTGTTTTTCGAATTCTCAAAATTCAAATTTAAACATATTTTTTTTGATTTTCAATTACGTCAAGATAATCTTTTTTTATACCTATACATATTTTCAAAAATTCAAATTTAAACCTTTTTTTCTTATTTTTATTAACTTCAAGATAACCTTTCTTTTTTATTTATTCTCAAAATTCAAATCTCGACCTTTATGTCCTAAATTTTCAAACTTTCAAAATTTAGACTAAAAGTTTTTTTTTATTTCAATTTCAATTAATTCTTTTTATGGTCAATATAATAGTGTACAACGAAAAGAAAGAATATTGTTTTTGCCATCATATAAAAAAAAAACATTGTTACGGAACAAGTTTACATCGGTAGATATATGTACATAGGTATATTCTTCCAGGCATTTTTTTTCTTAGTTATTTTAATTTTTGCAGGCAAACTATTTTCTTAGGTAATAGGCCTATTAGCTATAGAGAAATTGAAGTTTTTTTTTTTGCCCATATAAAATTTTATTTCGCGTTTTGAGTTTTTGCAATATAATGCTTGTGAGATCATATAGCTGTCGCATTACCGTATACACAGTAGTTCTCTTAATTAAAACATTCTTATGCATTACTACTTTTCTGGCTTTCTTCTCGTTTATTTTTTTTTGTGTAGAAATAATATATATATCAATTTGTTTAAATATTTTTAAATATTAATCTAAGATCAAATGAAAAAACATAAACTTTAAATAGATAAAAAAAAATGAATTTTGAATAAAATTTTGTAATGTAGGGTATACACCTTAAAAGTTTCGAGTTTACTTAATTGGGCCATTCAATAACTTTTCTTGGATGTGCATGGTTGGGAGGGAAATGTGAGGCCTTCACAACACCTTGGTCTCAGACTCATTCAAATGAATCCATACTAGAATTTTGTGTACCTTTTCTTTTCCTTTTTTTTGCGAGCACATATCTTTTGTATAGTTTGGTGAGACAGAGTAAAAACCCACCCCGGACTGAAGCGGCCGTAGATTTAAAGTGCTCAAGATACTCTGATATAGGGAAAATTAAATCTCATCCCAACCCAAACATAACATACTTCGAAATAATTGAATTTGAACCATGATTTTTGTGATTGCACAGAAAAATCTGAATTACTGTTTCTCAAAACAAATTTATTGGAAACAAAAATAATAATATTTGTTTTTACTCGAGGCTGTTTTTGATATTAAAAGTCAAAATAACTATCAATTTGTGATAAATTAAAAAAAAAAAACCAAATTAAGTTTTGAAAAATAAATATTGGAAAATAATTGTTACATAAAATCGGTTTTTGTTTTGAATTCACTAGGAATGGAGAAAAAATAGTTATTTTTGATAATAACTTCAGAGATTTCTTGAAACAAAAAGTTAAGATACGTAAGACTAGTTTTTAACAAAAAATAACTCAGCTAATTTTGAACAAAGCCACCAAAACAGTTTGAAATTTAGTTTTTTTAACTTCCCATCGGAAGTCATTGAAATCGATCCTATTTTTTGAATTGAAAGCTTTGAAATTTCTTAAACTTTCAAAGTCCCTAAAATCTAAATCAAAGGTTTTTTAGAAGATGTCTTTGAGTGCGTGCCTACGTTCTTATGTCTGTACGTTCGTACATTCGGGATACCTTTTTTCGGCATCTAAATTTTTTTAGAACTAGCAAAAATGTTGACATAAAATAAAAATTGAAAATAAATGTATATAATTTTAAATCAATTAAAATACACCTGTATATGGAATATCTGAGTTTATAAAAATCAGTAAATATTTTCTGAACTTTTTCAATCCTTAGGATACTTGATTAGGTAAATGGATTCCATATAATGCAACAATACACCAGCAAAGGTCTGAAAAGAGATAAATAAAGGGGTTTTAGGGTATATGGATGTTCAAAAAACTTATAATTTCTAGATATAAAACCCAACACATTTTATAGTCAAAGATACTTCCAAGATCTTTTTGTCTCGTTAACCTTTTTAATAGATGATTATCAATTTCGTAATTAAAACTAAATGGATCTAGTATCTTAAAAACTGTAAAAGTACTGCATTTTTTAATATTAAAATATAATCCATTTACATCAGTTAACAATGCAGTCAATGTCAATTTTAATTTTACTGGCCTCTAATGGAGATCTTACACAGCTAAAAATCTTGAGATCATCGGCATATAAGAAATACTTTGAGTAAGAAATATAATTCGGCAAATCATTAATAAAAAGGAGCGGTCCAAGGTGGCTGCCTAGCGGTAGACCTGAAATGTTATGTATTGTATTTCATTTGATAAAACATCACCAATTTTAACATATTGACTTTGTCTAACCAAATTACTTTTAATCCAACCAAGGAGAACCGAGTTAAATCAAAGCAGTTTAAGTTTTGCACATGATCTAATGCCTTTAAAAAATCGGAGTAAATAACGTTGACTTGTAAGCGATTATCTAATCTAAACAATCAAGACAATTATTCGTGTATATTGATAAATTAGTTGCCGTCCATCTACCACTCATAAAGCCATGCTAATGTTGGGAAATATGATTTCGAACTAGAACATCTTCTCGAAATGCAGTTTTTGACCCCATGGCAAAACTTAAGACAGTTAAGACATAATTTTAATTTTTGTATTAATTGGATACGTTCTGGAGATTTTAATTCTAAGAACTTTTTACAAGTAAATATCGGATGAGTTCCGGATTGGCATATCTTGCAAGTTCCCTTGTAGTTTGATGTCACTGATGCACATGCTCGAAGAGTTGGGTCCTTTCTTTTTTGTCCTATTGATTCTAGTGATTGAAATTGGTTTTTCAAAAACGCCAAGAATTTTTTTATTGATTGTGGTTCCTTTGGTTTTGTAAGAGATTGTTCGTAGAGAATTCTAGTATTTTGATCAAGTACGCATACAAGTAAATGAAGTA
This sequence comes from Eupeodes latifasciatus, assembly GCA_920104205.1. Taxonomy (NCBI): domain Eukaryota; kingdom Metazoa; phylum Arthropoda; class Insecta; order Diptera; family Syrphidae; genus Eupeodes; species Eupeodes latifasciatus. The sequence continues at coordinate 338,047,411 of OV049924.1, read as the reverse complement.
GAATGGGATCCCAAGTTGAAGTATCTACACCAATGTTGCATAAACGCCATCAAGCATTCTTGTGTGGTGTCGTGAAGATTTTTGATAGCTGATGCCAATGGTTGTGATTGGCTAGGTTGCCCAATTATTTTCTGCAATAGTGTTGACGTAAGAACCCTTACTTTGTTGTACCGATCTTGAAGACTGGACCATGTTGTTGTGTTGTAATTCTCTTCTGTTAATGACAGGTGTGGGATCAAATTCTCTGCTTCTCCGCTTAGATGTGTTTTTAGGTACCACATCTTTTGAATGTTGGGTATTGATTGGTTGTGTACCATTTGGGAGAATAAGCCATAAAATTGTCGCCATTTCATATAGTCACCATCAAATTTTGGTATGGTGACCTTTAGTAAATGCAGCGAGTTGTTGTTGTTAGCACCGCCTGTTGCACGGTTGATATTCTCTGGATGTGTCTTCATGGACAAGTTGACAAGTGCATCCTGCACCCTTTGCTCTATAGCGATGAAGTCTTCTTCGTTATATCCTTCAGCTATGGGATTATCGCTCAATTCCCAGATTGAATAAGTAGCTGATTTTACTTGCTTCCAAATCGAGCGAGCCTTGACCTCAAGGTACGTCAGAGACTCATCAAGAGATAACCCTTGAAGTAATCGCTCAAGAGAGCACATTATTGCTCTTTGTCTGCGAATGGCGCTTGAAATTCCCGTTGATGTCTTCGGGGGTTCTGGAATATCATTTTGCGAAGATCCCTGCATCATTTTTTGTTCAAGATGACTTATGGAATCTTTGAAGAAAATTTGATACTGCCGTACTAATGCGGCGATCTCTTCAAAGTAATTCTTTGAAAAATAATCGTGATTAGCGTCTATATTTGTAACCTCTGTCAGATTTTGATGACGTTCGGAAATGTTCTTCCATTGGTCCTGGATTCTTTGAAGCCTTTCTTCAAAGTATATTTTGTTGTTCTTCCGGTCAGATGGATTCTTCTTGAAGTTGGAGATAATTCTTTGAATTTCTTGCCCACTTGCCAATTGGGCCACAATGAATTCCTTAAACGATGCCATGATGATTGTTGAATGTTAAGAGTTTTATTAAAAACCAAAAGATGGATAGTCACTTTAAATGACGTCGGGGTCACCAAAATGTATAGACTCGTTTGTCTACTATTGAAATATACAAGCACATAAACTTGTTATTTCTTGAGCTGTGAACCAAGCACTTAAACTTGTTCGCTTAAAATTGATTTATCGAAGTGAAGAAATGAGTAAGGAAACGATTGTACAGTTTACTATTGACTGACTGACAATTTAGTTTATTCCTTTTATTCTTTTATATAAACAATAGTTCAAATAATGTTACAAATTATGCAATACAAGTTACAAAACTATAATATGCAAACATACTCGTATACAAAATAATATTAACCTACTAAATAATGCAACGAAATGCGAAATAATGTTAACCTACTTAATAATTATAGTTATTTGGGTCAGCACTCAGCACCTGGAGTGTGTGACACAACATAAAAATAAAAATGCATCGTTTGCATTTGTTTTTGAATTGGGTTGATTCGTCGATCAACCCCCTGAACTAAACACAAGCATTGATCTTAGGCCTGGATTTGTCTTACAGGAAGTACTTTCGTCTTAATTCTGTAATCAACGGTTTCTACAAAGGTGGTAGCAGGAATGTTTTGAAACTGTCTACTCTGAATTTCACTTTTCTTCTCATTCAGTCAAAAATATTCTTTCGATTTCTAATTAATTTCAATTTATTTCGTATTTGACTATAACATAAACAAAAAAATCATTATTCGTTAAAACCCAAACTTTAAGCAATTTATATTAAAAAACAGGGCACTATCAGAACTTTAAGTGTCGATAAACTGAAACTTATTCCTTACATAAATTTGGCAGTACACACTCTGCCTATTTTAATTTTTTCTAAGGCGGCTTCGTAATGATGGAGGGAATATTCGTACAATCGAATATTCCCTTCATCATAAAGAGTACAGCTTAGTTGCCTTCTTAGATATAGAAGGTGCATTTAACAATGTCGACACATCTGCAATTGCACGTGTATTGACATCTCTGAAGGTAGATAAGTCGATCAGTGAATTGATTAATCAGATACTGATAAGCAGGATTATCAATTCAAAACTGGGCGATTTTACTACACAAAGGGGTGTCAGCAGAGGTACGCCACAAGGTGGTGTCCTATCCCCTCTCCTCTGGAACTTGGTAATAAATGAATTACTAATTACTCTAGAAAGAGGGAGATACAGAGTGTTTGCCTATGCGGACGATGTTGCTATTGCAGTAACGGGTAAACATCCCAATATACTAAAAGAACTCTTACAAAACGCTTTAAATAAGCTCACCAGATGGGCAAATCGGTGTGGACTAGGCGTTAACCCACAAAAAACCGACCTTGTCCTCTTCACAAGGAAATACAAAGTCCCACACATTGACCCTCCCCTCATAAACGGTGTACCACTTAAATTCTCTGAACAAGCAAAATACTTGGGTCTCATTTTAGATAAGAAATTAAGTTGGAAACCTAATATTCAAGAGAGAATAAACAAGACCACAGTAGCCCTGTTCTCCTGTAAAAAGGCCATTGGTAATAAATGGGGCCTACAGCCCCGCATTACACGCTGGCTATACATCTCGGTCATAAGACCGATCCTTACTTATGGAGTAGTGGTATGGTGGACGGCGCTAGATACAGCGACAAATCGCGATAAACTCAGCAAAGTCCAACGAACAGCCTGCCTGTGTATGGAAGGAGCACTTCGCTCCACCCCCTCCGCTTCACTAGATGTTCTGTTCCATCTAATATCGCTGGACATTTTCAGCAAGAAAACGGCCGCTAACTGCCATACGGCTTCAGGCCTCCTCTCCTCTGTGGATCAATAATGGAATTGGCCACACCACTATTCTGAACTTGTTCAGAACTATAAACAGTAATATTGACTACACCATACCCCATCCTCAGTTTAATAACTATAGCTTCAAAGTGACTATACCTCCCAGGTCTTCTTGGGAGAATACATCATTTTTGAACGATGGTCCTATAAACTTTTATACAGACGGATCGAAAACGGAGGATGGGGTTGGTGGAGGCGTATATTCAGATAGACTTAACTTAAGTCTCTCCTTTCGTCTACCCGATCATTGTAGCGTGTTCCAAGCTGAAATCCTGGCTATAAAAGAAGTCCTATTTTGGCTAAGAGAAAACGTTATATCAACTAATGATATACGCATCTACTCGGATAGCCAAGCTGCGTTAAAGCCCCTAGACTCTGTCTCTACAAATTCACTTACAGCCCTAAATTGTCGATCATCTCTTACGGAGATGGCTACACAGTTCAACATTCACCTTTTCTGGGTGCCGGGCCATAGAGACATTCCAGAAAATTGCAAAGCTGACGAACTTGCAAAAAGCGGAACAACTTTACCTCTGCTGGCTCACAATGCTAGCATAGGTATCCCCTTAGCTACATGTAAACTCATGCTAAAGCAAGATACCATAGAGAAAACAAACTTCAGGTGGAATAACACCACCACCTGTGTAGCGACTAAACGAATTTGGCCTAATCTTAGCGACAGGCGCTCAAAACAATTAATCTCTCTGAGTAGATTGCACATTAGCTACGTTATAGGTGTCCTGACTGGGCACTGCTTAATAGGAAGGTATGCTATTCGACTTGGAGCCCCTGCAAATGATTTTTGTAGGAGTTGCATGGACGAAGATGAAGAGGAGACAATCTCTCATCTTCTGTGCACATGCCCTGCCTTATCACAAAGACGTAGAATCCACCTTGGAGAATACTACTTTAACGATACCAACGATCTAAAAAGTTCAGACATTACTTGTCTCCTACGCTTCATTCGAAGCTCCAATTGGTTCAACGAGTTAAGCTGATTAACTGATCCATGTGGTATCACAATGGACCATACTTTGGTCTAAGTGTGTTGGACGTCCCAACCAATAGCCACTTTAACCTAACCTAAGGCTGCTTGGTTTTATTTTAACATCATTTCCTCATCTAAACTATGCAAAGGTACCATAAGCTATAATTTGATTCATATTTAAGTTAATGTAATTTTTGTCCCCGAACAAGAAAACGATGCGTGAGTTTAGTAAAAACAAAAATAAGTTATATTAGTTGCAACAATAAAATTGAATTCTACAAACTATGGAATCCAAAAAAGGGAACAGTCACATTAATGTAATAAACATTCCTATAAGTTAATGGAGTACGGTACACATCACAAAAACCTGGTGGCCACATTTTGTTTTTATTGAATCCTAATACCCAACTTTAGGTATAAGACATTTTAAATTTTAAAGAGTAAAAATCAAAAGAATATAATACGAAGCATAACCTTAAAATCAAGTACATATTTCAAATAAATGTCATAAAATAAATTCTGTCGTGCGTGTTATCCCAAAAGATTCATAACTTCTTCCTCTCATCAAAAAATATAAAGAATTTATTCTAATTTATTTAATTTTGTTTCGCTTCATAGAAGATTTTTGTGTTTGTTTCTTTTTTTTTTCAAAAGTTCAAGAACATACTCTTATTTAACTTATTCATAACACATCCTTTTTGCCAATTCAAATCGAAAATCCTTTCACTGCTTTCTATCGATAAATAAAAATACCACTAGACTATATCAACCTAAAATCAAAAACAAAAACAAAAACAAAAAATTGATTGGATGAACAAAATAAACAATTTTCCCCCTTCGTTTCTTCTTTCTATGTATCTTTAGGTTATGGCACTTAAGGAAGAACGTAAACAAAAACAATGAAAAAGGAAGAAAAATGCAATCTCGAATGTGTCCTAATCAATGGTCTCGAATTTTCGATTTGTATGATGATAAATTTTCTTATATATGACAGATTTATTTATAGGTTTATACTCTATATACCTATATTATCGTAATATGGTGCTATGTATGGAATTGGAAGTCTTTTCGATGTATAGCAATTTATATAAATTTCGAAAGAACAGTTTATACTCCTCAAACCTATTTGTTTTTCTAGTCCTATACTATTGCATGAATAGCTTTAGAATCTAGGTCTTGAATACAAATTTTTGCGTCGTCGTGTCTGTTTTTTCGATGAACATTATAGAGTCCTGGTTGAAGTGGTGGTGGTGGTGGTGGGGGTGTTGGTGATGTTGGTGATGTTGATGATGGTGTTGTCTCCTTTCCTCTTTCCTTTTGGTATTTTATATGGATAAACCTTTTGTCTGATTGATGATGAAACTGAACAAGGATATTTTTTTGTTTGTTGATTCTTTTTATTCGTTTTGAAATTGAAATCACGCAAAAAAGAAGAAAACGAAAACTGTTCTCAATATCCTTTTTTTCCTTTGAAACCATTTGACGAAGTGGACTACAATATTGTGAGGAAAAGCTATTGTCATTCCTTGTTTTTTTGTTGTTGTATATTTTTTGACTTCATCATGAACCTTGGCTATGGTAACTACTAATGCATATCTATATATTCTTAGAATACAATATGTATACCTAGGTAGGTTGTATATGTAGGTATGAGGGCTTATGGATGGTCTTGACATGACTTTGTGCTTCATCATGTTATGTAGGCGTTCCTATTATACCCACCAAAATGTAACATCCTTATTCCATTTCCCTGTAAGCTATATTAACGCAAAATATTAGGAACAAATTTAAATAGAACGTAAGTTGGTTAAACACAAAAATAAGGTCAGGACATGGTTCAAAATTGTTGTAATTTTATATTTATTGATATATGTAGGTTAGAAAATGTTTAACTTCTCAAAGGCTTCCCACAATTAAAAAAGAATTTACATTTTTGGTTCTTCTAGGTTATTAATTTGATAAGAATAATAAATGAAAGCTACTTAATTTAAATAACCACAAAAAATATTGGTTTACAAAGCCCAGAATTAAATCATAATAGAAAATAGGTGTTTTGGTTTTTCAGAGTATTTTCAATATAAAAAAAAAAAATAAATTAGGTGGCGCAACAGTCCGTAGAGAACCAGGGCCTAGTGACTTACAACTCTCAACCATTCCTGTATGCGAGTAATGTTGTCAGGGATGGAGGGGACCTACAATTTATATGCCGAATCCGAACGGCTAATTTTGAGAAAGCACTTTTTCATGACAAGAATTACTCTTGGAGAATTTGTCAATTCCTCGCAAGAGGCAGTACCCGTGAAAACTCTTTTTTTTTTAATTAAGGTGGCACAGGCAGGGATTGAAACCAAGACCTCTCGCATGACAGTCCAACGCACTAACCATCATGCCACGGGTACATATATTTTCAATATAAGAAAGTTAATTTTTAGTATGGAAAATATACGTTTTTTAACCAGCCATATCTCAGAAGCAAGTAGAGAAAAATACTACTAAAAGTTGGTTAAAATTGGTTTTCGACTTGAAAATATTGGCATACTGAAAGAAATTGGCTTCAAAGACATTAATTTCAAACTTTTTTGTCTGCACAAAATGGTATCATTATCATTTTGTAAAAACTTAAGAAAAATTTACATATAGTTACGAATGAAAAATTTAACAGTGTGGTCGAATTTCAGTCTCTTTTTAACTTCCCATAGGAAGTTATTGTGTCCGATTTGTCAAATTGAAAATTTTGACATTTCTCGACGTTTCAAGGTCCCTAGAGTCGAAATAAAAGAGTTTTAGAAAGATGTCTGTGCGTGCGTGTGTACGTACGTCCGTACGTCTGTACGTCCGTACGTCCGTACGTTCGCGACGTTTTTTTCGTCGTCCATAGCTCAAGAACCAGAAGAGATATCGACTTCAAATAAATTTTGTTATACAGATAATAAAGCAGAAAGATGCAGAAAGGGCTCTCAAGAAAACTGCGTGGGTGGTTTTTTTACCATAGCAGTTTAAAAAAACGGTGAAAATTTTGGTTAACACTAAATATCTCATGAACCAATGACGCTAAAGACTTGAATTAAATTTTATGTTATATATTGTAACGTGATACAAAACAATTATATTTTTGGAAAAAAATTCAATTAACGGTTTTTTTTATAAATCAAAAAAAACTGAAAAAAAAAATTTGTCACTTCGAAAATTTTACGACTAAAATATGATTTCATCTCCAAAACAATTTTGTGCAACGAAGAATAATGTTTTTGACATCTGATAAAATTTTGAGAAAAATCGAATTGACAGTTTTTTTACAAAAAATAATAACCTAAAAAAAAATAAAAAAAAAAGTTGGTAAAAATTGAGTTTTGACTCAAATATCTTTTCAAGACTTTGAGATATTGGCTTTAAACTACTTTTATCTTTCAAAAAATATTGTTTTCAACATTCAGTAAAATTTTGAAAAAAATAGAATTGACAGTTTTTTACAAAAAATTAAAAACCGAAAAAAAATTTAACAAAAGTTGGTAAAAATTGATTTTCGACTTAAATATCTTTTCAAAAATTTGAGATTATGGCTTCTAACTAATTTTAACTTATAAGAAATATTGTTTTCAACATTAGGAAAAATTTTGAGAAAAATCGAATTGACAGTTTTTTACAAAAAATAAAAACCTAAACAAAAAAAATTAATAAAAGTTGGTAAAAATTGATTTTCCGCTCAAATAGCTTTTCAAAAATTAAAAATATTGGCTTCAAACTTATTTATTTCACAGAAAATATTGTTTTTTATATTCAATAATTTTTTTATAAAAATGCAACAGTCCGTTTTTTCATAAAAAAAAAATAAAATCTACAAAAAATAGAACGCAAATTTGGTAGAAATTGATACATTTAGACAAACTTTTAAGCAAGACAAATCGATAGACGGGATGGGAAGTTATCAGTGTGGGTCGCATCCCAGCCTCTTTTTTACTTTACAATTATTGCGTATTATAAAGAAAACTGGATAATGCATCCGTAACAGTAAAAAAAACATCTCATTCGGATCCACGGATCTATGTATGTACATACTTCCATTGTGCACCCAAGGATATCTAAGAGAAAAGGATTGGTTAACGATATGTTGGTGGTGAGGTGAACCATCCTGGTTTGTGCGAAAATATCAGAGTCTATAGGTTGTTTAGATAGTATTTTTCTAGTATTGTATTTCATATTGTTGTCTTGTGCTGATACGTATTCATTTTCTGTGACTTCATGTCCTAGGACCCAAAGGATGGTAACCATGTTGGCCTCACAGAGTAAAGCCTTACGTTACTGTGTCAACAGTATTGACTATATAACAGTGGTGGAGATGGCCTTGGCTGTCGATACATATGCTATTGTTTACCAAAGTGTGATAAGAGAAATATTTACTGGCTTCAAAAACTGAGTTAAAATCTGTGTTTGGCTTGAAATATTCTGTTTCAATGGTATTATTTTTTTTTATTTTATTAATTCCTTAATCTTATAACTATTTTAAAGGTTAACAACATTTTTTCGGCCTAACAACAATCTTAATACTGACTAACAATAACTTATTCTAAAACCAAGATAATTTGAATACAAACTTTTTGCCTGTTTTTTGTTGGTGCAACCCTGACTGTTCCGAACTTTAACCTTCAACCTATGTAAGACGGCCAAGACACTACGCCTCAGACAACTTTAAATACTATTCGTTTTCCGTTTGCAGCCACCAAAACAGGTTTTTTTGCTTTACCCTATCCGGTCCCTATCGGACCTACTGAACCGAAGGCGTTCAACTTCGTCCAGGAAAGGAGGAAGGCATCGTGCGGACGTCTCAACTGTAAATGGGTCGCCTATCTACAGTTTTACGACCGCCTCTATATTCTGTATCAGCCCTTCATTGTCTAAATAGAGGAAAGCATCAGGTGGAATAAAGCCACTTAAACACGCATTTTTGTAGAATTCGTTATTGGGGTGATGATAAGCTTCACAAATTAAGCTGTTGGTTGAGCACATTGCTCTTGCACCGTGTCCCCCATAAAGTTTCAGCAAAAAAATTATCTATTGTCTTTATGTTGGCTCTGTTGTATAAAACCTGGTTGGAATAGTAAAGTTTGTCCTTCGACGCTGGTGTTCTGTGTAATCCAAGACAACGCCGAAGACATTGCTTCTCAAACAATCAAAAAAAGGCAATCATCGGCCAAATGAGCGCCATGTAGAAAATACCTTTAACCTGCTGTCAAATAAATAAATAAAAATAAATCGAGTGGCGCAACAGTCCGTAGAGAACCAGGGCCTAGTGACTTACAACTCTCAACCATTCCTGTGTGCGAGTACTGTTGTCAGGGATGGAGTCGACCTACAATTTTCAGCTGAATCCGAACGGCTAATTTGAGAAAGGACTTTTCATGACAAGAATTACTCTTGGAGAATTTGTCATTTCCTCGCAAGAGGCAGTACCCGCGAAAAAACTTTAGATGGCATAGGCAGGGATCGAACCCTAGACCTTTGGCATGACTATCCAACGCACTAACCATCATGCCACGGGTACTACACCTGCTGTCAAAACGGCTACTAAAAACAACCGTTTTGTTAGGGCGAAAGCTCCTCTAGCTCTGACCAAAGCAGCACTCCTATATCTGTCGAAATACGAATACAGTTGCCTAGGTACTACACTGCACTTTTATTCGACTGTGGCTGTCGATTTAGTCCCACAGTCACAAGATTTTACCAGTTCTTTCTAATATACCTTAAGGCTCCATACGTACAACGGAGTCCTGAACATAATAATTTCTCATTTTTGAAAGTTAATTTTGAACTTCCATTTATAACATTGCTGAATCTTGTCGAAGTCACGCTGCAAAAGTGTCCTGAAAAACTCAATTTGTGGGGCCGGCCGTTCTGTACGCAATTAGGTCGTCGGCGTACGCAATTTCCTGAGTTATTCTATAGTATTTTATATCAATAGTGCTCTTTATGTTTCCATTACCAAAAGATGCCGTTTTTCGGTTGTAATACTGCCTATAGATAAATTAGATGTTTTATACAAAAATAGCTAGAACATTTAATAAGTAGAAATATGTATATAACTGCAGTGGGTAGTACTCGTGGCGTGATGTCGTGATTACGTGGGACTGTCATGCCAGAGGTCTTGGGTTCAATCCTTGCCTGTGCCATCTAAAGTTTATTCACGGGTATCCCTCTTAAGGAATTGACAACTCCTATAAGAGTAATTCTTTTACTCGCACACAGGAATGGTTGAGAGTTGTAAGTCACTGGGCCATAGTTTTCAACGGACTGTTACACCATCTAATTTATTTTATTTAAAAAGCTATAGTCACTACCAAAACTTCCCCGAAGAAATTTTCTCGAAATATCCTACAAAGCTCTCATCTTGCCTTAAATAGATCCAAGCCACAGCCCCATAAATGTTAACCGGAATAATGGGTGTCTTATAGAGTTTAGTTGCTCGAGAGAGAACTTTACTATTCAATTGAAAGAGTTAGCATCCGTTTGATTTCAGCACTCGTTTCATTATCTAAATTTATAGAGGTGGCTAGGTAGACAAATTCCTCAACTACCTAAAAGTAATAGCTAACCACTGTGACGCTTTGTCCAAGATGTCGTCGTTCAATGTCCTTTTTTGATGACTGCATATACCTGGTCAAATGTGTCACTGAAATCACGCTTTCATCTTCCACCTTTGGAAAAATGTGCCTCTAGTGTTGGCGATTGAGTTTTGCACAAATCCTTTCAGAACGCTGTTCAAGAAGTCGCATGACATTGTATCGGCTTGTGTAAAACCTTTTATGATCGGTGAGATTTTTTCTGACCTTGGTAGAGCAGAGTGGAAAAATCGGACAAGTTTGACAGGGATGTCATAACTAGACATTGCTCTTAAAAAGCCTTGAAATTGATGTATAGGTGGTGGGTATTTTATAAGCATAACTTAATACTTTTAATTTAAGTTTGTACATAATTTAAAATTAATTTTTTGAATGCAATACTAAGCTTATTTTATGTTATATTGAATATAAGATAATGTTAAATTAAATTTTTTCATTTAAGCATCAATAAATTAACTTTTTTATTTCTCATGTTTTTTTCTTTATATACATAAATCCCATTTTATATATCAAGTCAAAACTCTAACCTTCGACTCTTCATTTATGGCCCTTTTTATGGCTATGTTTCATTATTATTACAAAACTATCTATCAAAATAATACCCAACGGTTATAAACAACATCTTTAAGCTATTTTGACAAACCACAATCATGGATATAATCTATTTTTTCCTTTCCTAAAAACTCAATTTTAGCTTCGAATGAAATTAATGGCATGCTATTGCTTTCTTGAAAATTTATACATATGTATATACGTACATACATGTATACTAAACAGAGAAAGTATCTATAGTATAATATACTAGACACAGAAACGCAAAAATAAAATTAACAAAAAAAGAAAACGACAATCTCTTATATTGGTATCTCTTAAATATCATTTTCATCATCACAACCCTTGGTATTATTTTGTACATAAAAACTCAAAGAAAGGACCAAAAACAAGAACAAGCAAAAACAAGAAGTAGAAGTAGGAAACACAAAAAGAAAATTTGCGAAATGAACAACAGCAGACGTCCTTATTTTTATATATAGAAAGTCCCTTACAAAGAGTGTTGTTCTTATTCTTACGTAGCTAGGTACTATACTATAAAGGATGACGAAGACCAAACTTAACGCAAAAGGAAGCAGAAAATATGTCATTATTTAAAAAGATAAAATTTCTGCTTGCGCGCTCATAAGTCAGTCACATCAGTTGTTTATGTTCATTTTGCTGACGAAAAAGATAATGGCGCAACAAAAACGGCACTGATGATGCTAATGGCAAAGATAGAAAAACACGCAACAAAACAAAATATGTAGATACTTAAGAATTGCTAAAAAGCTTTATACCTACATACGACTTCTCCGAACTCAAAGGACGAGGTATGTGGTTGGTGCGAATACAAAATGATAACTTTGGCCAAGTTGTTTTTTGTGTTCGAACAACCAGAAAAAACCTCTCGTGTGCGTTATCCTAAGGGAATTCCGAACGCATTTTCTTTTGTGTCAGCAAATTTTTGAAATAATTATTATTGAAAAGTAGCTAGAGCTACGCATATTTACCTACAAGTACATAAGACCAAACTGTTCTTTTGTGTGCGATATAATATGATGATGGCGGTATCAGAAAGTTAAATGCGTTTAAGGAACAATGTAGGTTGACGAGTTCTTTAAGGAAGGACATTTATGAAGATTCACAGTGGGTAATTTAACTTTAAGTGCATAAGGTTTTGTGTAGAAAACGTAACGGCATTCAACTTCTAGTTTTACATTTAACACTTTCCAGACTTTCATTCCTTGAGATTTAAGATTTTGTTGTTATAATGTGATATCTTCTTGGTTTTTGTCTCAGGATAAGTTTTCTAAGCAATAGAAACAAAAATATTTTGACAATTTTAAAAGATTACACAAAACTTTCTGAATTCTTTGAAGGCGGTTTTTTAAAAAATAAAAACATTTTTTGACTTTGTTTCAAATTATTATCTCAATACATGCATAGAAAAATTGCACTTGAAATCTTTGAAAGGATAACGGAATTTATTTTTTGTATATAAAGCTCATACAAATGGGATATGGCCACACTTCTTAAAGCTCTAAACAAGGTTTTCGATAATAAGTGAGATACCAGTGCACATTGGTCTTAAAACTCGCAACATTAAAATGGTGGAATAAAAACAGGGTTGTGTAGGTTAAAGCGGCTGTCTGGGCGCATTGTGGTTGGATGAAACATTCCTCATTCTTGATGTTTGGCTGAATAAAAAATCTCTGTACTTTACAATACGTCCGAAAGTGAGCTCAAGTGTGCACAGGCATTTCTGGGAGTGCAATAATTTGAATAGTTTGAATTCAAAGACATTGATGTAGACTATATTTCTTTCAACAAGATGGTGTTATTTGCCACTCATACAAACCATCACAATTTTTCAAGAACAATTTGAAGAATTTGTTATTTTTCAAAGAAGTGATGATAATTTCTCTTTTTACTTTGGAACTCCACAATCGATTCAAGACCTTAAAGATAAACATGCAAATTTATCATGGAAAGTTACATACATATTATTGGTGCAGTAACCTTTTGTTTATTAATTCATTTTTACGATGAAATGAACGTTGATACGTTCATTGATTTTTCTTAAAAACGTTATGGGTCCGATTTGTCGAATTGAAAATTTTGAAATTTTTCGACGTTTCAAGGTACCTAGAGTCGAAATAAAAGATTTTTAGCGAGATGTCTGTGCGTGCGTATTTACGGACGTTCGTACGCCGTACATCCGTACGTCTGTACCTCTGTACGTCTTTTTTTTCGTCGTCCATAGCTCAAAAACCAGAAGTAATATCGACTTCAAATAAATTTTTGGTTAACACAAAATATCTCACGAAGCAATAACGCTAGAGACTTAATTAAATTTTGTATTAAAGGTATATTGTAGTGTTATACCAAACAAATATATTTTTGGAAAAAATCCAACTAACGGTTTTTTTATATAAACCAAAAAAACTGAAAAAAAGTATTTCTCAGTTCGAAAATTTTACGATCAAAAGATGATTTTACCTCTAAAACAATTTTGTGCACTTTTATAAATGAAACTGAACATCTCGATATTTTCGGTACGTGTGGAACGATCAAATAAGCGTGTCGCGAAAGTTTTTGGGTTTCCTAAGGTAATTCAAGAAATTGGTATCCTTTCTGATATGGATATTATCTACAAGACTAAACGTCCTAAGCTTGAGAATAACTCAAATCTCTGTGCTAGTGCTCCTCCAACTTACTTAAGCCTCTTAGACAGTATTAAAATATAATTTAGAGAATATAAAGGTACCTACTTCAATAGATTTCTTTGAAATATATTAAATTCACATAAACTTACGAACTAAAATTACAAATTAAAAGCATTGTCTGCCTTAATTTTTAAATGTTTCAAATTATAATAAATATATAAAAAATCATTTTCAGCAGGTTAGTGCGACATATACATAAATGTTTTTCATATTCAAACAGTAATCGTGCTTTATTTTTTTTTTAATTTATTCAATTTATATACAACACTTATAGGTCTAAAAAAATATAAAAATTGTGCACCTAGGCGTGTACGCACTTTTCTTTTTTAGTTTCGTATAATTGAAGATGGTGCGTATTAGAGGTGTTGGTAAAAACTAATTGCATGTATGAATAACCCTTTGGTTTGGGAATATAGAGAAAATAATAAAGAGAGAGGGAAAAGTAGAAAAAGACTTTTTCGCTAACTTTCAAAATACACTTAATAGGAAATAGAAACAAAAATATAGACAGAAAGTTCATTATTCTGAACAAAAATACACCCTTTATGGTAAACCTTCAAACACCCACACAAATTTTCTTCTCCAATTGTAACATCTTACTGAGATTGTCTACAGTCCTTACACCTTAACCGAAAACTCTTGTATAAGGATTATTTTTGTAATATACCCTGATTTTTCTCACATTCGACGACCTTATTAATAAAATACCATAGTGCTATATAGTTAAATTATTACATATATGATAAAAATAAGTATAACAAGTAATTTTATTTGCCCATTTCTACAACCTTTATCTCAAAATGACCCTATACTGTACTCGAACTGTTATACACTAAACTTAAGTATTATTAATGTCAATCAAATGTAATAATCATAAAACTTAATATAAGGATGAAGACGGAAAAAAAAGAAAAAATATCGAAGCAAAAGAAAAAAAAAATATTTCTCCAAGATGGTCTTGAATTCCAATATAATATGTCCATTCCATGTCCAAGGCACATGACACTAATCTAGACGGGGGGCAGAATGTCATGTTCATCTACTCTGTATTATACCCCATTTACAATTCCCTCTTAGATTTCGTATAAGGTACCTACTAACCTATTCCTTCTTCCAGGTTTCACAGGAGAATACTTATTGCTTTTTTAACGCACTCTTGTAAAAGAAAAGAAAAGAAAATCCAAAAGAAAAACAGAAAAATATTAGAAGAAGTGGAAATAATGGGATATCACAAATCAAAAGAGAAAACATTTTCTTGTATTTTTTCGGTTTGTGTATCAAAGAGACAAAGAGACAAGACATATTCGTATACTTATTCGTATATGAGTTCATATATCTTATTCGAATATAAATAAAGTCCAATTTTAAGCTAAAAGGTAGATGTTATGCAGGAAGATATACCTATCGCTGCGGGACGTGAAATGTCCTTGAACAGGTCGAATGTTGCTGCTCTAGTTTATTTAACTTTTTATTTGAAGAAATCTAAGGTTTTCCAATAAAAGGTTTCATTTTGAAACTATTTTGGAAGCTGTCGATTTTGAAGTCGTCATCTTTTGACATTGCATAACTTAGAACAACGCCATTAGTAAAAATGAAATTAATCGCGATTTTTCAAGAAAAAATTACTCATCATGTTGTATTTCGAAGAGGTTATCAAACACTTTAAATTTTTTGCTTTGAGACTAAATGAAATATAAGGACTTTGTGAATGCTTCCGTATAAACTAAGAGTACCAAACTAGAGGCTTGTGGACATTGTTCTTTAAAATGTGAATAAGTCATGATGTTCATGTTTAAACTATTGTTTTTTTTTGTTGAATTTAGACTTTAATTTGTATATCAAACGAGTATATAAATATGGTTAACCTAGGCGAATACGTACTTTATTTTTGTCTAATGTATTTTCTGGAAAGATTTTTGTTTGTTTTTATCTTGACTATCCTTGATTCTAGCTTTGGTTATTTTTTCACAGAACCAATAAATACTGACAAGCCCAACCAAGAAAATCAGAAATATGTAAGCTGTAAGCATTTCTCAAAAACGAAATGTCCTTAACTGAAGGTCATATATGGGTCAGTATAACGTTTCGAGTTATCAAGAGAAATGTTTATAAAAAAAGGAATATATGTACATTGAAATAGACGTGAAAGTTACATATACACATGTACATATATCTACTCTACAATTCCCAATCCTGTGCATCCTTTATACCCTATAACCTACACTCCCAGTTATGGTGTTTGACATTAATCTAGAAAAAAAAAAGTTGTCCTTTCCCAGAACTAAAATCTCTCTTAATGCTTAGGCCAGCTAGGTTTCAATCTTTCTGTCTATATCTGATGGAAATGCCATATGTGTAGAAAAACAAAAACAAAAAGAAAAACAGAAACAATAGGACAATATGGTATCAAAAAATTAAACAAATATTCCATCTAAGTATATATAAACATATGTTTCAAAAAAGGACATATGATTATACACATTTGCATCAAAATCGAATTTCCCGTTTTTACCATTCTGTATCTTTTATATAAAAAGTATAGATATAGTATAGAGTGAAGTGGCATCCTTTAGGTTAGGTATAAAATACGAATTGAAACAGCAGTCGTGAGGTTTACTGTATATGGATATGGATAGTGATAAACTTTCACAAACATAAGATTAAAAAGGATACAGATCTATACACATACATCTTTACATGTATGACATATCATGAGAGTAGAAGAAACGAAAACGACAGGACAACTAAAACGACAACCATGGCACAAAGCACGTGTAGCTATGTATATTTATTATCTAAGCTTAAACCTAAAATGCGTACGTGTTCGTTGTGCAGAGATATTTACACTTCCATCATCATCATCATCATCATCATCATCATCAGCAGCAGCAGCAAAAAGGATATGGAAAATTTTCAGAATGCTGTGATGTTTTTTCACATCAAAAAATTGTTAATTTTTCCCACGGTATTCTGTTCCGTATTTGAAATCGCATTTTATCTTATGTTTACAAAAGCATAGAATTTGAAGCTTCCTTTGAGTCTACTACAATGTTGAAGAGAAGCGGCAAAACAGTTCTGTCCAAAATTACGACGTTGCTTGGTTTATACTTATTGAATTACAGTATGTGCTTAACCTATCCTTCTTTTTAACTGGTTAGAACACTTTTGTCGACAAAATTTCTTAGCACGGGAATATTTTGTCACATTTGAAACCATCACATTTCATAGATTGATGATTTAATAGATACGAGTAATTTGAATTTATAGTCCAGTAGAATAAAGGACGTCGGATTAGATATAAATAGAAAACTAGAAATTTAATAAAATCTTAATTTTAGATTTTTAAACATTACAAAGTAAAAGGAATCATAAAAACTAGTGTTTGCGTTGTAAGTAGTTATGGACTGTCAAAAGTTTAGAACACCAAAATATAAGTTAGGTTAGGTTAAAGTGGCTGTCCGTGATGGAGTGGGACATACTTTGGCAAATTTTATGGCCAATTATGATACCACTTAAATCTTGAGGCTTTCTTCTAAGCTCAATGAAACCAGTCTAAGCCCTTTCAGCGAAACGCTGATTTAATGAATATGATTGAGATCGTTTAAATCGTTATAGAAGAATTCTCTTAGGTAATTCTTGCGTTTTTGAGCTAGAGCAGGGCATGTACAGAGAAGGTGAAGAACTGTTACCTCCTCTTTCTCATCCATACAGCCTCTGCAAAAGTAATTATGACACCGACTATCGAGCTTATATGCGATCTGCTTAGAGATTGGAAGCACCTTGATCGCTTTAAATCTAATGTAGGCTAGATGTTTGTTGTGACCTGACCTGTGTTGATGTTAGCACCCGGTATTTGCCTTCTTTATAGCGTCCTGTATTATCAATAGTTTACACGTAGCCAGCATTAGCCAAACGTGGTAGAATATTTTGTACTGTACCATTCCTGGTGAGTTCATATGCCTTACAGTTTCCTGGAATAGAGACAAGACCGGCACCCAGCAAAAGTGAGATAATCAACAGTTATTTACTGTTATAGAGTTTCAAGGAACAGAGTCCAGAGATTTGATAGCGGCCTGATGACTATCTGAGAAAATATGAATATCAGATGTTGGTATTAAGTTTTTCGTAAGCCAGGACAAGACTTCTTTTATAGCCAAATGATTGGGAAGACGGACTTAATTTCAATAGTTCAGAGTGCACACCTCCACCAACCCCTTCTTTTGTTTTTGATCCATCTGTATAAAAGTGGACTGAGTCATCTTCCCAGAAAGATCTGGAAGGTTAAGAAACCTGTAAGTTTTTGTCGAATTGCAGTTGGAGGATGGTATAGGTGGTGTGCTTTGAAATTGATTTTAAATAATTAAGAATTACGGTGTGGCCAATGTTGTTGTTAACCTACTGAAGCTTTGAGGCGAATAGCAGAACTTGCCGCTATTTGTTTGCTAAGTAGGTACATCGAGAGGTGTTGGGAAGAGTAGGGTATCCAGTGCCTTAGTCGTCGTTCGAAGCTATGCGTTTTTGCTTTTGCAAACTGAACGTTAAACTTTATTTAGTTTTTCGCGGTTTATAGCCTTTTCTAAAGCAATCCACCATACTGCCATACCGTACATTAAAATCGGTATAATTACCGATTTATATAACCAATGCGTAGTTCAAGGTTTTAAGTGCCATTTAATACCAATAGATTTTTTGCAAGAAAAGAGAGCTGCAGTAGCTTTTTTGATTCTTTCTTGTATATTGCGTTTCCTTAGTCTCGTCTGAGAACTTTAATTGGATTCCTCTAACATGGGAAGGGATAACATATGGAATTTTGTATTTCCTCAAAAAAAAGGACTTATTCGGTTTTGTGTGGGTTAACACCCAGTCCCCACCGATCAGTCCAAATTATTAATTTGTCGAAGGCATATTGTAAGAGCTCGTTTAGAGTGTTAAGATACTTTCCTGAAACCGATAAAGCAACGTCATCCGCAAAGGCAATCACTCTGAAACTATCCGCCACCACCAAAAGATCGGTATTGATCATTTTCTCTCATTCCGATGCGGGCCGTTTTTTCGTCAAGTTGCCAAAACAAATTTCAATTATAGGAATGTGGGAACACAATGTGAGTCGAGTGGCTGTGTCAAATTATAGTTCCGAGGCGGACAATTATTGACGGTTGATAGCATAATCAACGAAAGTTTGTGTTCAAAAGATTGATTGTAACATCGACTGTGTCCAAAACCACATCTTCAATATCAGTTTAAAAAATCGGTCAACTCTGTATTGCCCATTGATGACGGAAATGATATCGCGAAGCCACATTTTATGTTTTTTTTTTCCGAGCAACAGATCTTGAAAACTTGTTTGTTAACGTAGCCGTCGAGAAGAGATTATTATCCAATTTAAGGTACGATACAGCCCAGAGTGAGAAGTGTTAACAAAGCAGATGGCCGTGTACTTCCAATTGCTGAGTCAATTGGACCTTGTAAACGTATAACGTGAGATCTTCTTGCGGTTTTCTCTTCAGGCCAGTACTTGTACTGAATCAATTTTCAGATCTTTGGTACTTCTTGAATTCTTGATATCCAAATGTGTTCACAGTTCGTTCTGCAGCAGTATGATACATTTTACAATACTTGGACATGATATAATTTTCAAATGATAGCTCACAAAAAAAGTGCATATATAAGCTTTAATTATAGAAAATTAATTGATTTAAAAATAAAATGAAACTAGTAATCCAAACACCAATGGCTCTAAAATTTCTATAATAATTATCGTCTTTTGATTCCCAAATAAATAGAACATCTGACAAACAATGGTTTTCATACAAATTTGCGAATGATTTGCTTTCTTTGTCGTATCTACATTTATGTAGCTTCAAAAAATATGCAATCAAAACTTCAAGTTGTTCCAGTAATTTCTTTTCAGATATTTGAGATGTTCAATCAATTTAGTAATATAATAGAGTCTTAGTTTATGCAAAAATACTATCATTTAGATTTTTTAAGAAATTTTACAAAATGTTAATAACAATATTTTGTTTAAGATGAAATAAGTCAATATCATTTTTTCTGTTCAAGGTATTTGTGTCAAAACTTAATTTTTTTTAAACTTTTAGCAATATTTTTGTAATTATAAACTCAAAAAATTCTTCCAAAATAGTATCTAACAAAATACCTAAGTACCAAGATAAATTTATATTATTCTAAATCAATCCTCAATTTTTTTTATAAAAATGTTTAAGGAACTTTTTCTGCTCATCAGACTGTAAAAACATTGCAACAAATCAGCAAAGGTAACAAAATGACTATCAAAAGCTTGATGAGGTTTTGACTGCAGTATTATACCAGCATCCCAGCAACATAATAATTGTCATCTGTTTCATTTTTGTTTGACAAAGTTTTCTACATACACAACCGCCCACCCTCTATCCTCATAAATTAAGAAGGTATATGAAGGACGAGTCAAATATAAAATGTATGCGGAATATCGTTAACCCATCTAAGGACATAATACATATCTAGCACTGGTTGTATTTTAGAATTATTACCTGCACATTGAGATGATGCGACAACGACAATGATGACGAGGATATGGTGGCACGAACAGGACACCCAACCATCGTACAATATATTAGGGTTGGGAATGTGCTTTGCGTTTAAAATACACTGCGCAAAAAAGAAAAACAAAGTATTTAAAACAACATTCTGTTAAAATTAATTGAAAAAGTGGCAACAAATTATTTCGTCTTCAAAGCTAATTTCAAACCGCTTACACGTAAATACCTCCATAAAAAGGGGGGAGCTATATGTTAATATCTTCAGGTAGTATAATCTTAGGTAAAGTTTCTTTATTTTCCACATTTTTTCATTATTTATGTAGCTTACCCTGTCTACTTGTCATTTTTGTAACAAAATGAAATTTATATTCCTTTCATGATCAACATTATACTTTCAGTTCGTGATTAAAGATGGAAAATAATTATAATTAAAAAAAAAAACACATACAAACTTTTATTTTAATTACTTTTGTTTTTAATTTTTCTGCCTTTCAAAGAAAAATCTGGGTTATGTGATCTATTTTTAGAACCATGTTGGCTTTTATCATTCAATGTAATAAGTTCAAAAAAGTAGCTCTATTTATGAGTATATGCTTTTATGTGATATAAATATTAATTTATACAATATTTATAATAAAATGCAAATAAATTAAGATTCAGGAGGAACATGCGATGAGGACTGAGGGAATGCTAATTCAAGGAAATTTTCCAGATGAATAAATATTAATGTAGCTTTTTATTTTGGTTTCTTTAAAAGAAAATATAATATAACTGATGTAGATTTTAGCTTATGGCTATATTTATTTGTAGATGTATTAACATAAGTGTTTTGCAGAAATATCCAATTAATTTCTGGAGAAATTTTTCGTACATAATTAAGCTCAAAGCGTTTCAGGTAAAATGTGGTAGAAGATTTTAAATACAATTATTCTATAATGAAAAAAAACTAAAGGACTTCTGTTTTATTTGAAATATTATAATAATTATAGTTAATATAGTAAAATAAGTAAAACATACAAAATGTTTGGGACGAAAAGACAGCTAAAAAATGCAGACAGATATAAAATATTCGATCTTACTTACTTACTTAAGGTGGCGCTACAGTCCGTGGCGGACCTGGGCCTCAACCAACATGCGTCTCCAGCCAGCTCGGTCCCTAGCTAGCTGTCTCCAGTTTCGCACGCCAAGTTGGTTGAGGTCCTCACCCACCTAAGTGCGCCACCTGAGTCGCGGTCTTCCTCTACTGCGCCGTCCCTCGGGATTGGATTCGAAGACCTTCCGGGCTGGAGCGTTGATGTCCATTCGCTCTACATGACCCAGCCATCTAAGCCGTTGGACTTTTATTCTGCTTACTAGGTCAATGTCGCTGTACAGCCCGTACAGTTCGTCGTTATATCTTCTCCTCCATTCTCCATCTATACGTACGGGACCAAAAATCACCCGAAGAATTTTTCTCTCGAAGCATCCTAAGACGTTCTCATCCTTCTTTGACAGGGTCCAGGCCTCAGCGCCATAAATGAGAACCGGGATGATGAGTGTCTTATAGATGGTGATTTTAGATGCTCGAGAGAGGACTTTACTTCTCAATTGCCTTCTAAGTCAAAAGAAGCAGCGATTTGCAAGAGTTATTCTTCGTTTGATTTCAGCGCTGGTGTCGTTGCCTGTGTTTATAGCGGTGCCTAGGTAGACAAAGTCCTTAACTACCTCGAAGTTATAGCTGTCCATGGTGACGTTTTGTCCAAGACGTCGTTGTTCAATGTCCTTTTTTGATGACAGCATATACTTGGTCTTGCCCTCATTGACCACTAAACCCATCTTCTTCGCTTCCGTCGCAATGCTCAAAAACGCTCCACTGACATCACGCTTTGATCTTCCAATTATGTCAATATTATCTGCGTATGCGAGTAATTGGATGGACCTTTGGAAGATTGTGCCTCTAGTGTTGACGGTTGAGTTTTGCACAATTCTTTCCAGAACGATGTTGAAGAAGTCGCATGACAGTGCATGGCCTTGTCTAAAACCTTTTTTGACATCAAATGCATCGGTGAGATCTTTTCCGACCTTGATGGAGCAGCGTGCATTCTCCATCGTCATTCTGCACAAACGGATAAGTTTGACAGGGATGCCAAAACTGGACATTGCTCTGTAGAGCTCTTCCCTATGGATGCTGTCATACGCGGCTTTAAAATCGATAAAGAGATGGTGGGTATCGATTTGAAGCTCCTGGGTTTTTTCCAAGATCTGCCGTAATGTGAGTAATGTGGTCTATGGTGGACTTTCCTGGTCTGAAGTCGAACTGATAAGGACCTATCAGGTTGTTGACAAACGGATTCAGACGTTCAAATAATACGGCAGAAAGGATCTTATATGCAGTGTTAAGGAGACTGATCCCTCTGTAGTTGGCGCAATTTAAAGGGTCTCCTTTTTTATGTATCGGACAAACTATGCTGAGATTCCACTCATCGGGCATGCTTTCTTCCGACCATATTTTGCAGATGAGTTGGTGCATGCTCCCTACCAAGTCATCACCTGCTGCTTTAAATAGTTCGGCAGCTATGCCGTCAGCTCCAGCAGCTTTGTTTGACTTCAGTTTAGATATAGCTATCTTCACTTCGTCTAGGTCGGGTAGGCGGAATTGTTGATCTGCGTCGCCTAAGTTGAGTGGTTCTATCTCCCTTACAGCGGGATTCGGTTTGTCATCGCCGTTATATAATTTGGAGAAGTGGTCTTTCCATATTCTCAACATAGACTGCGGTTCTACTACGATGTTCCCCTGATCGTCTTTACAGGCTTCGGTTCGTGGCTGGTACCCTTGGGAGTTTTTTTTTACTTTTTGGTAAAATTTACGAACCTCATTCCTGTTGTAACATCCCTCTATCTCCTCGATCGCGCGCTTCTCGTGCTCTCTTTTTTTCCATCTAAGAAGCCGGTGTTCCTCTCTCCTCCTCTGCTCGTAGAGCTCGCGAGCAGCTCTGGTCCTTCTGTGCAGCGCCGTTTTGTATGCCTCTTGCTTCGCTGCGTGCGCTTGCTTGCATTCGTCGTCAAACCAGGGGTTTCGCTGTTGTGGACATGTGAAACCAAGCACTTCAGAGGCGGCATCTCTGATGGCTGCAAGGCAATGTTGCCACTGGTTTTCAATGCTTAATTCATGCAGCATAGGACTCCTTAAGAGGTTACTAGAGACTCGATCGGAAAAGGACATGGCAGTCTCTTGCGATTGTAGCCGTCTAACGTCGAAACTTCTCACAGTACTTCCTTGTTTTGGCTTGGACCGGGATATCCGTAGCCGTACCTTGGCTACAACGAGGTAGTGGTCCGAGTCAATGTTGGCCCCTTTGGAAAGTTCGGATATCCTGTATACTGGAGAAGTGTCGTGCGTCGATCGCAATGTGATCAATCTGGTTGACGGTTGATTGATCAGGAGATTTCCATGTCCCCTTGTGGATATTGAGATGTGTGAACTGCGTACTAGCTACCAGAACGTCGCGCCCCGCAGCGAAATCGATCAGCCTGAATCCGTTGTCGGAGGTGGTGTCGTGCAGGCTGTATTTCCCGATTGTGCCACCAAAGATGTCTTCTCTTCCTAGCTTGGCATTAAAATCTCCTAAGACAATTTTAATGTCATAGCCAGGGCACTGCTCATATGTATGTCTTGTCCAATAGCTCGAAGAATATGTCTTTGGTGTCCTCATCTTTCTCCTCTGTTGGGGCATGCGCGCATATTAGGCTTATGTTGGCGAATTTAGCCTTGATGCGGATTGTCGTGATGCGCTCGCTCACACTGTTGAAACTCAAGACTTTTTGCCTGAGTCTAGTTCCAACAACAAATCCACACCCAAATAGACGCTGCCTTTGTTCTCGGTAGCAGTCGCCGTAGTATACATCGCAGTCTTTTAGTTTGCGTTTGCCCGGTCCATCCCATCGCACTTCTTGGATGGCGGTAATATCTGCCTTGCAGCAGTTTAGGGCTTCCGCTAATTGTTCGGCTGCACGTGGTCTGTTAAAGGACCTAACATTCCACGTACAGATCCGAAGTTCGTTGTCCTTATTTCGTTTGCTTGGGTTGTCAACAGCGAATCCGTCCGTATCCGAGGCTTGTTGGTGCTTCGCAACTAGAAGATTTTTACGTGGTCAGGAAGTCACCCTGACGGCACAACCCCCAACCTGGAGGGCCAGATCCTTAGTATAACTCCAAGGACGGGGAGCCGGATAAACCGCTCCTTATAGGCCTGGGCTCCGAATAAGTCATAGAAGCCCTATAAGGTGTTCACTAAGTAGTTCAACCTTACTGGAACTGTAGACGCCACCGTTGATTCCATCTCGAGAATTCGTCCGCTGCCGTCTGGATAAGGAGAGGTGCCTTAGTGGAAACACCTCTCTCGTTTGCTGCCCCCAACAACTTTCCACTGGGGTTAGAACCCAATCTCCAGTTGAGGTACTAGGCACCCGATGTTCACCACGGGGAGGTGAAAGTAGTAGTTGATAGACAGAGGTGGGTTTTGAGAAAAAACCTGTGGACGCTTGTGTCCTCTTGAATGCACATGTCTACCATTTGAACATTTGAAATATTCGATCAGAGTTTGAAAAACATTTATTTGTTTCAGAACTAAAATATTTTGATTTTTCGAAAACCGATTTCTCAAAAATATTTTAACCATTAGAGTTTTTATTGTACTGAATTCAAATTTGAATTTACAAATTCTAAATTGGATACAACTTTTGAAATTTACCCCTTTAACAATCTTGATAAAATGATTATATTGTCGTTTTTATGCTTAGGTACAACAAAACAAAGTTCTAAACAAACAGTTTTATTTTAATTTTGTAGAGAAAAAAAAAAAAAAAAAAGGCTGGGATGCGACCCACACTGATAACTTCCCATCCCGTCTGTCGGTTTGTCTTGCTTAAAAGTTTGTCTATATGTATCAATTTTTACCAAATTTGCGTATACTATTTTTTGTAGATTTTTTTTATGAAAAAACGGACTGTTGGATTTTTATAAAAAAATTATTGAATATCGAAAACAATATTTTTTGTGAAATAAAATAAGTTTAAAGCCAATATTTGTAATTTTTGAAAAGCTATTTGAGTCGAAAGTAAATTTTTACAAGTTTAAGTATTGTTTTTTTTTTTTGTTTTTATTTTTTGTAAAAACACTGTTTAATTCGATTTTTCTCAAAATTTTATAGAATGTTGAAAAAAATATTTCTTAAAAGATGAAATTAGTTTGATGCCAATGTCTTAAATTTTTGAAAAGATATTTGAGTAAAAAATCAATTTTTAACAATTTTTGTTAATTTTTTTGTAAAAAAACTGTCAATTCGATTTTTTTCAGAATTTTACTGAATATTGACAATAATATTTTTTTAAAGATTAAAGTAGTTTAAAGCCAATATCTCAAAGTTTTGAAAAGATATTTGAGTCGAAAATCAATTTTCACCAACTTAAACAAAATTTTTGTTGGGTTTTATTTTTTGTAAAAAAACTGTCAATTCGATTTTTCTCAACATTTTTCAGAATGTTGAAAACAATATTTCTTATAAGATAAAATAAGTTTGAAGCCTTAATCTCAAGTTTTTGAAAAGATATTTGAGTCGAAATTCAATTTTTACCAACTTTGAGTGTTGTTTTCTTTAGGTTTTTATTTTTTATAAAAAAAACTGTCAATTGGATTTTTCTCAAAATTTTATCAGATGTCAAAAACATTATTCTTCGTTGCAAAAAATTTTTTCATCATATTTAAGTCGTAAAATTCTCGAGGTGACAAATTTTTTTTCAGTTTTTTTGATTTATAAAAAAACCGTTAATTGGATTTTTTTCTAAAAATATATTTGTTTTGTATCACGTTACAATAGATAATATAAAATTTAATTCAAGTCTCTAGCGTCATTGGTTCTTGAGATATTTAGGGTTAACCAAAATTTGCACCTTTTTTTTAAACTGCTATGGTAAAAAAAACCACCCACGCAATTTTCTTGAGAGCCCTTTCTGCATCTTTCTGCCTTATTATCTGTATAACAAAATTTATTTGAAGTCGATATCTCTTCTGGTTCTTGAGCTATGGACGACGAAACAACGTCGCCAACGTACGGACGTACGAACGTACGTACACACGCACACACAGACATCTTTCTAAAAATCTTTTCAATTGGACTAATCGGACCCATTACAATAACTTCCTATGGGAAGTTAAAAATGTGAGGACAAATACTTATGCAAGAAGATATGCATACTCACCACCTTCAAAAAAAAAAAATGGCGGATGTAGTCAGCTGTTCAGAGGTGTTCAAGGAAAATAGATTGTGGATGATCAACTTTTTGGTACTCTCATTGTGGTCGATTGAGAGTAATATCATTCAGATATAAAGTGAAATTAATTACTCTTGTTAGGTGCGAGAACAATGAAGATTTACAAACAATTTTAAATAAGTAAAATAAATTAGGTGGCGCAACAGTCCGATTAGAACTAGGACCTGGAAACATATGTACATACAACTCTAAAAGCACTTTTCATGACTACTATTATTATTATTAGCTGCGTTTAATTTTCGCTCAGACTGTCCAAAAATGCAACAAAACTCGTATGATATGTTTCAATTTTCAGCGTTAATCGACTTAATTTTGCCGATGCGAGAGTTACAGAATCTAAACACGGATCATGAAAATAAAATAACACAGGAACATTGAAAACATTTGTATATAATATACCCATCTATTTTTCCATTCCTGTTTTATTTGTGTGTAGGTACTCGTTGTCTTTTTTCTTTACATTACTCACCAGATTTCCAAAATGCTGAAATTAAGTGATTTAAGTAGAGACTAAATAAATAGACCCTAACTTGCTACTTTTGTTGTCAATTCTTATTGCATAAGATTTGTGCATAGGTGATAAGCTATTCTTACCTCTTTCAACCAAGCTAGTGTGTTGCTTTTAAAGGTACTTTGGTACAAAATTAAAAATATTTGTAATTCTCGCTAGCTCAGTGGCTTTGTGAAAAAGAATATATGTACAAATCTTTTCTTAAACCAAAATTAAAGCTTAATGCATAAGCTTAAATTTTCATAAGTTTTCCTGTCAGAAACACTGTTCTAACTATATCTTATCTTATAGCGAAAAGGAAAAGTCTGTCAGGGAAAATTTTAACTAGTTTTTCTGAAAATATGGGGCATTGTGGCTTAATCATAGATGTTTGCACATCCTCTCTTGTTTTGGTTGTTTCTGCTATCTAGAGAAAGAGACTTACAGAAAAAGAAGAGAAAAACAAATTCACCACGATCTACCGTTATAACTTTTCCCGTTATTGACAAAAAAAATGTTTTGCTAAAATCAATTTGAATTATATTTAACATTTTTCTAGATGCAAAATCGACAAGATTAATAAACTTAAAGAAAGAAATTTATGAGAATTACAAATATTATAATGAGACTTTAGAAAACATAGCCTTCTATGGCTATCAATAAACAAAAATGAGAAAAGTCACAATCCCAGAACTGATGTTTTTTTTTGTGTACTCTTCTCCGAGGTGAAAACAAGTATACACCGATACGAATTCAACACGCTATAAAAAATGAGAGCAAAAGGTTTCGAAGGGACGGAGACGAGGAAATTTGACTCCCTGGATTAGTTTTTTCTCTCTGGTCCAGTGTTCACGCTACCCAGACTGCACTATATAACTACTTAAATAATTTAATTTTATACGATATTTTTGTTAATATAATAATTTTCTTAGAATAATCCAATCAGCAATTTTCAATCAATCAGATATTTAAATTAAAATTATTTTTATCGTAGGCAAAATATTAATGTTACTTTTATTTAATTTCTTATAAAAATATAATTTAGAACGTTTTCGTACAAAAAAAGCCAAACCTATGTAATAACTGAAAACTGATAAAACGATGTTAATCTTACATAAAATTATGTTATGAATGCAAATTGTAACTAGTTTTCATTGACACAGACCTTAAGTATTGCGTTGACGTCCATATAATCCAATTTTGTATAAATAAACTCCTTATTATTAATCAATATTGCTCACCGTTGATGGTACTTTAATGATAAGGTACAGGCTTAAATCCTTAATGAACAGTGATTTTTGAACCGAAAATCTCTCAAATCTCTAAGTGTGTTTGTTGACGTAACAATTTATAAAGAAATGAGCTTCAGAGTTGAATCAGTTTCGAACTACTCTAGAAGCTGTTTAGTGAATTCCTTATTGCCTATGTTCGTTTACCTTCAACTTCTATGAACTGTATTAATTTCCGATGGAAAATTCGTAAAGTCGTGGCCATTGATAGAACTAACGATGTGAAGTAGAAATAAACTGTTCATTGATTGTTAACTGAACCAGTGGACTTAAGTTTATTTATTACTCAGCGAATATTACAATAGACGAAGTGCCCATTTTTGACTGATTTTAAAGAACAGACTAAATCAATGACAGCCAATTTTACAGTAGAATGATCAACAATATGGCCGCTATCAACTGTCAAAGTTAAGAAGTACATACTTATTGAAAGACCCTTTGCGTACTTATATTAAACAATTTTAAAAAGCATGTAGCTAGTATTTATATTTTTCCTAAAAATATAAATGTATAGCGTGCCGCGATGTAAATGAATCTCAAAATATATTTCATCTGATGGCATTTTTGGTTCGAACATTTATTTTAAAGAAAACTATAAATCCACGCAACTATACTCTTCTGTTTTCGTTTCGAACCTCCAAAATCTATACACATCAATATATGTACATATATATACTGACTTGGACAAGGACACTCATTATTTATGTATGTGTGGTTGGTCGGTTCTTGCCCAAAATTATTTACTGTTTTTTCGAATTCACAAAAAAGCCAAACATGTAGATTTACACAATTATTAAGAACAAAAAAACATAAAAAGATTGTTTCGTCCGTTTCCTTAATCATCATAAATAAAACGATAAAAATGACATTTTTGGGACATTTCTTAAATGTATATACATATATTATATTTATAGATAAATGTACTTTATGGGTGAAAGGGTTCTGATTCAGTTTCTGTCGACCACAGATGTGGACAAAATAAAAATTATTAGGGTATCGCTGGTTTTTCTTTACATATAAAAGTTATTATGTAAAGCATCATGAGATCCAAAATAAAGTAATGTACGGCACGGGTTGCACGTATTTGCTGTTATATTCAGTATCATTTCAAAAATATTGCATTAGACTATTGTTGTTTTTATATATGTAAGTGTTAAGAAGGAAAAGAAATAAGGAAAAAAGCTTAAGATGAGGTACACTTTTGTAACTTCTCATTGTTGGCCTTTAAGCGTTGCCCCTTATGAGCTTATGGTGATAAAAGACGTCTTGGTCTGACTTTAAAAATATCTGGTTACCAGCATCTGATATCATTATTTTCTCAGACAGTCATTTCTGCCATTAAATCTGTGGACTCTGCCTGTAGTAATGTACAAACTCTATATTAATCCAGAACTGCCGATCATCTCTTATGGAGATGGAACTTACTTATTTCCTTAAGGTGGTGCTACAGTCATGTGTGAACTGGAACCTCACCCAACAACCTTCTTCATCTAGCAAGTTCGGCCCCTAGCAAGATTCCGCCATTTGCGCACTCCAGGTTGGATGAGGTCACTTCCCACTTGTGCGCGCCACCTGATCCGCGGACTTCCCCTACTGCGCTGTCCTGTGGGTGTGGATTCGAAGACTTTACGGGCCGGAGCATTGGTTTCCATGCGCTCTACGTGACCCAGCCATCTAAGTCGTTGGACTTTGCTTTCATCCTCTTTTGTCATAGTCCATGCTTCTACACCGTATAGCAGGACGGAGATGATGAGGGTGATATACAGCGACACTTTGGTCCCTCAAAAGAGGGCTTTGCTACTCAATTGCTTTCTTAGCCCAAAGAAACAGCAGTTGGAGATGGAACCACAGTTTGAAATTCTCCTTTTCTTAGTGCCGGGCCATAGAGACAAGCAGGCGAACTCGCCACAAATGGAATGGAGTTTTACCCATTTTAACACGTTTGGCTAATGCTGGCATTCCAATCGCTACGTGTAAGTTTTGCTAAGACAAAACGCTAAAAAAAAACAACATCAAAAGGAAAATCATCCGGCCACATACAATATCTGGCCTACTCCAGGGGCTTGATATTTTTAAGTAGATTCCATATTAGCTCCAAAATCAGTGTCGTAACTGTACACTGTTTAATAGGCAAGCAAGCCAAGCGGCTAAGCGTATATTCTCATATGATTTTTGCATAAGCTGTATGGACAAGGAACACGCCCTGCTCTAGTGCTAAAACGAAAGACCTTTCTAGGAAAATTCTTCTATAACGATCTTAACGATCTCAAAAACACTGATATAATTAGTCTTTCACATTTGATAAGGAACTTCAATTGGTTTCATTGAGCTCAAAAATAGTATAGATGTGGTATCACAATGGGCCAATAACTAGCTGAAGTCTGGCCTACTCCATCCTAAACAGCCACTTCAAATTGATGTCTAAGTTAATTTAGCTTTTTTGTATTTCTTTCAATTTTATTTTCATAAAAACGTAGGCTTGTATTAATAGCTTAAAGTCTTTATCAATATCATTGCTTGCATGTTCAACACATTTGAGTCGAGAAATGTTCGTAATATTTTTTGAAGGTCTTTAACAAAAAAAACCATCAGTTGAACTTTTTTGAATTGTTGTTTTTAACAATGTCACGTGGGATATTTTTGGATGTAAATAGTTTTAAGAAAATTGTGTTAAAAATATTTTTTTATTTTTATTTTTTTTTAAATTTGAAGCATTAATTTCCCTATTAAACTTTCAAATTTCAATTTGAAATTATTTTAGTAAATTCTTGTAGAAGGTGAAACCACTTCGAGACATTAAGATTATCAGAAAAAGAAAAGATCGTTTCAAAAATGATTTTACGGTTAAACAAAATATTATGCTATTGAACTAGTGTAATTTAAATGCTGCAACGTGAACTACTGATATTTCTATCAACGTCTTAAGTTTTCACACAGTGTACACATAAGCTTAATATGTTTTGAAATAATAGCAGTTATTATAATGATAAGTAACAAATTGGGAATCTTTCTTTATTAAAACGAGTATTTCAATACTTAAAGTCCTAGTTTCTGAATTGAATGCCCAAATTTGCCAAATTTGGGGCCTTCGATCTTTGCAATTCCAAAAAAAAGGTTAGATTCGATTTTTAGTATGACGTTATATTTCTGCGTCCTTGTATTTTTTTATTCATGGAATGAAATATGTATTGACAAATTTAAAAAAAAAAATTGAAAATAAAACAAAGATTTTAGCAATGTACAAGTGTATATTGTACATTTATTTTCAAACTCTTACTTTTATGAAAAACATGCCCTTCGAAATATATTGAAAACAATACAGGAAAACTGCATTTTTCACAGAGACTGAATCAAGGTCGCTCTGATGGTCGTTCATATGGAAGCAATATTCCTAACGGATGTCTTTTGGTTAATTCACACACTATTGTTTCGATTATTTTATCTCTCTTCATTATTGATGCACAAACTAACAAACTAGGTCTTATAACAGTAAGTAAGTAAAATCATAATCATCCATTTCATTTTCAAAATAGATTTCTTCACAGTGTATCCATAGCTATACTACAATCAGGGCTTTTGTTTTGCAAATGGTATATTTTTGCACGTACCTCCCATAGGAGCTTTATACGCTGCTACGCTGCTGCTTCATCATGGCTTCGTTGTTTCTATTAAGTTAAAACCATCATTGTTTTGCTTGACATATGAGTACTTTGCATATATGCAAACTTTGCCATAAAAGCAATCTATCCACATCTTCTAGTATCTATCTATGTTGTGTGTCCTCGACTCGACTCCACTCCACTTCACTCGAACCAACTCACCCTCTAAACACCCACCGCTGTGCCATCCCCCCCCCCACCACCTTAACTCAACTCACCCCCTTATGATGCTATAACTCATAAACAAGAAGATGTGCCGCATAAGCGCAATATGAATTTTCAATTAGGATAATATTATCTGGTCGTATATATCCTTTCATTTATGTGTACCTTACCTACCTGTTTGCCTTGCTTACGTTACGTATACCTACCTTACCTGAGCTTTGTGCTCACGCAATGGATTTGCATGAGAACTCAAGATGGAATATCCACCTATAGATAGGTTATACTTGAGTTTGAGGACGTATAGAGCTACACATTATCTGCGTTGAACCGAACAACCTATGTTCTTGGGTGCTTGAAGTTTTGTTCCGCCAGATGAGACGCAATCTAGGACATTAAGTGAGAGGTATAAGGCAAAAAATATAAATAAATTATCTTTTCCTATATTATATACATTTTTGTATATGGAGCTATGTAAGATGAAATTTATGAATGTGTATACATTATTATTGTATTGTTGTACCTGCTAAAGTTGAACAATAAAAAAAAAAAAAAGAAAACAGGTACTCGCCTTGTACGCGCATACATCAGCAGAAACACATACATTTTGGTCTATGTAGATATAGATCCTTCCTACGACACATCTTATCTTAAGGATGTGAATTAATTTAATGAAATGCATTATGTTCTTTTCGCTTTCCCTCCTTTCTCTTAGTATTTATTATTTTCTCTTACCCCCCTGATTTTATTCTTTGTGTTTGTGCGAACGAACAAGCATTTAAAATTTTGTCCCGAAAATAAACATGCATATATACATTTTATAAATTCGTGTTTTAAGGAAATTACTATAAAAAAAAACAACAACATACAAAATAAAATCAAAGTTCTTAAAGTGATTACATTAAGGCAAAATCAATTTTGAAAAAAGAGCAGACAAAAAATTCACTGAAATTCGACATAAGAATAAGAGAAAAAAAATGTATTCAAAATCATTGGATTATTATTTGTTTTTAATGAACAAAAATCAAAAATGTTTCCGAATTTTATACGAAGATTTTTTAAAGTTAAAAGTACGTATACGCCCCTGTTCACCACAGTACATTTTATTCAAAATCTTTCAAGCTGTCTTTGAAAGGGTAGTGAATACAAATTTTGACAAACACACACTTCAATTTTATTTTTCAACACTTAATTAAGAAATCAGAACAATTCATGGCAAGATCTTAAGACAATTAAAAAGGGGCTGAGATGCGACTCACAATGATAAATTTATATTCATACCTGTCTGTTGATGTTTATACATTTTTTTTTTTAAATTTTAGATACAAATAAATGTGTAGTTTTTTTTTTTATTAAAAAATACTTTTTTTTTAAAAAACTTAATCTAAAGTTAACAAAAATATCGAATATCGCATTTTTTTAAAAGCTTTACCAAATTCTAAAAAACGGTCACTTCGGTTCTTCTTAAATTTTAACTAAATATCAAAGGCGTTATTCTTTGATGCATACAATCATTTCGTAGATAGTATCTTTTTTGTTTGCAAGGTAAGGTATGTGAAAAATTTATCTGAAGTCGATTCTTGATATATGGCTGAAGTCTATCGCGTTTAAAAGATGTCACTAATTTGGTGAGAAATTCACATCACTTCTATTACGTGAGATGACATGGTACACCAACGTCGCAAACGCTGTATCCATCAATGGTGATTTGGCAAAGCAGAATTAATGCATTTTATCTAGTTTAAAAATGTACCTAGCTTCAAAAATATAGATATATAAAGAGGCTGCGATGCGACCCACACTGATAACTTCCCATCCCGTCTGTCGATTTGTCTTTTTTAAAAGTTTGTATGTTTTCGTGTTTTGTTAAAAGTTATTATAATTATTCTTAAAAAATAAAAAATCACCAACAATATTTTGCGTACAATGAAATATTTTGATTTCGAAATCTATTTTTGTGAACGAGATTGTTAGTCGAAAACCAATTTTTACCAATTTTAGTAGGATTTATTAAAATTACTGAATATCGAAAACAATATTTTTGTGAAATAAAATTAGTCTGAAGCCAAATTTTTTTAATTTTTGAAAAGCTATTTGAGTCGAAAGTAAATTTTTACCAAGTTTTAGTATTGTTTTTATTTTGGGTTTTTATTTTTTGTTAAGAAACTGTCAGTTTGGTTTTTCTCAAAATTTTATCGAATGTTGCAAACAATATTTTTCTTATAAGTTAAAATTAGAAAGAAACCATTATCTCAAATTTTTAAAAAGATATTTGAGTCGAAAATCAATTTGTACCAACTTTTGTTAAATTTTTTTTAGGTTTTTAATTTTGTGTACAAAAGCTGTCAATTCGATTTTTTTAAAAATTTTACTAAATGTTGACAACAATGTATTTTGAAAGATAAAAGTAGTTTAAAGCCAATATCTCAAAGTCTTGAAAAAAAATTTGAGTCGAAAATCTATTTTTACCAACTTTTATTAATTTTTTTTAGGTTTTTATTTTTTTATAAAATGTCAATTCTATTTTCTCAAAATTTTTCATAATGTTAAAAATAATATTTCTTTTAAGTTAAAAGTAGTTAAAAGCCATTGTCTCAAATTTTTGAAAAGATATTTGAGTCGAAAATCTATTTTTACCAACTTTTGTTAAATTTTTTTTTAGACTTTTATTTTTTGTAAAAAAACTGTCAATTCGATTTTTCTCAATATTTTTCAGAATGTTGAAAACAATATTTCTTATAAGAAAAAATAAGTTTTAAGCCATTATCTCAAGTTTTTGAAAAGATATTTGAGTCGAAATTCAATTTTTACCAACTTTGAGTAATGTTTTTTTTAGGTTTTTATTTTTTATAAAAAAAATGTCAATTAGATTTTTCTCAAAATTTTATCAGATGTCAAAAACATTATTCTTCGTTGCACGAAATTGTTTTGGAGATGAAATCATATTGTATTCGTAAAATTTTCGAGGTGACAATTTTTTTTTCAGTTTTTTTTTTTTGATTTATAAAAAAACCGTTAATTGGATTTTTTTCCAAAAATATAATTGTTTTGTATCACGTTACAATATATAATATAAAATTTAATTCAATCCTCTAGCATCATTGGTTCATGAGATATTTAGGTTTAACCAAAATGTTCACCTTTTTTTTAAACAGCTATGGTAAAAAAACACCCAAGCAATTTACTTGAGAGCCCTTTCTGCATCTTTCTGCATTATTATCTGTATAACAAAATTTATTTGAAGTCGATATCTCTTCTGGTTCTTGAGCTATGGACGACGAAAAAACGTCGCGTACGTACGGACGTATACGGTCATAAGGACGTACGGACGTACGGACGTACGAACGTACCACACGCACGCACAGACATCTCTCTAAAAATCTTTTATGTCGACTCTAGGGACCTTGAAACGTCGAGAAATGTCAAAATTTTCAAATCGACAAATCGGACCCATTTCAATAACTTCCTATGGGAAGTTACAAATTTACTTACACAGTTAGTTTATCTTCTAAGATTTAAATGACATTAAATGTATCAAAAAAACATAATTTGTTATTTTTTTTTCAAAAATCTTTAGAGCCTCTTTTTAAACTAATTTTATAAGAATTTTTTAATTATGTTTACAATCATTAATGGTGTGTAGTTATTAAGTTCGAATACATATACGTTTTATACTTAAATTTCTTTAAAAATATTCACAAGATTTTGAGATATGGAATTTTTATTCGAGTATGTTCAGAAAAAATAATTATTGAAATGGGTTAATTAGTTTCTGAGAATATCTAAAAACACAATGACGATTGTAAGGGGTTAACCTTCTGGAGCAATACAATCATATTATATTTTTTGTATTGAAAGTTAAGAAAAACGTATTTAGAGAATATTTCCTACAAACCTACCGGAAAATTTTTAAACCAATGTCTAAATATTTTTTATCAGATGGATCTTTTGCTCAGAAATAACATAGTATTTCCCTGCAGAAGAGGAATTGTTCCGTTGCTTGTGTGGACCGTAGCGCATTTTTATATAATAATATGATAGAAGGAATATTTTTGGAATTATAGTTTAATTTCGTAAAAACCCTTCAAAAATATTATTAAAATTAGGATTTTCATCTCGAGAAAAAATAAGAATCTCTACTTCAAAATTATTTGATTCTGTAAAAAAAATCTAACAACTGTTAAAAATTAATTTTTGTCTTAAGTATCTTGATTAAATTTTTAACTTCCTATAGGAAGTTATTGTAATAGGTCCGATTTGTCAAATTAAAAATGTTGACATTTCTAGGCGTTTCAAGGCAACTAGAATCGAAATAAGAGATTTTTAGAAAGATGTCTGTGCGTGCGTATGTACGTACGTTCGTATACGTCCGTACGTTTGCGACGTTTTTTTCGTCGTCCATAGCTCAAGAACCAGAAGAGATATCGACTTCAAATAAATTTTGTTATACAGATAATAAGGCAGAAAGATGCAGAAAGGGCTCTCAAGAAAAATTATATGGAATCTCGATTTATTCCCGAAAATATGCGTCAATACAAGGTGTAATGGTCATCTTCTGATAAGCCCAACCATTACATCGGGGCGAAACGCATATATGAACACTTATGCTGGTTTATATTTATTTTTGTGATTTTAAATCATATTTATTATAATAAAAGTTGGTGAAAATTGATTTTCGACTCAAATATCTTTTCAAAACTTTGAGATATTGGCTTTAAAGTAATTTTATTCTTTTCTTATGCAGACGGCAAATATATTTTTTGCCATGCTAATGTTCTTATATAATTTTTCAAATGTATTTTGAGTTATGGCCAAATAAAGAATTTGTAATAATAATAATAATAATAAAGTACTTTTATCTTTTAAAAAATATTGTTATCAAAATTCAGTAAAATTTTGAAAAAAATCGAATTAACAGTTTTTTTACAAAAAATAAAAACTTAAAAGAAAATTTAACAAAAGTTGGTAAAAATTGATTTTCGACTCAAATATCTTTTCAAAAATTTGAGATTATGGCTTCCAACTAATTTTAACTTATAAGAAATATTGTTTTCAACATTCGGAAAAATTTTGAGAAAAATCGAATTGACAGGTTGTTTTAGAAAAAATAAAAACCTATCAAAAAAACAATACTAAAACTTGGTAAAAATTTACTTACGACTCAATTAGCTTTTCAAAAATTAAAAATATTGTCTTCAAACCCTTTTTATTTCACAGAAAATATTGTTTTCGATATTCAGTAATTTTTTTATAAAAATCCATCAATCCGTTTTTTCATAAAAAAAAAATAAATTCTACAAAAAATAATACGCAAATTTGGTGAAAATTGATGATCGGTTCTTGATATCTCTCAAATTAATTACATTCATCCAATTTGTAAAAATTAAAGAAATGCTACTTAAATTGGTAATAATTCGTTTTCAACTTAAAATCTATTTAATAAAACTAGATTTTCAAACTAAACTATTTCTTTATATGAAAAATATTGTTGGTAATTTTAAATTTTTTTAAGAATAATTCAACTAACAACTTTTTTAACCCAACACGAAAACCTACAATTTTTTAATCAAGACAAATCGACAGACGGGATGGGAAGTTATCAGTGTGGGTCGCAGCCCAGCCTCTTTTTTTTTAATATTGTCGTGATAGTTAGTTTTTAGGAGGTCTTCGGTTCAATCACTGCCTGTGCCACCTAAATTTTTTTTCACGGGTACTGCCTCTTGCGAGGAATTGACGAATTCTACAATTATAGTAATTCTTTTATGAAAAGTGCTTTCTCAAATAAGCCGTTTGGATTCGCTTCCATCCCTGCAATTACTCGCACACAGGAATGGTTAAGAGTTGTTACTCACTATCCCCTGGATATTATTTATTAATATTACCAATTGAGAGAAAAATGAAAATCTGGAATAAAGAAATATTACAAAAGTACTAAAAACTAAATTTTGATTTAAGTTTCTTGAAAGTAAAAGGAGATAGAGATATTGTTTCTTAAAAGGTAATTTAGCTAATTTAAAAGGATTTTAACATATTATCATCTCTTAACAATATCCTAAAGTTAAAATCACGGAAAAGCTGCTTTAACTGTACAATCATTCTTATAGAGCAGTGGATGGAATGATCCCGTTAACGTCAAATTGGTAACTAGTAAATTTTGTAGCCCTTCACAATAGGTTGTTTAAAATATTGCGCCAGTGTTTCCTTAAAAATATATTGACTTAACTCCTTCAATACATTTTTACATAAAACAACTAAAACTTAAGTTTTGAATTGTATATCTATCTACTCTATCAGTAATTTCTTTGATTAATAAAATTGACTTGTTACAAACAATACCATTAGAACATTTTTAGCTGCTACTAATGGGAAGTTACCAATGTGAATCACACCCCAGTGACTTTTTACTTGCGACGTATAAGAACTATATGGCAAGTCTTTCATTTGTAAAAAATTTCGAACTCCAAATTTTAATTAAACATGACATTATGATAGTAGAGAAGTCGAAAAAAGTGGGTCCCCCGATTCTGTCCGTCTTCTGTCTGTCCTGGCTCTACATCCCAAAGAATTGTGTCGATTGACTTCAAATTTGGAAGCTAAGGTTTTGAACAGATTTGGGTTAGGCGTTTTTGTTTTTTATTTTTTGACACCTAAAAATAACATTAGTATACAATTTGTTTGGGTAAAAATCAAAAATTCGAATTTTCTTATAAACAAACCGATATATTTTTTTAAACTGTAGCAATTTTTTTTCTTTAATTTGACTTCTTACAGAATATCCCCCCCCCACTGAACCGTTATTTTGTTTTTTTTAGTTTTCTCAAGAACTAATCAACTGATTTCAATCATTTTTCTTCTGCACAAGCTCATATACTATCATATTAATATTTGATGATCAAAAATGTCATTGTTTTCTATTTTTGATTTAAAAACAATATTCAACCTTTTTTTCCAAATTCGATATATCGAAAATGGGCTGTTAGTTTATTTACAAAATTGAAATGTAATACGTATATTAATAACTGCATACTAAAAATATTTTGAAATTAAAACTTAAAAATTGTACATACACAAAATTCATTAAAAAAAAACCGCTATAACGATTCTTAAATATAAATTTTGCAAAATTAATTTTGTTTTATCAATTTTGGAATTTAAATTTCTAATAAGAAACTTTTTTTGCAGGAAAATTTTTTAAATTTTAAAATATAGGAAATATTTTTAAATAGAGTCTTTGGATACACGAGAGATTTTGTGCGACCGAGTCGTGCATTTTATTTTCTTATGATTTTCTGGATATGTCTGACCTGGCTACTAGAAACATAGTCTATTCAATAAATCCAATTTTTATTTTACCAGTAAAATTGAACTGATTGAAGGCCGTACGGATTTCGCAGCAATATGTCCATTGGTGATCACATGGTTCATTTCACTGAACAGTGTACCAAATCTTTACATTTTTTTGGAGGAAGCCTTAAGTTTAGATATATTAGGATTATAAACTGACTTTCGAACAATACAAGTTATATTGGACGAATTTAAAACTCAACATAAATGCGCATAAGTATATAAACTTCGGTTGTACTGTCAAGTACAGAGATTCCTTCTTTAGCCGTACTATACAAATTTAAAATGCCTTACTACATTCATTGATAATTATTCATTTTTATAAATACAGGAAATGAAAACCTGGATTGTTTCTGTTGCATATATTCTCTTATTGACGAAACAATTTAAGCGGGTATGAGGTTCATCACTAATCGTCTAAAGTGAATGAGCTCACATTCATTTTTTTTAAAGTAACTTCCACACAATTTTAAGGCACTGTTTTAGTATTAAACAATTTCTGATGAACTGCCAAAATCCTACTGAACAGAAATGTAAACACAGTTTGACATTATCAACTGTCAAACCACAGACAACAACCATCAAAACTTCTGATGCAGTTTCAAATAAAAAAAAAGACTCTCACAGAAGCATAGTTTAAATTAACAATTTTTAACGAGTTTAAAGTGTTCACTAAAATTTAAAAGGATTTCTAATTGAATCAAAGTCCTTTTCCACATTTTTTTTCTTAAGAACTTATAAAATGTATGTCATTCCAAAATGAAATCGGTCAAAAACTCCATAAACCTTTATTGTTCTTCTCTAATTCAGGTTTACCAGAAGGAAATACTTTAATGTTTTTTTTTTTTCATTTAACATGCGTATTCTGCTTTATATGCTTTATTGTGTATATGCCATTAGTACAACTATTCATTATTATGTACTTGACATTTTCAAGTGATAAAATGTCCTGAATTAAGCATAAAACAATTTAAAATTCAGGTCAAAACTTTGTTTCTAATTGTCGCAAGGTATGTTTTACTAAGTACACTATATAACATAACCTCAGTTTTTCTTGAGATTATACGTTATACTTTACAAAATGAAGTAACATTGGGCTTCTTTTCTCTGCTCTCTAAAATGTGTGACAAATGTATAATAATAATTTTTCCTTTTGACCCATTTTCATCATCAAGAAGAAGGTTAAAACTTAATTTTACCTATAGTAAGGTAGTCAGTAAGGTAAAGTAAGGTACGGTAAGGTAAGGTAAGGTAAGGTATTCCCATTTTAACATTTCAATCTACCTTAAATATTTTTAATTATACAAGGGAACAATTATCTTTTATTAACTTTGTTGATGAAACCTTTTAGAAACAAACTTTCCATTAACGGTTATTATTTTTCATTGAAGTTTAACAATAAAGTTTAACAACACTACCCTACCACTACCATCTACATATACCTTTAGGACTAGAAATGTACATGACCCAAAAAAAGAAACATCTCGAAACCTTTCACCTATAAAAAAGACGTTGCACTAAAAAACCATATTTAAATATTATTATGTGTGTTGTAGGCAATGTAGGTTGGTATAGGTGTATATTCAAAATTTTCCAGAATCCGTTGTTTTGCCATTAATGTGTTATTAT
Source organism: Eupeodes latifasciatus (assembly GCA_920104205.1). Lineage (NCBI taxonomy): Eukaryota > Metazoa > Arthropoda > Insecta > Diptera > Syrphidae > Eupeodes > Eupeodes latifasciatus. The sequence continues at coordinate 338,006,196 of OV049924.1, read as the reverse complement.
TATCCAGAGGATCAAAAAGGGAAATTATTCGAAGCGCTATGTTTATTTAATGAGTAAAGTTAAAAGTAAGCATTTCCGATTCAAAAGAAAATGAATCTACGACTACGATACGCCGCGCCGCCGACGACGATGACGACGACAACTTAGCTCGACTTTAGGTAGCTATAAGGTATACGATAAAGATGATGATGCTGAGCTATAGAATAAACTATAGTATAGAAGAGAGGTATAGAGGGTTTATGCTTATGCTTTGTGCTTTGTGTTTATATTTGATTTTTGGCCGTTCATAAGTGTAAGGCTTAAAAATCTCTCAAGTGAACATTTTGAATTCCCGTTTCAATAAAGAATAATCCTAGGGTGCTTTACTTCGTCCTTGTTATTATTATTATTTTTCTTCTTTTTTTGTGTTTGTTTGTTTGTTTCAGGCATCTGAACCCTTTTCTTAAGTATATATACATACATACAGCTAAAGGGATGTATCTAAAGCTAACGTAAATTTATATAAAGTTCAGTTAAAAAAAGGATATTCTTCAATGTGTGTGTGTGTGTGAATGTTTTAAGATGTTTTTTTCTTTTCACTTGCTGTGAACTTTATGAACTCTCGTTCTCTCACTTTTTCTCTCATATTTTTTAAGAAATTCATTTCAAATTATATTCTCATAGTCTTCGTAACTTGAAATGGTTTCTGGCAGTATAGCTGTGTATAAATATGAACAAAGAAGAAGAAACTGCCATTAGAGGAGAAACCTTAAACTTTTTCAAAGTTTTCTTTTCTTTTTTTGTTTTATTCATAATTATTCGTGTTTCCATATACCAACCCTATACCCATCTCTTCTAAATACTTTCTTGACTTGCCTTATCTATCATTGCCTTAATAATACAACAACAAAAAAAAACCTTTGTCAAATTAATTACTCAAAACTTTGTTACTCTACATTGCCTTATTAAAGATTTTGTCATATAAATTTCGAACATGGTGTTTCCTAAAGAAAATTTGACTTAATGACTGTTGGTTAGTCTTGGTTTGAGTTTGACTTTTGCAAGAGAGAGAAAGAGTGGTTAGAAGTTTTGATATTTTATGAGAATTGATGTGAAAATTTTACCAACTAAAAGGACTTTAATATACCTACAAGTTCTAGAGTCGAACAATTTGAAATTACTACATTCTGTATGGAAAACTTATGTTTCTCATAAATTTTTCATTTAATATCATATGGTTTGAGTATACAAAGTAGGTCTTAGGTATATATTTAAATATTTGATGTAATAGTTGTATAAGCCGCAGCATAATTTCAATCTATGATAATATTTCAAGAGCTATATATATGGAAGGTATTTGGTATAAAGTGTCGTGATGTGGTTAATTTTAGGATAAATGCTACGTCAATGATGGGGTGGCAATGTTGTGTTTTGGAAAATGGCTGTCATAGTTGGTATTACATATTAAATTTTATTGATGCCAAATTTACATAGTAAATTACAAATTTAATGATTAAAGTCATAGTGGGATGTATTAATTGGGATTTAAAAAAATTACAAAGATGCTATGTCCTCTAAAAGTTGAAAACAACTTCTATATATGTATTTTTTGGAGAATTCCTCTTCCTCTATAAAAAGCTGAAGTATTTTAAACAGAATCCACAACAGAGAGACGAAAGATGATAGAAACTTTTACATAACTTGAATTCCGTCGCAATGTTTTGCGTTTTTTGTTGCTTTTATTGATATTTTTGTAAGCGATGTTCTATCAAACTATACAGATGGGTCGAAAACAAAAGAAGGGGTTGGTGGGGGTGTGTACTCCGAACGACTGAAATTAAGTCTCTCTTTCCGCCTTCCCAATCATTGCAGCGTGTTCCAGGCGGAACTTTTGGCGATAAAAGAAGTCTTGTCCTGGCTTAAAGAAAACGTGATATCAACATCTGATATCCGTATTTTCTCAGACAGTCAGGCCGCTATCAAATCTCTGGACTCTGTCTCTACAAACTCTATAACAGTCCATAACTGTCGATCATCTCTAATGGAGATGGCACAACAGTTTAATATTCACCTTTGCTGGGTGCCGGGCCATAGAGACATTCCAGGTAACTGCAAGGCTGATCAACTCGCCACGAACGGTACAGTACAGCCCATCCTACCACGTTTGGCACGTACTGGCATACCAATCGCTACCTGTAAACTGTTGCTAATGCAAGACGCTGTGAGGAGGGCAGGCACCAGGAGGAACAACATCACCACGTGTCAAGTCACAAAAAACATCTGGCCAACACTGGATTTAAAACGTTCAAGGTGCTTGCTCTCTCTAAGCAGATCGCATATAAGCTCGATAATAGGTGTCATAACCGGACACTGTCTAATAGGAAAGCACGCCACGAGATTAGGCGTATTCTCAAATGACTTCTGCAGAAGCTGTATGGACGAGGAAGAGGAAGAAACAGTTCTTCATCTTCTCTGCACATGCCCTGCTCTGGCTCGAAAACGCAAGAATTACCTAGGAGAATTCTTCTTTAACGATCTAAACGATCTAAACCACATCAGCATAATCAGCCTATCACGTTTCGTAAGGGACTCAAACGGGTTCCATTGAGCTTAGGAGGAAGCCTCAAGATTCATGTGGTATCACAATGGGCCAGAAAACTGGCCTAAGTGTGTCCGTTTTCATCTAGGACAGCCACTATAACCTAACCTAACCTATCAAACTAACCAGTTTCTTTCCACCCCTTCAAAATTCTGGTACTAGAAATTCCCATCTGTCGTATTGTCAGGTAAAGATATTCTGTTCTCAGTTGCACATCAAGAATGTGGAATGCTTTATCCAACTTCATTTTTTCCTCCCCTTTTGATATTTATTCATAAAATTTAAACCCAATGTGCACCGGCATGAGGCAACTTTCAACTTCATCCCCATTCTGCGAAGCTGTTTTTAGAACTATAATTGCAGAATTATTAACTTCCAATAGGAAGTTATTGTAATGGGTCAAATTGAAAATTTTGACATTTCTAGACGCTTTAAGGCCCCTAGAGTCGCAATAAAAGATTTTTAGAGAGATGTATGTGCGTGCGTGTGTACGTACGTTCGTACGTCCGTGCGTTCGCGACGTTTTTTTCGACATCCCTAGCTCAAGAACCAGAAGAGATATCGACTTCAAATACATTTTTTTATACAGATAATAATGCAGAAAGATGCAGAAAGGGCTCTCAAGAAAATTGAGTGCGTGGTTTTTTTACCATAGCAGTTTAAAAAAAAAGGTGAACATTTTGGTTTACATTAAATATAACACGATCTAATATTGCTAGAGACTTGAATTAAATTTTATATTATATATTGTAAGGTGATACCAAACAAATATATTTTTGGAAAAAAATCCAATTAATGGTTTTTTTTTATAAATCAAAAAAAATTGAAAGAAAAAAATATTTGTCACCTCGAAAATTTTACGACTAAAATATGATTTCATCTCCAAAACAATTTTGTGCAACGAAGAATAATGTTTTTGACATCGGATAAAATTTTTAAAAAAATCTAATTGACAGTTTTTTTATAAAAAATAAAAACCTAAGAAAAACATTACTCAAAGTTGGTAAAAATTGAATTTAGATTTAAATATCTTTTCGAAAATTTGAGTTATTGGACTCCAACTTATTTTATCTTATAAGAAATATTGTTTTCAACATTCGGTAAAAATTTTGAGAAAATCGAACTGACAGTTTTTTACAAAAAATAAAAACCTAAAAAAAAATTAACAAAAGTTGGTAAAAATTGATTTTTGACTTAAATATCTTTTTTAAAATTTGAAATATTGGCTTCAAACTAATTTTACTCACAGAAAATATAATTTTCAGTAAATTCTTCATTAAAATCCAAGAGTCAGTTTTTTCATTAAAAAAAATATCTACAAAAAATAGTACGCAAATTTGGTAAAAAATGATGTTTAGTTCTCGATATTGACTTCAAATTCATTTCATTCATCCAATTTATATTTGTTTATTTAAGAAATAAAATCTTTTAAGAAATTCTATTAAAATTGGTAAAAATTGGTTTTCGACTAAAAATCTCATTAACAAAAACTGATTTTGAAATCAAACTATTTCCTTATTTGCAAAATATTGTTGGTAATTTTAAAATTTGTAACAAACAAAACACGAAACTCTACAAACCTTTAAGCAAGACAAATCTACTGGCGGGATGGGAAGTTATCAGTGTGGGTCGCATCCCAGCCTCTTTTTTTTATTACTGTTGCTGTAGCTTTTAAGCCCTCTTTCTATGTTAGATATTAAAATTTTTACTATATAAAAACATCCTTGCTATTTTTTTAATTGTGCAGTTAACTGTACTTAATATGCTTATTTATGGGCATATTTTTGTTTAAAAAAGAGGCCAAGTTCCTCCCACTTACACTTACGCTATTTCAAAAATAAATCCTTGAAATGAACTTGGTGGTGGTGGTGCGGTGCCACAGCATATCAAAAACAAAGGCCTAAGGCTATCAATATATAATTATGTATTATATACATATCAATTGATAAATAAATATTTATTTGTTTCATGAGAAATAATTAGAGTACGCATTTCTTAACTTTAAGATTTTAATTTTATATCTTGGTGGTGCCTTATAATTATATATGAAAGTAAACCGCATTTACAAGTCTAACTAAATTAGAGGAACTTCTATTTAAAGCTAAACCAATATCAGAAACATGCTATTTAAAAATTCAGTTCATATTATATTTATTTAATTTGTAAGGTTTTTTAAAAATTTCCGGATTCTTTGAGTAACATAGTCCGTTAGGCGCCAGTTATAGCTATCATTGGTTTTCATCATTGAAAACAAACATTGGAATTTTTTTGGCAGGTCGTTTATAGCTATCATTAGAAATTTCTGTCATTGAAAAAAATGTCCTGATTGAAATCCACCGAAAAATTTTTACTGACAGAAATCTGTCATTGGAATTGTGTGAAATTGGAACACAAATCAGTGGAACGATTCGTTTCACTTTTGAACATAAAATTATGAGCTCTTCAGGAAAATGGATTTCCGTCCGGAAAATAGAAAAATACATTTTTAGAGAAAAATAAATGCGTAATTACACTTTTTTTTCTCAAAAAAAAAATTCTTTGTGTGATTTCCGATCGATCAGTATATAATTTTCATTTCTAATCAAAGGGAAACACCGTCAAATATCGATTCAAAAATTTTTCCGGATCGATTTCAATGATAGCTATAACTGGCCCCTTACTGCTCGCAGCTTTAAATTGGCAGGTTTACATCGCCAAGACGGCTAGGCTAATTCAATTGATACAATTATTTTTGAATTTTGGGCACTTAAGACTATATGCACATTCTGCATAAAACCAGAGATGGTCTAAGTCCATGTGTTCAGTTTCAGTTTAAAAAGACGGTTAACATACATAGTTCTTCTATTAGCCTTAATTTTAAACTCAATTTTACGCACCAAGCAGTTAGCCTCTGTGAATGGATCTGATTTTTGAAAATAACCTGCAGGCTTTCCGAGCTCCAAATGCAGCAACTTTGTTTGTTATGTTTGTTAGCTTAGTCGCCGAAAAGTCCGTAATGTCTTCTGCTTACACTCTAATCTACAGCAGCTACATTCGCGTCTGTTATAATTTTGTCCATTAGCATTTCAAAACAACTTCTTTTCAAAAAAAAACGTAAAAAGCAATATCTTCCGAAGTTGTTTATGTTCATGAAAGACACATTCTATAAAGATTTTGAGCGGACAACAGCTCTCAGTTTCAAAATAATCCAACTTTGTAACATTAATTTCAAACCATTTAAAATGTCAAGGTCATCTTCTATATGCAACCTTATTACTTCCATAATAAAATAACATAAAGACGAGTTTTTAAAAACTGCTTAAAAATGTTCATTAAAGCTATCTGTATCTTAACCTAACATTTATAAATTTCAAGGGCTAAAGTGAAAACTATAGTTAATAGATTATTGTAAAACACTGTTGTTCAGCTAGATATGATCTAACAATTTAACTTGGACGACTTCCTACATATAAAAGCAGTCCTAGATTCCAACAGTTTTCTAAATATGCCATATTTAAGAGCTAAATTGCGTTAAAACGTAGCTTTTTCAAAAATAATATATTCAGTTCTTGTTGGAATTTCTAAAGATGCAACAATCTAGAAAATGAAAAAGTTTGTCAGAGAAATGTGATCTTTTTTTCGTAGGAACATAAAACTGAATCTGATATGAAGAATTGTAAGGCCCTTTTTTGTTTACGTATTTTTTCGAACTCGATTTTCAGGAGTCTATTTTTACTAACGTTATCAGGCTGGCTAACTCGTAAATTTCAGCTGATGGTAGAAGTCAAATTCTAAAACAAACATTGTTTTGCATGAAGCTTTTGAAAATACTTTGATCTTAAAGGAAACAGTAAAACTTAAAAATTGTAGAGAAAAAAGTGTTTTATTCTTTAATTTAAAAAAAGAGGTGCATTTAAGTACATATGGTTGATTATACAAAAGTTGGGTAACTCGATGTCATCAACCAATATATACAAAGTCTTATTATATTTTATTGAGATTGCAATTTAGTTTAAAACAATGGAAATACCTTTATTTAGTCACCCAATTTCAGTTCTTCATTTTGAATACAAATTATTAAAAAAACACAATTAGTTCTTAAAACGTCAGTCCTCTGGCATGTCACAACCCTGAAAACCAACCATTAAGTGATGAGAAAACTTATTAATTTAATACAATTTGCGATATATATATGTAGTTTAATATATACTACAACTTTCATAATGCAGTGTTCTCCACTTTATTTAAAAAAATAAGAAATTTTGTGTTCAGTTTCATTCGTCAGTCCCTTGTGCGTTATTTAAATTTGAAATTCGTGCGAAATATCGCCGACTCACTGTCAAATCGCACTTTGAATTTTAATGTTGGTAATGAAGTTAGTTGCGGGTTGCACAATTTGACGCCCATCATATCTGTAAAAGAGTTTGGGTTATGTTTGTTTCTGTACACGTGCTAAGCCAGTCAACAGGTTAGTTTTATGGTGAGTCGTTTTTTTTTGGTTAATCTAAAGTTTATTTTTATTTATTCGTGTTAGACTTTGATTTGTTAAAATGTAGTTTGTTGATATTTGAAATTACAAAAAAAACATTAAATAAATAAATTGGGTGGCGCAACAGTCCGTTGAGAACTAGGGCCTAGTGACTTACAACTCTCAACCATTCCTGTGTGCGAGTACTGTTGTCAGGGATGGAGGGGACCTACAGCTTAAGCCGATTCCGAACGGCAAATTTGAGAAAGCACTTTTCATGACAACAATTACTCTTGGCGAATTTGTCAATTCCTCGCAAGAGGCAGTACCCGTGAAAAAAACTTTAGATAGGCATAGGCAGGGATCGAACCCAAGACCTCTGGCATGACAGTCCAACGCACTAGCCATCATGCCACGGGTACAAAAAAAACATTAGTCCAGATTATAATCTCAAATTTCGTCTTTTTCGTTAGTCCTATGGCGTCAGTTCTGTGTCAGGTAAATTGTTATTGTTCTTCATTTCTTGATCATTAGTACTTTTAAGATGAATATTGTTAGATTTTGTTTATATTGTTTGTTGATTACTTTGAAATATTTAGTAAAACTATGTGAAAGTAGTAAAAGATAAGTGAATAACGTTACGTCAAATGTCAAAAGTTTGTTTTGAAAACTGATGTAGTATTTTCTCCTAGTATTACATATTAATAATTATTTTTAATTGTTACTAAGTGATTTTAAGTGATCATTATTAAATCCTAAGAGATTTTTACTAATTTGTATTAAATTTCATTATAATACTTTCAAAACTGTGTATACCCGTCAGTCCTCTGGCAGTCAAATTCTGAATTTTTTAAATATCTTACAATGTACTCAAAAAAAGTGACTGGGCCGATTGGGAACAATATATTAATTAGATTAGCTATCATATGTATACACCCGAATTTATAGAAGTTTGATTTAAAAACTATCGTAAACAAAATATCCTCAAAAGTTACCCAACTTTTGTATAATCACCCATATGTATTTTATCTAAAAATTAAATAAAAACAAATTAAGATTGACAAAAAAGTTGGGGAGAGACTTTAGTGTGGCACAAATAACACATTTCAATTTCAGAATCTCTTTTTACTTCAGTTATCGAGTGATTCAAAGCTTTTATATTAAATTAATAGATTTAATTATGTTTTAAAATTAGCCATTAGTTTAACGAAAGTGTCAGTTTTGGTGTTTTTGGGACATTCATTTTCTTGAAATTCGTGATTAAATCTCATTTTTAGATCATCCAAAGTAAATTTAAAAAGTAGATTTCTATATTTTTTTTAGTTTTAATTTTGATAAAAAAAAACACTTAAAGAAAGCCTTACACTATTTATATGCGTCAAAAAATATAAGTAAAATTGAAGACGAGTTTCAGGAATTTAATGCAACTAAATATCAAATTGGCGATCTCTTATTCAAGTTATCGTCTTAAGAACCTGAATATTTGCTCTTTCCCTCAAAAAACATCTTATACAAATTATTTTAAAGCATAACTTAAGTTTTTCTAAATTAAAAACTGTGTGAAAACAAAGATATTAGTTGTTTTTAACAACAAACTTTTTAGTGACTATCGTTAAATTTGTTAACAAATCTTTAGATGAAATCTGTACTTCTACAACTTAAGTTTATAAGCTTTATGACTTATTTTATCCACCTGTGCGATTGAAATAGATCTATATTTCCAATTCATACTATGTAGATAGTGCATTCCTCGGTTAAAAGTAGTACTTTTAAGCAGCAAAGTTTTAAGAAGTATAGTATACATTTTATTTAAATAATTAAAAATATGAAAATATATATGTATAAAAAGAGGCTGGGATGCGACCCACACTGAAAACTTCCCATCCCGTCTGTCGATTTGTCTTGCTTAAAATGTTTGTAGGTTTTCTTTTTGCTTAAAATGTTTGTAGGTTTTCGTGTTTTGTTAAAAAAGTCGTCCGTTGAATTATTTATAAAAAAAATTCAAAATAACAATATTTTGGGTATCATGAAATAGTTTGATTTCAAAATTTATTTTAGTTAACGAGATTTTCAGTTGAAAATCAATTTTTACCAATTTTATTAGCATTTCTTAAAAGTTTTTATTTCTTATATAAACAAATACAAATTGAATGAATGAAATTAATTTGAGGTCAATATTTTCTATTTTTCACGAAATATCGAGAACCGAACATTAATTTTTACCAATTTTGCGTACTATTTTTTGTAGATTTTATTTTTGTACGAAAAAACTGACTGTTGGATTTCCATAAAAAAATGTACTGAATGTCGAAAAAAATATTTTGTGTGAGATGAAAATTGTTTGAAGCCAATATTTTTAAATTTTGAAAATATATTTGAGTCGAAAATAAATTTTTACCAAGTTTAAGTATTGTTTTTTTTTTTAGATTTTTATATTTGTAAAAAAATTGTCAATTCAATTTTGTTGTCAAAATATTTGTTATAAGATAAAATTAATTTTAAGCCAATATCTCAAATTTTTGAAAAGATATTTGAGTAGAAAATCAATTTTTACCAACTTTGAGTAATATCTTTTTTATGTTTTTATTTTTTATAAAAAAAACTGTCAATTCGATTTTTTTCAAAATTTTACCAGATTAAAAACTTTATTCTTCGTTGCACAAAATTATTTTGGAACGTACGGACGTACAAACGTACGTACACACGCACACGAACAGACATCTCTCTAAAATCTTTTATTTCGACTCTAGGAGCCTCGAAGCGTCGAGAAATGTTAAAATTTTCAATTCGACAAATCGGACCGATTACAATAACTTCTTATGGGAAGTTAAAAATGAATGCAATACGCTAAGTTTTGAATTCAAGGAAATTTCTACGGAATTAAAAACAAATAATCTTCCAGCGGGGGTCATGACCCCTACGTCAGTCGAACACAATCAAAATATAATTATAAAAAGAATAGATTTATAGACAATGATTCTAGTGAAAGATTTTAAAAATTTTCATTTCGTTAGATATTTTTCAGTCTTAAAGGTCAGGAGGGGTATAATTTCAAAACTCTTCTATTCCACTTTTTTTCAAAAATGAGTTGAGAAAGTGTTCTTTAGAAGAGCCTTCGTCTATGTATTTAGCTAAAATTTATCAAAACTTGTTACTTCCTATACTTTTGATTACTCAAAAAGTGAAGTTTTTTTCAAAACTACACTATTCCACTCAGTCGTTTAATTCAAAACTCATTTATTCCTATGCAAACCAAAATCCGCACCAAAATTCTTCTTTTCCTATGCAAATCATAGTAGCCGCTTTCAAAACTCTTGTATTCCAATGACATTAAAAAGCCGGGAATCTTTGTTGTTTTGAGAGCATTCATGGGTTAAACTATTTAGTGTTGCAATAATTCTTGTTAGGAAAACATCTTTAGTAAGTTCGCAGATAAAATAATGTTTTATAAGTAGATTTATATTTAATAATTAAATATATTGTATTTATAGATCATGAAAAAAAGTTTACTTTCTTTTCAAAACTCCTCTATTCCTAAATAGGTTGAATCAAAAAGTTAACTTTCTTTTCAAAACTCATCTATTCCTAAATAGGTTGAATCAAAACTCAACTATTCCAATCGTAATTTTCAAAACTCTTCTTTTCCAAATTAAATTGAATTTTTATAATTTTTAGATTCATCTTATAGGTTCAAAACCAAAAGAAATAGATAAAGATCATTCCAAACTTTAAATTTAGCTTTTCGACCAATCGCTAATGTCATTTTAGCAGCTTTTAACAGTTTTTTTCGTTTTACTTAAAATTCTCAAAATTGGAAAAGAAGAGTTTTGAAATTATACCCCTCAATAGTATACAACTTATAAATTTTTCAATTTAAAATAAAAAGTTGAAAGATATATTTTACGAACGTCTTGACTTGAATCATCATATTTGACATTAAAGCAATTATTCTTTTGAAGAGTTTTACGCCTAGTCTGTTACAAGCCAGAAAGTCTGTTACAAGCACTTTAAGACAAGACCTATATATTTATATGCATTAATTGTTGTTTCATTTGATTAGCAATAATATAAGTTTGACTAAAAAGTATTTTCACTCAGTATGACCGAACTGCAGCTTAAAAGCCAGCCCTTAAACGTTGTAGCCATGTACTTATAGTTGTACGTACTATTTCTACTGATATTTTTGACACTGCTTTCTCTAACTCTATCTTATAAATTAAAAAATTACTGTAAAAAGTCTTTAAGAAAAGCTCGCCAAGCTTAAAATTCTCTAACATCTACGATATTAACGCTAATACACTTTTGTGTTGTCTTGACTTTGTTTGTCTCACCAGAATCCTGTAGAAGAATACATCTATCTCAATTGAAAACGGTATTTTTTTTAACCTTTTACCAAAATCCCCTACTATACCTCTAAGATGCGACACTTTTAAATGAGACTTTCATTCAAACCACTACAGCAGCGTATAGTGATGATTACGTTTGACACTTAGAGAAACAATTTTAGTTTTATATAATGATGTCGCATAAATTTTATATTGCTTATATACAATAATTGTAAAGTGTTTTTTTTGTTTCAAACTTTCAACGGTAGAAATCCTTTCATTGGAAAAAAAGAATTATTTTATGCTTACGAGTATTTCTTGCGTGTCAAAGTAAAAGCCCTTTGATTATTTAAACAATAATATTTTAGAGTCGAGGTGTTAACAAAAGAGTTCTAGCCATTGAGTGTAAATTTTTCCTAATTAGCATTGAAATGGATAGGCTAAGTTATACAATTTTCAGGTTTTTAGTGGTTGGTATTCGTTCCCGGACTACTTTTATAAGCGTACAAATGTGGGCAGCGCGCAGGCGAGTATTTTTTGGGCTATGTCTATTCGTATAGACATAGCAAACTGGCAAAGAATACAATTATTGCCGAACTTCATGGTAACAGAAACGAAACTGAAACAAAATTGACATTTATTCATTGCTTATACCAATATAAATATTTAAAAAAATAAAAAAAAAAAACATATCATATCAAATAGTAAATGTTTTAAACAACAAGGCCTTGAAGTTTTATAAATTAATTTATTATAGGATTAGGTACATATTTTTTTGTTGCTGTCACTCAAAATAAAAGTCGAACAAGGAAAAGATTCTTTTAGAAGTTTACTTACTAAATATTTGCCCAAAATTTTAATAGACACGGGTGATTATATAAAAGTTGGGTAACTTTTGAGGATATTTTGTTTAAGATAGTTTTTAAATCAAACTTCTATAAATTCGGTTGTACATATACATATGATAGCTAATCTAATTAATATATTGTTCCCAATCGGGCCAGTCACTTTTTTGAGTACATTGTAAGATATTTAAAAATTTCAGAATTTGACTGCCAGAGGACTGACTGAGTATACACAGTTTTGAAAGTATTATAATGAAATTTAATACAAATTAGTAAAAATCTCTTAGGATTTAATAATGATCACTTAAAATCACTTAGTAACAATTAAAAATAATTATTAATATGTAATACTAGGAGAAAATACTACATCAGTTTTCAAAACAAACTTTTGACATTTGACGTAACGTTATTCACTTATCTTTTACTACTTTCACATAGTTTTACTAAATATTTCAAAGTAATCAACAAACAATATAAACAAAATCTAACAATATTCATATTAAAATTACTAATGATCAAGAAATGAAGAACAATGACAATTTACCTGACACAGGACTGACGCCATAGGACTGACGAAAAAGACGAAATTTGAGATTATAATCTGGACTAATGTTTTTTTTTGTAATTTCAAATATCAACAAACTATATTTTAACAAATCAAAGACTAATACGAATAAATAAAAATAAACTTTAGATTAACAAAAAAATAACGACTCACCATAAAACTGACGTGGTGACTGGCTATGCACGTGTATAGACAACAAACATAACCCAAACTCTGGTACATTTATGGTGGCCGTCAAATTGTGCGACCCGCAACTAACTTTATTACCAACATTAAAATTTAAAGTGGGATTTGACGTTGAGTCGGCGATATTTCGCACGAATTTTGAATTTAAATAACACACAAGGGACTGACGAATGAAACTGGACACAAAATTTCTTATTTTTTTTAAATAAAGTGGAGAACACTGCATTATGAAAGTTGTAGTATATATTAAACTATATACATCGCAGATTGTATAAATTTAATACGTTTTCTCAAATCAATGATAATGTTCAGTAGACAGTCACTTAATGGTTGGTTTTCAGGGTTGTGACATGCCAGAGGACTGACGTTTTAAGAACTAATTGTGTTTTTTTAATAATTTGTATTCTAAATGAAGAACTGAAATTGGGTGACTAAATAAAGGTCTTTCCATTGTTTTAAAATAAATTGCAATTTCAATAAAATATAATTTTTTTTTTTTTTTTTTTTTTTTTTTTTTTTTTTCCGCAGGAAGGTGAGAAATCTTCATGAGACACTATAAGCCCGGTGCTTATAGTAGTGTCAGATTTTTACTGACTAAAACTCACCTCCCTTATCTTCTATATTATTACTACAACTAAGCCCAGCTTAACAAGTAGTTTTAGCGTCATTTTGTTCGCGTTTTGTCAGGAAGCTCCCCAACGAGAGGACCTGAAGATTCCACAAAATTCGAGTGGAGAGATTAATTTGTTTGCGCTAGATCAGAAGGTCTTGTTCGGTGCAGACGCCGAAAAACGAACGCCTCGCTAACAGATTGTTGGATTAAGTTATTACTATGAGTTCTAAGTCGTGATCTTAGCTCTGTAGCAAATTTTTTAATTTCGTCTTCTACATATTTTATATTTAAATCTCTATGTAAGTCGCTATTTCTTACATACCATGGAGCATTTACTATTATTTTAAGTACTTTGTTTTGGTATGTTTGCAAAATTTGTATATTTCTTTCGTTGGTACAACCCCAAAGTTGTATACCGTACGTCCAAACTGGTTTCAGTACTTGCTTATAAATAAGAAGCTTGTTATAAACGCTTAGATTGGAATATCTTCCAATAAGCCATGTCAATTCGCGGAGTTTATTTTCGAGTTCATCGCGTTTCTTTTTTACATGAACTTTCCATTTAAGTTTCGCGTCTAGAGTCATGCCTAGATACTTCGCTTCATTAGCGTATGGAATTTGCACAGAATTTATATAAATAGGTAAGTTATATACTTTTTTATACGTAAAATTCGTGTGCGTCGATTTCGTTTCATTAAGAGCAATTCGCCATTTCTTTGTCCAATCTGAAATGCTATTTAATGCCTTTTGAAGCTTAGAGGTTGCCGTTTCTATTGAATCCGATATTGCGAGTACAGCTGTATCATCGGCAAAAGTGCCTAAAGTTGTGCCTTCTGTTTGGGGTATATCACGGGTATAAAGAACAAACAAAATCGGTCCAAGGACGCTACCCTGGGGAACCCCAGCGTTTATTTCTTTAAACTCCGAATACTCCGTTCCTTGCTTAACTCGAAAGAATCTATTTTCTAGGTACGATTCAAGAATGTTATATATTTGCTCTGGAAAGACTTTTAATTTATATTTTAGCCCGTCATGCCAAACTTTGTCAAAAGCTTGAGAAACGTCAAGAAATGCAGTTGAGCAAATCTTTTTTTCTTCAAATGCTTTTTCAATTTCGTTAGTTATTCGGTAAACCTGATCAATTGTCGAGTGATTATTCCGGAAACCGAATTGGTGGTCGGGAATTAAACGTTTTTCTTCAATAATTGGTAGCATTCGTTTAAGAAGCAATTTTTCAAATATTTTAGATATAATTGGTAAGAGAGAAATTGGTCTATACGATTTTTTCTCATTCGGTGGCTTACCCGGTTTGGGGATCATTATTACTTCGGCGGCTTTCCATTGCGTGGGTACGTAAGCAAGTCTTAAAGCAGCGTTAGTGAGCTGTAAGAGCTTAACCATTGCTTTTTTAGGCAACTCTTTGAGGACACGACCGTTAATCAGGTCGTAGCCAGGAGCTTTATTGTTTTTCTGCCGTTTTATTTCCTGGACAAGTTCAGTCAAAGTAATATTCCTGATAGAAAAATTTTCCGGCGCTGGTTGGAGCTCTCCGTCATTAGTCAGAAGCTCTTGACCATCGAAAGGTTTGAACGTTTCCTCAAGGTGCTTAGCAAATAAATCCGCCTTTTCCTTATCAGTTTTTGCCCATTCAGAATTATTTTTTCGAATAGGTGCCGACATTATTTGAGGCTTTTTAATACCTTTTATCGTCTTCCAAAGAGAATAATTTGTTTTTTTGTCTGCTGTTAGGCTTTCAAGATAGGCAGAATTCTCGCTGTTTTTAAAATCTCGTAACAAATTTTTAATCTTGTTTGATAAAAAGTTGACGACACTTTTATGCTGAGGAGCACGTGATTGCTGCCATACTTTTCGAGCTTTTCGTTTTTCGCGTATCAATTCTTTTATATCTTCTGGAATTTTTTCTTCGTATTGCCTTGACTTTTTACTACAGATCGGAGTATTATTCCAAGCTGCTTCCTGAACAATATTTATAAATTTTTCTGTTTCATCTTCTAACTCAAACGGAGTTTGCAAAGAGACGTTCAGTATAATTCTATTTTCGCAATCTTCTTTGAATTTATCCCAATTTGTGTTATTATTTGTTAAAATTAGGGGCTTTTCTTTTTCGATTACGTTACTGTTTATTGTTAAGATAACGGCCGAGTGATCCGTAGAAAAATCGAAGTTATCATCTACTGTCATATATTTTCTGTTCATTCCTCTTGCGATGAAAAAGTCAACAAGATCGGGTGTTTTCGCTGTATCGGTTGGCCAATACGTTGGTTTTCCTGATGAGAAAAATTCAACGTTACATTCAATACCCGCTTTGTAGAGTTGTCTACCCTTCGTCGAAATGCAACGTGATCCCCAAAATGAATGTTTCGAATTGAAGTCGCCGCCAATAATAAATTTTGGACCTAAAGCGTTGAAAAGATCTTTAAAATCGTTTTTGTCTATCTTGGACCGAGGAGGACAGTAAATAGACGCAATATTAAAAAATACGTGTCTAACTTTTATGTTAACGGAAGTAACTTGCATTGTATCGAGCTCGATATTTATCTCAAACGAATGATTGATATTTTCTCTGATAAATACGGAAGAACCACCCCTTGCTCTTTCGGATGGATGGCATGCGTGGTAAGCCGAATAACCTTTAATACTTAAATTTGAGTCTTTTTTCAAATGAGTTTCAGAGATCAAACAAATATCTATTCTTTCGTTAAGTAGAACCGTTTCTAGTTCTTCGATTTTTGCGGTAAGTCCGTTCGCGTTCCATGTTATTATTTTGAGTTGTTGAGACAACTGATCCATGTTTACGGTAAATTTGGTGTTTTAAGAGCCGCCGACTCAAATTTGTCCAATTTCTCAAGAATAATTGTGTTAATTCTCCCTTGTTCTTCTAATCGTTCAAGTATAAGGGAAAATACATTTTGAACGGAGTCAGGTTTAATAGTTTTAGGTTGTTCGGGCGCCGTGACTTGAGCGTACGTGTTCGTCTTTTTTGTTTTTATGTTTTCTGAGGGTAAAGCGTTTTCATTATTTTTCCCGTCCGTTTTACTCGACGCTTGAGTATTAGTCTTGGTTTTTAATTTTAATTCTTTGTTTTGCTTTGAGGTATTTTTTTTAGTTTTCTTACTAAATTCTTCGCGCCTCTTTAACATTTCCTTTGCGACCTCACAGCCACGGTAATTTGCTGGATGATTACCTTTGCAATTCGCGCATGTAGCCGGAGTTTCTTTTTTAAGACGGCATACATCAGTCATGTGCTTTCCCGCGCATTTAACGCAAACGGGGTCCTTCTGACAATAAGCTTTTGTATGGTTAAAACCTTGACATCGCTTGCACTGAGGAATAAGGCGTTTGTTCTTTCTTAGTGGTTCGATTTTTACAACAATATTCATTATAGTTTTAATATTATAAACATTGTCTACATTTTCATTTTTATCGAAACTTAGAATAAAAAGCGGAAGAGCGTGTTTTATATAAGCGGTTTCGATTCCTTTTTCTCGCTTCAAAAGATTTGTTGCGTCAAGAATCTTAAATCCTTTGGTTTTTAAGTCCGAAAGGATGTCTTCTTTTGAACAAGAGGGATGAAGTCCTCTAGCAACTACACGTAGAGGTCTTTCTTCTTTAATTGAATAGCTATACCATTCAATTTTTTCATCGCTGAGTTTTTTTGACAGTTTTCTATAAGAATCTGAATCATTTACGTTAATTTTCCACGTATTATTGTGAGTGGATGTAGCTTTGAAATTCTTTTGCGCCGTTTCTTTTAGAATAGGAAGAATTTTGTTATAATCCGCTTGACCAACGATGTTTATCGGTGGAGGAAGTTTCTTATTATAAAATATAATAACACTTTGTATATATTGGTTGATGACATCGAGTTACCCAACTTTTGTTTAATCACCCACACCTATATTTTTTCAATATTTCGATTTGTTGATGTAAAAGTTTTTGAAAAATGCACTTGCATCAAATATTAATTTTCCATTAATTTACCTCTAAGCATTTCTTAGTATCCTATACTTCCAAATTAAAAATCAATAAACACTCGAATAGAAGATGAAAACTGTGTTCAAATTTGAAAAAAGTCCCATCATAGAGTAAATTGAATAACATAGGCATAAGAAAACGAAAAACTTCCTTGCCCCTTCCCCTAAAGCAAAACAAAAAAAACTACCATTCTAATACTTATGTTCCAATGGAAAAGAAACCATGAGTAATTAGCGATAACATTTATTGCTAAAGTTTGTTTCTTGGTCTTATTTTAGGGGATGGTTCGTCTTGGTTTAAGCTATGAGAAATTAGTTTCTTCTTCCTCTCTCTCTCGTTCGAAATCAACAACCTCTAATGGCAAAAAATAGTCCTCTTTCTAAAAACCATTAAGGGAATCTATACCTATACAATACCGCCTTGTTATTGTTTAAGGCATAGTATAGCAAATTCAAATTTTGAAGGTTCTATGAAATGGCTCCAATTTGGTTTGTTCTTCCTTTGTTTTTGTTTTTAATATTTTTTTCGAGTACTTCTGCGGGTTGTCATAAAATTTATCAACAATTATACTCATTTTTATCTTCGAAAAGTTTTCTGAACTTTCTGACTTTTTGTGGTTAAGTTTTTCGTCGACTTCGTCTTCGTTGTTGCAAACACTTTTATATAATATTCTAAATGATTTGATACTCTTTTTTGTTTGTAGGGGAAAGGAAGATTGAAGGGAGTATAAAGGAAACGCAAAATAAAATATGTCTCCTTTATCGGGAAACCATAATATATGTAGTTGGTCTATATTTTCTCTTTAAGAAGAACGTTAACTGAAATCTTTATTTCTCCACTTTACTTTTTCGAAACTTTTCGTTTGATTTATTCAATAAGATTGTGGTTGTTAGATATATTGGAGAATTAATTGGTTACCAGACCATTAAAGTTTTCTGAGAAACGAGGCCCTAAATTTTGAGTATTATTGGATACTTCTTTCTATATGTCCTTTATATATAAAACATGCATATGTATCAGATGAATCAATAGTTAAGAGTCCCCATTTGATTAACTGAAACCCTCTTTAAAGGTCTTAAAGCCTTAAAGCTCAAAAGCCCTAATTTAAATATGTGTATATGCGAATGTTTTTTCGATTCATTACAAGGATATATAATTCGCTCAGTATGTGACATTTTCACATGCTCCCATATGTCGTCGTTTCGGTAGGGGTATAGTAAGGCATAAGGGAGGTAGTTCACACCAAAGCCTTAAGGACTATTTTACAGGCTGTATATAGAGTATAGACACATCACACATTGTGCCAAAAAGATCCCTTTCATGTTGTCATATCCCTAAATCCCTGCCTACCTAACTCCCACCCTCTATCGCCTCCTCTCAAAAACAAGCAGTATATTTTAATTCGTTAACAAATCTCAAGAAAACACACAACAGGCTTAACTCCTCTTAATACACAAAATAACACTTTTCCATGTCCGATAAATATGTAGGTAGGGCGTTGGGTAGGTATTATATATGTAGGTACGACCAACGCGACGACTATCGAGTATAGAGACGAAGAAGAAAACAAGTTATCTTGAGTGTGTGTCCCTGTCCAATCCACAACAATCCTATCCTATATCCTATATCCTGATCCTGATCCCGAACCCCATATATGCTGCTTGTCGACCCCATATGTGCGTGTTAAGCTTACTTTGAATCTATATTATAGGGAATAAAATCCGATTTGTTCTTGTTGTATGCGAGCTAATTTGCTAACGTGGCAATTTTACGATAGAAGCATCAAAATTTTGTCAACGCCTTTCCAACAGACTCACCTTATACTTTAAATACATTTTCTATTCTCCATTTTATTTTCCATACAGCAACTGTATGTTAGTTTGGTCCTTTAACAAGCGAACTTTATATCTATATCCTATCCTTTTTGTACCGATATGTGATAATGGCGAAGGGTGACCTTTTTTGGGGGTTGATGGCGCTGTTGTATGGCTGTTAGGTAGCTGGCTGGCTGTGGTCCAAACCATTTTAATAAATTAAATTCGTTAAACGAACATACCCACAGATTTAATAGCATTCCAATGCGTGTATTGTGTGAAGGAATACTAAATGTGTGCTTATAATATAGGGATACAGGCGGCGCGGCGGCGAGCTGAAGTATAATATCCCCAACATTATCCCAAATATAATCCTTTTAGTTAAGGGTTCTCTCCCTACTACTATATGAGAAAATACCATCATAAACTTATGCAGGGTGAGAAAATAACAATTTTCCACTAAGTCTCAAAAGAATGTGATTGTGAGACGTGCGTGTGATGCACGTGGCAAGCTATCGCTTTGTATGGAGGGGTCAATTTGTGTATAATCTTGGAAATAGAAAGTAAGTAGCTCGCTTATAGCCATTCCTATTGTTGTCATGCTAATTTTCTAGGTTCTTAAATAATTGTTCGTATTCTTTAATAACTTTGTTTTATGAACCTAGTATAATAATCTTTGAATTACTTTGGATTGTATGGGTTATGAGATTTTTAACACTTTGTTAACTGGTTTTTAGAGTGTTTTTGAAAAGTATGGGACTTATCAGCACAAAACTTTCAAAGCCATTATTAATAATTAGACGTCTCAAATATTTGTGTTATCTTTTTGCAAAAAAAAAAGAAGTTAAAACTCAATAAAGTTTTTGTTGTCATAACGGGCTTTTTGTTTAATCTATAGATCTGGATATTGGTTGGATCTCAACACTCAATATACAAAAACAACTTGGGATTTTGATGCTTGCTATCTGGATTTATGAATTTATTTTAATGACTTTAAACTTAGTCTTATGGTTTCTTCGTATGATGGGCAGCAGTGGTGAAATGTTTCAAATGGTTTCAAAACAAAAATAGCAGACTGAATTACTTGAAGTTTATTTTAATATTGAAAATTTAATTTCTAGATGTTTTTTCAAAAGTCGTTAAAAATTTCAAACAGTTATAGTTCATTACATTCTGAAACGTTGCATTTGAAGATTAAAAAATATGAAATAACCACTTATTCAAATCAAGTCCTGAACATGGTGATCAATTATATTTTTTTTTTTTTGAAAGCATCTCATAAGATCTTATTTCAAGGTTTCAGAAGCTACATATGTTTGCTAATCATTGAATTTAAACTATTCTTCGGTAAGCTTTATACAAAACTTAGACTTATTTTTAGCGTAGAAAATTTGGCGTGACGAGCTGGACGGGCTGTACAGCGACGTAGACTTAGCCAGAAGGGTAAAAGTCCAACGACTAAGATGGCTGGGTTACGTAGAACGCATGGAAACCAATGCTCCGGCCGGGAAAGTTTTCGAATCCACACCTTCAGGACAGCGCAGTAGAGGAAGGGGTATCTAAATATAAAGTCTTTAATGCAACAATAAATTCATGTTTGTGCTATGGTGCACAAGTTTTCGGTTTTTTGAACCTAGATGCTTTCGAGAGGCTGCAAAGGCACTTCTTTAAACGCTTGTTTCGTTTGCCTAACTCAACTTCAAATTACGCCATTTACGTAGAGTCAGGCATCACCCCTATTTATATAAAAAATTTAAAGGCTAATGCGGATTTTATTGTTCAGGTGATGAAAAGAAGAGAACTGTGCCTTCACAAAATAATTTTGAAAAAATTGCTGCAATCGAATGCATCTCCGTTTAAAGACTGGTACCAACTCGCAATAGCAACAGAATCTTCCCTCAGCCTTTCGGAAACCAATGTTGACGTCTGGCAAGCGCATTTCGCAGGTGTTATTGCTAAATTTGACCAAAAGTTGTATATAGAAAATCTTTTTGGTGCAACTTCTTCAGCATCTAGAAACGTTTATAGAAACTTAAATCATCAATTGAATTCAGACATGAACTACTTCAGAAATGATTACTCAGTTGCTCAGATAAGTATTAATTTTAAAGCCAGAGTCGAATTCTTAAACTTAAACTTTATACCACACCGAAGTGATTTGCCGCAGCTATGTGATCTGTGCAACAGAAGAGAAATCGAAGATATCTACCACTTTTTAGCTATTTGCCCAATTTTACAAGAAATTCGTAGATTACACTTTCGGAAAAGTATTTTAACAATGCAAGAATTTTACGAAATCCTAAATGGAGCACTAGGTTGGCTAAACTTATTCAAATTTTGTCGACAAGCTCCTAACTACCGGAACAGTTTTACTTATTAAATTAACTTTTAGCCTATCTCATTTTATGTTGCAAATCGTATAAAATTGTCTTTTTTGTGTTTCAAATCACGTAAGAATTGTCAAAACTTTGCTTTGAGTAAAGCCTACTATTCAAAAAATTGTATTATTTTTATAAATTGTAATTTTGTGTTTCAAATTACGTAAAAATTGTTCGAATTATTCTAATATTTTTATTTAAATAATTTTACATTTTCTTTTTAATTTATATATTTTTTTTATCACTTATGAAATGTCAATTCAGGCAGACGGAAGTCAATGCCATGTCCTTATTCTTAGGAAATTATATTGTAAAATCTTATGATGAAAAAAAAACCAATAAAGAATTTATCTATCTATCTATCTAGAGGAAGACCGCGAATCAGGTGGCGCGCACAAGTGGAAGGTGACCTCACCCAACTCGGAGCGCGAAACTGAGACATCTAGCTAGGGACCGAGCTAAATGGAGAAGTTTGTTGGGTGAGGCTCTAGTTCACACAGGACTGTAGCGTCACCTTAAGTAAGTAAGTAAGTAAGTAAGTTTGGCGTGAGGAGTTTAACAAAAATTAAGCATGTAGGTTGCAAACAAAAGATATAAATAGAATGTCATGATGAACTAAAGGGTGTTTAATTTTTAAGGGATGATGTTGATTTCGAATAAATTGGTTCAATTATATTCAGAACAATATATTAAAAAATGGCCGCCGCGAATTTAACCTCCATCTGATGCTAAAAATTTTCGATGACGGTGAGGTATAAATGAGGTTCTAATGGCGTTAAATTTCTAACCGAAAACGTCCAACGGTGTCAAATCACATATTGGCAGCCAATAGACTTCACCACCACGTGAGAATATATTGCCAATGAATTTTTGGTATTAAAGAGCCATCGTTTCTTTAGCAGTGCGGCAAGTGGAGTGGCACCATCCTGTTGAAACCACATATCGTTCACATCCATAACTTCCAATTCAGGCCATAAGAAGTTCGTTATCATCTCCAGATAGCGAACACAATTCACAGTAACTGCCTGCCTGGTCTCATTTTGGAAAGAATACAACCCAAGGATGACATTACCCCATTCACGGAACCAAACAGTCGCTCTTTGTGGGTGCATTGGTTTTACATCAATCATCTTGGATCATCATTCGTCAAAATGCCGCAATTGTGCTTATTGACGAATACACTGATGAGAAAATGTGCTGAATATGATTTTCTTCGAAAATAGATCATCCACTGTTGCCATTTCTTGCCGCCATTCTGACCTTTGACGACGCTTGAAATGGTCAAGAGGCTTTAGTTCTTGAGTCAATTGAACCTTAAAAGCATGTAAATGCAAGTTTTTATGCTTATGTTCATCAACGACGAGTTTGGGAGGTGCAATTGTTGTGCACGATGACGAGTTGAGGTGGACGGCTCTTCAGCCACACTATCACAATCAGCAGCAATATTTTCTGCAGTACGCGCTGTTCGAGTATAAGCTAGTGTTTCCACACCTTTTTCAGACCATTTAATTTTTGCATGATTTTTCCGATTAAAGACACACTTGGACGTTTAAATTGGCCGAACATGGAGAAAAAAACTTGTGGTTTAGGTTCACATTCAACGTCGGCCCTCAAAATTTAACCAACCTTTATATACCCCATGAATTTGATCATTGCTTTTGTTTTTATTTTAAAGCTATGTAACTGAAATGTCCTTTATTTAAGTCCACATTTTAAAAAATTTACAAAAAGTTCAGAAATACGCAATTTCAAGGAACGACTAAAGTTCACTTCGTGTCGCATGAATATGGACAAGCTTTTTTCGTTTTTTTTTCACAATATTTCTTAAAATCGTAGGTTTTTTGGAAAAACCCATAATATGGAATGAATGACATATTAAGTTTGAATTGCAAACAAAAAATTTGGATTAAGTTAATAAATACAAGTTTGTTTTAATGTGTGCTGCCTATCCTGATTTCTAAATTACTTCGGTATTGCCGTCCTCCTTCGTAGAATTTTCTTGAAGACCATCCCCACACAATTTCCATGATGTTCAGGTGAGGAGAATATAGGCGAAATGGTAATAGGTTCACATTTTGCCCCTGAATCCAGGATTTTGTTGTCCGTGCGGTATGTATTGGTGCATTATATTGTTGAAAAGTCCATCGTTGTCCACCAAATAATTCAGAAAACTTCGGAAAAGCTCGTTACACAATCGATTTTTAAGTGATTGCCGTCATTTTGGTGCTTTAAAAATTCAGTTCCACGGTCACCTAATAAGTGATTGCTCCCCATACCATTACACCGCCTCTTTTGATTCGAAAAAGACGACGGTATGCTAAGCTCGATTCCACCTGATGTGATTTGCTACTAAATTAAGGCGTTGGCTTATGCGTGCAGCATTCTAGGGTGGGTTTTTCTTCATTTTTTTGGTGTCGTATATAGTCTGCCTTTTGTATCACCGGAGCAACAGTCGATCTACTAGCATTTACCCCAGCTTCTGTCTCGATTTAACTAATAGAAAGCCTTGAATTTCAAGCAGCTCTCGCTATCGCCCGCCCTTCCTGAAATGATGTGGCTTTCTTGAATCTTCCTTTGTTATTTTTTCCATACCTCTTTGGGTCATTCAGGTGGTTGTATGTAACATTTGAACTTCTACTAATTTCGCAGGCTATTAAACGGATGGTTTTGCCGGGATACCGAGAAGCTCTAATTTGGCCTATTTCCTCCTAGACCCTTACCTTTACACTTACTTCTTGATTCTATCAAAATCAAATTAATTCTCGTACTTAACTTCCAAACAATCAGAGTATCCTTTTATGTGATTTAAATAGGTAAATTTAGATCTTGTCCCTATTCATGTGACACAAAAGAACAGGCAGGTAGCTACTTTTTATGACCTTCTTTTGAAAAACCCCAAAAAAACTTGTATTTATTAACTAACCCAACATTTTTGTTTGCAATATAAACTTAATACATAGTTTAACATTCCACATTTGGGTTTTTTTCTAAAAACATAAGGCTTTAAGAAATATCGGCAAATAAAAAACGAAAAAATCTTGTACCTATTCATGTGACACGAAGTGTATTTTTTAAACTTAACAATTGAAATCTTACAATAAAACTATTCGATAGGATCTCGGTTTATAGTTTAACATAGATTGATTGTATGATTATGACCAATTATCATATTTGTGGCAGCATGTTCTCGACAACTCGAGGAATCTCACCTTTAAGTTTTTCAATCTTGTCTTGAATTGCCATAAATGTCTTCTTTCAAATAACCTCTTCAAGAAATAACACCGTTCAGTTTCATGAGAAATGTTCAATATTTTTGCAGCGAACCTCTTTGTTGTCCTTTTTTTATTGATAACTTTTTTTTAACTGTCAAATGTCAAAAGATGGCAGTTTTTAAAGTTAACATTTAATAATGTTATTAACATTTTGTTAACGTTTTAGACAAATTAACGGACGGGATGGGAAGTTATCAGTGTGGTTCGCATCCTAGCTTCTTTTTAATATTTTGATTTAGATATGGTCTTTGTTAAAATTTTTTTTAAATTTATATTTTGAATTAATCTTGATAAAAAACAAATAATTTAACAATTTTATCAATTTTCAAATTGTTTTCAATTAATTTGTTTTTTTTTTTAACTTCCCATAGGAAGTTATTGTAATGGGTCCGATTTGTCAAATTGAAAATTTTGACATTTATCGACGTTTCAAGGTCCCTAGAGTCGATATAAAAGATTTTTAGAAAGATCACGGAAAGAATTCTTAGATCAGATCAAGAAAAATAAGCTACAAATCACGAATAATGAATCCAGTTTTGGGCCTTGGCTTCGAAATAAGTAAATTGCTACTTTTTGTTTGCAATTTCATAAAATGAGCAAAATGAAGATATTGACACTCAAAAATCATATTTCACTACATTTGAGTAGCAATAATTCGACCGAGGAAATCAAATATTTCAAACAGCGAATTGCAATTTGATATCAATTTGTATCAATTTAATGTTTGTTTTTATCGTGAATTTCAGCAGGAGTTTGTAGATTGAAATTGTTTTCTTGTAGATTATGATTCGTTTTTTTTAAATACCTACACACACAAGTGGCAAATTTCAACCCTTGTTTTCTTAGACTGCGACAATATACATTAGTTTGCAAATGACAACTAATGTTTTGCTACTTCTTTTTTTTAAATTGCAACTTTTGAGTTGTAATTTGAAACCGATTATTCTGCAGTTTGAAAATGACAGTCACAGTTTTGATACTTAGTTATCTTTAAATTGCAACTTTTGAGTCGTAATTTGAAACAGTTTCTGCAGCAATTTGTAGTTTTTAATTTAAAGATTAATTTACTTTCCATTTCCAAGCAATTATGTAGAGATTCAAGAACAATTTTTTGCAAAATCAACAATCTTCATTAGTGATTTACAACAAAAACTTATTCTAATAAATATGATTTAAAATCATGAAAAATATCTATAAACCAGCATAAGTGTTCATATATGCGTTTCGCCCCGATGCAATGGTTGGGCTCATCAGAAGATGACCATTACACCTTGTCTTGACGCATACTTTCCCGAATAAATCGAGAGCAACTGCGAATTATACAGGTGCTACAAGTCTTCAAAGAAGACAAACTGTAGCCACTTTCATTTCCCTGCTATGGGACTTTTTAAGAAGAAATATTCGACTGTTAACAGTCGAATTGTGTTTTCTGAACACCGCTTATTCTAATAAATATGATTGAAAATCATGAAAAATATAAACCAGCATAAGTGCATATTGCAGCTTGAATATTTATATTGTGATTATACTTTATTGATTTGAGAATTGAGAATGCTTAATTGCGACTCAAAAGTTGCAATTTACTTTGATTTCAACAAGCTCGAATTATAACTTTTGATAATAATTACCAAATTATAAAATTTTGTTTATTACGAAGATTTGAATGCTGAATTATGTAACTACAACTTTTTCATTCATTTTATAATAAAATCATCTTGATTTACTAAAAAAAAGGGTTTTCGTAAATTGCAACCTAAAATTTAGCAATTAGTGATTTTTCAATTCTCTCCGTGATGTCTGTGCGTGCGTGTGTGCGTACGTTCGTACGTTCGTACGTTCGTACGTTCGTACGTTCGTACGTTCGTACGTTCGTACGTTCGTACGTTCGTACTTTCGTACGTTCGTACGTCTGTACGTTCGCGACGTTTTTTTCGTCCTCCATAGCTCAAGAACCAGAAGAGATATCGACTTCAAATAAATTTTGTTATACAGATAATAAGGCAGAAATATGCAGAAAGGGCTTTCAACAAAATTGCGTGAGTGGTTTTTTTACCATAGCAGTTTAAAAAAAAAGTGAACATTTTGGTTAAACCTAAATATCTCATGAACTAATGACGCTAGGTACTTGAATTAAATTGTATAATATAAACATATATTGGAACTTGATACAAAACAATTATATTTTTGGAAAAAAAATCCAACTAACGGTATTTTTTATAAATCAAAAAAAACTGAACCAAAAAATGTGTAGCCTCGAAAATTTTACGACCAAAATATGATTTCATCTCCAAAATAATTTTGTGCAACGAAGAATAATGTTTTTGACATTTGATAAAATTTTGAGAAACATCTAATTGACAGTTTTTTCTTATAAAAAATAAAATCCTGAAAAAAACATTAATCATAGTTTGTAAATATTAAATTTCGACGCAAATATCTTTTCAAAAACTTGAGATTAAGGCTTTAAACTTTTTTTATATTATAAGAAATATTGTTTTCAACATTCTGAAAAATGTTGAGAAAAATCGAATTAACAGTTTAAAAAAAAAAATAGAAACCTTAAAAAAAATAATAAATGTTGGTGAAAATTAATTTTCGACTCAAATATCTTTTTAAAATTTTAAAATAATGGCTTCTAACTAATTTTAACTTATTACAAATATTGTTTTCAATATTAGGAAAAATTTTGAGAAAAATCGAATTAACAGTTTTTTACAAAAAATAAAAAACTTAAAAAAAATTTATAAAAGGTGGTAAAAATTGATTTTCGACTCAAATATCTTTTCAAAACTTTGAGACATTGGCTTTAAACTACTTTACTTTTTCAAAAAATACTGTTGTCAATTTTATTTATTTTTTTATTGTTGTCGAATTGACAGCTTTTGTACAAAAAATTAAAAACCTAAACAAAAATTTAACAAAAGTTGGTAAAAATTGATTTTCGATTTAAATATCTTTTCAAAAATTTGAGATAACGGCTTCTTACTAATTTTAACTTATAAGAAATATTGTTTTCAACATTCGTTAAAATTTTAAGAAAAATCGAATTGACAGTTTTTTTTACAAAAAATAAAAACCTAAAAAAAACAATACTAAAACTTGGTAGAAATTTACTTTCGACTCAAATAGCTTCTCAAAAATTACAAATATTTGCTTCAAACTTATTTTATTTTACAGAAAATATTGTTTTCGATATTCATATCATTCGATATATAAATCCAACAGTCCGTTTTTTCATAAAAAAAATAAAATCTACAAAAAATAGTACGTAAATTTGGTAAACATTGATACATATAGACAAACTTTTAAACAAGACAAATCGACAGACGAGATGGGAAGTTATCAGTGTGGGTCGCATCCAAACTTCTTTTTAATATTTTGATTTTTTAACATTTAGAGAAGATAATTGTCTTTGAGTAAATCAAATTTCCTTAAAATACCTTTTAGTGTACATTTTTGTTAAAATTTATATTTAAAATTAATCTTGATAAAAAACAAATAAGTTAACAATTTTATCAATTTTAAAATTGTTGTCAATTAATTTGTTTTTTTTTTTTTGTGTTTTTAAATGCAACATTTTAAGTTGCCGATCTCTGATAACTTTTATTTTAACAAACTGTAGTAACTTTAATCTATCTCCAGCCCCGCCATGAACATTTTAATAAAATAATAATACCTACAGAGCCCTGTCTAACCTTGTTTTGTTCATAAATTTAATATCTTAAAATCTGACAACGGTTGCACTTTGACCCACAATTACAAGATGAGAGATGATTGATATGATGATACTGATACCCTCAAATATCTATGATGATGAAATTCCATGTTTATTTTATTAAGAATTAAAAACAACAACAACAATAACTTACATCACTCCTTCGACGACGAGCTACGACGCACGACGGACAACGAGTTCTTTTGCTGTTTTAAGGTAAATATAGGTAAAGGTACATTTTATAGCGTTAAGTATAAATTTGAATAAAACAATGGGGGTGAAAGTTTTGTTGTTTGTTGGAAATTTACGGCCAAGCTGAGGTTATACCTTAATTAACTTCAACGGGCCCATTAAAAAGGACCAGGTAACTTGACACACTAAATACGATCTTGAAGATGGCGGATGCCCGACATTTTGTATGCCCAAAAAAACACATACCCGTTGGTAAAAGAGTATTGACGAAAATATCTTGTTGTTTTAGGATTTCAACATGAAAAACACAAAAGCCTTAAGTGGATATGTCCCGGATTGGCATGGCGTTGATATACGAGCGGGCTGGGCGTCTCGTTAAATCTTTTATGTATATAATTCTACCTTACCTATGCTATGCATGCCTGCTTAGATTTATATCACCTATTCCATAGAATTTTCCCATGCAGCTCATCTCGCATCTTACACCTCAATCTCAAGCTTAGGCATTGGCATTAACATCAGTATCAGTATCAGCATCAGCATCAGCGTCATATTCCATTCCAGTGAAGCCATCCAGAAGATTTTGATTGTCATTTTGTTAAGCTTCCTATTGTTTTATGTTGAGCCAAAGAACAAAGATGCTATGTGTACTTAAAATTCCCATACTGAGGTGTAATGAATGCTGAAGGCATATATAGATATTTTTTCTGATTCTTTTTCGCCTTGGTTGGGATGTTAAAACATCCAGGATACAAAGGACGACAACGTCGCACAAAGCAAAGGAGATTGTGTTAGCCTAGGGCGGATGGTGTGACGGCAATTTAACATGTTAATTAGGGCGCCCATGCAAATGAATGTCTTGTCGACGAACTACGACGACGACGACGTTGTCGTTGTCATTTTTGTCCATGTGTAACAGTATGTAGGCAATAGGCATATGCTATGCATATATGTAATATCATCATCGTGTTTCGTAGTGAAATGGTGATGTCCTTGTTGAGAAGAAGAAGACGACTACTATACGAGAATGGGAAGATAAATTTTCCTCTTCTTCGCCACCGCATCAAGAATGAGGAAATCTCGGTTCAGGAGCATATTTGTATTATGATTGTACACGCGCTTTGTTTATGCACATAAACCCAAACGCCTTTTACATATCTTATAACTGTGTAGTATGTACTGTACATATACGAGTAGATATATGATGTTTGGTTGGGTCTTCCTTAATGAAATGAATTAATGATAAAGCTGTAGAGCGCGTATAGGTATAGAGCATAGAAGCAGTTATATTCGTTATGCTCGTTCGTTTACATAGCCAAAGTTTGATGAACGTTGGCAGCTGTTTTCGCAGTCAAATTATATGCAAATGTAATGAGATGTAATGCTCCTGTTTCTGTTCCAGGGTCTCTAATGGGGGTTTGTTCTAAGTTATTTTTTGCCTCTTTCTCTTCCATTTTATCTGAGAATCGGCCCCCAGAAGCATCTCACGCCCGCCCACAACATAGTCCTTCATCAATTCGACATCGTATAACAAGTTTGTATACCAAACTCGTATAAATTTACTATACACAAAACACTGACTGGTGTAATTTTAACGGTTTCTATGTGGTTGCTTTGCTTCATTAAATCAATTCGAGAAAGTTGTGACTAATTATTTATTCAATGGTTCATTAGATTGATGTGAAGTTTATTTTTGTTTTTAATTTCTTTTTTTTTAAGGATGAAATTCGGATAAATTAGCCTAGATTGATGCCTCAGAAATGTTTGCTTTCTAGTATTCTTCTTTTTTTTCTATTTTTTGTTTTACTTTGTTTTGTTTTACGTTTTAGGTTTTTTTTCTGAAAACTTTAGTGTGGTTTTGTGTTATTTGAGAAAAAACATCAACGTTAGTTAATTATATCGGTTTTTATACCCGTACTTATTATCGGTGTTTAGCCCCAAGGGCAAAGTTACTTAAAACATCAATTTATATTTGAATTTTTCGTGTGGGAGAAATAAATTAAAATATTTTAGTATTTTGTGTTGATTTTTGGAAGACAAAAGGAAAACATAACAAGTCCCTTTAAGTTTAAATGAATGATAAATAAATAAATGGTTTTGTGAAGTCCTTTTAAATTCTATTGTTTATGGTTAGTATTAAAATAGACGTAATTTTTAAAAAAGTTAGTGATAATCAGATATAGTAAAGCTCATATTGATAAAAAAAAGATTTGATGTGAAGGCCTAGAATGCAATAGAAAGTTATTTTTGGATTAAACCGATAATGAAGGATTGGAGCAATGGCAGCGTGATTTTATTTGACCAAATTGGTTGTTTTAATCATCTTTGATACGTATGAGGTTATAGAGCCTTTCACTACTTAAAATATTCCAGAAGAAATGTCATGGTAACAAAAAAATTAGACATTCATATAGAAAATATATTGACAAATCTGAATTTTTGGTGGAAATATTTATTTATTCATCTTTAACATTTTCTAAAAAGAACTATTAATTTAGTGTGAAGCAAACAATTCTATGGCAGGTGGTGCGAGGAGTACCAATACCAATGCAATTTTTTTCTCGAAATTTGTAGTTATTTTTTGAAAAACTTTAGGGTACA
The DNA here is from genome assembly GCA_920104205.1 of Eupeodes latifasciatus. Taxonomy (NCBI): domain Eukaryota; kingdom Metazoa; phylum Arthropoda; class Insecta; order Diptera; family Syrphidae; genus Eupeodes; species Eupeodes latifasciatus. Next base: position 337,974,669 of record OV049924.1, on the reverse strand, counting down.
CATATTATAGCTAATGTAATTTTAAACACTTTACCTTTTTCCAAAATGTTTAGTTTTTTTTTCTAATTCAAGGGTTTAGGGTAGGTAGGTAGATAGATACGGTAGTCACAAGCAGCCCTTGCTACACGACTCAATTAGCGTTGGAAAGTGCCGTTCTGGTACCATAAACTCGTTTGGCCTATAAAATGGAAAATACAAATATAAAAAGATAATATTATAACGGATTTATATGTCTGGTGACTGGTACGCATATTGCAATGAACCTGGCTATATCATGTCTGGGTCTGCATAAAAGTTCAATAGAACGGTTTTTTGTTATAGAAAAGTCATATATTCATGTCCGTTAGACTGTTTTACCTGCGCTTGGTTTCTGCCAGAAAAATTGAGAAAATGTTGCCCTTTCTAGCTCCAAGAGGAATATTTACCCTTTCCGCAAGTGAGGTATGAAGTGCCCATCCTTGCCGGGTCAACCCATTTAAATAATTGCCACTATGACCTGCAACCCGAATAAGAGTGACAAGGAGGTTGATGTTGGCTGGGTAGTTAATCCCGACATTGTTGGACCAGTATAGAGGATGCTGTGGCCGAATTGATAGCCATAATGGCTATCTCTTGGTTTGAGATTGATTTGAGTATTTTGCATGTTTTCTCGATTGCCAGGTAATTTCGCCTTAAATACACTGGCACAATCAGGTAGCCGAAATGACTAAAAGACATTTAAGGGCTCAGAGAAGATTCCCGATTCAACTCTACACTCTATCTTTGACCTGTCATAAAGATAGTGGTATCGAAATTTTTCCTAACTATACCATCCTCCCAATCCTTTCTGGATGGAAAGATTACCTTAAAATGTTTTACTGTGATTGAAGGCAGGGGGCAGGGGTGCAGAAGCCGGTGTCCTATCCGTTGGAATCAGTTGGTTAGTGTTGCCATGCCCATAGGGTCTGGAAAACCAACAGTTTAATTCTTTAAGACTTAGCGCGCTACACGATACTAAATCTTTTATGTGTTGGTCTACTGGTAGGTGGTGCAGAATAACATTTAAGGCATCTGTTGGGTCCGGAGGGCCTCTGTAGTGCGTCGACACTATCTACTGTTTGAACTTTCCTTAATTTCTCGATATTGTATTTCTTGTTAAGCGCAAATCGCCCCGCTTTTTACTAAAAGGTTTTCTTCAAGCGTAAAAGCCAATCCAAGCCTTCTTAACCCGTCTTTCCATTTTCACTATCCAGTTTAGCTTGGGATCTATAATGACTCCTAGACACATACCTACATAGATATTCAAGAGCTTACTCTTACAAAAGATACATTTTCGTGGGGTGTCAATTCTGAGTAGACGATTATATTTTATACCAACATTTTTCAAGACTCTTGTCGGTTATATCAGCCATTGCCATTGTGTTAGAGTTTTAACACACAAAATATTTTTTATTTCTTATAAAAAATGCGTTTTTATATTCCAGTGATGTACGTCTAATGTTTTTAATGGAAATTGTATCGAACTGCATGAGATTTACAACCTCAGCAGTCGATGCTTCTAGAAATAAATAGAAGGTAAACAAAACGTATATAAATATATAGTAAATAACTTAACGAAGGTAAGGCGTTCGTTCTGCGAACGAAAGCCATTAAACGTTGTATAGTTTTTGTTCAGTCTTAATTCTTATTAGAAGTCGCAAGAAGGACGGTCGCAGGATTATAAATTTGAATAAAGATGGATAGTGTTTTTTTTTTATATATTTTTCCACTCTAAAAATTGTTGTGTCTTTCTTTTAATTCGGAAGGTTTCTTTTTATAAATGGTAAGCTAGGCTACGATGCAGAAATGTCAAAATATTCAGTTTAACTGCAGAACAGTTGGTAAGACTCCTGGTTAAAAGTCAAAATTTCAATATCTCATGCCTTTCGTTGTTATACCGATATTTTTTTAAACAACGTTCTTTAAAATTACTCATTAGCATTCCTCACGCTGTAGACTATTTAGCCGTTATACTCGCAATTTTAGGAATGCTCATCATTTTGGAACTACGGTCAAGTATGGAGATTGTTTTCTTAGCCGTACATCGAGAATGTGAATGCTTTACCGAACTCTGATTTTAATATCTCTTTCCCTATCTTCCTAGTGCTCACACGTTGTTTAAACGTTACACATGTTAAGGGTATTAATAACTATAAGCCTATATACCGATCGAATGTTTCTAAGAAAATTTAGCACTGAATGAAATCAATTTGAAGTCAATATCTTCATTTATTCACGAGATATTGAGAATAGAACAGCAATTTGTACCAATTTTAGGAACTGTTTTTTTTGTAGATATTAATTTTTATAAAAAACGTACGGACGAACGAATGTACATACACACGCACGCACAGACATCTATCTAAAAATCTAGGGACCTTGAAACGTCGAGAAATGTCAAAATTTTCAATTCGACAAATCGGACCGATTACGATAACTTCTTATGGGAAATTAAAAATGAAAATTAAGACATTTGAAGTGTCGACATTTTTTTCAAAGTCAGTTGACTTAATTTTTGTCATGAACTGTTGTACTGCGTTCATTCAATATTTGTTGGATTTGTAAGTAAACTTTAGTTTTAAAAAAAATATTGCCATGTCTCCAGAATCGAAATCATTTTATGAGAAATACAAATTGGATTGATCCATAAATCTCAAATTATGTATATGCACATTTCGTCAATTCGTGCCACATTGTATCTTTATCATCGCTAGTAAAACGGTATAACGTGCATTTATGATTTCATTAATTCCAGCTTTATCGTGCAACTATATATTATACATTTTAGATTCTTCTTGTTTTTAAAACAATTCTCATACCAAACAAAAATGAACACTAAAATGTAAAACGACAGTTACCTATAGATATAGAAGGATATATTTATCATAAAAGTTCATTTTTCGTCCTGTCAATAACTTCTTTTACGATATTTTCGAACTGGCGAAGATATTACCATCCTTTTCAAAAATAATAATAAACACAAAAGAAAAAGAATAAGAATGAAATTCCAAATGACAATGCATAAAAATACACGTCAATATATCCTTAAAACGAAGTTATATGGATCCTTAAAAATCCAAAGTGTATAAGAACGTATAAAAAATATTGAAATTGAAAGTGTAAATATCTCAAAAACACCCATTGGTAAAAAAAAAGAAAAAAGGTCAAAATGAAAGTCTGCAAATGGCATATTTGAGTTTTTGATTATATAAGTGGTTAGGTCTTAATATAATATACATAACATATATTTATTTTTATATTTTGTAGCTTGGTATAGGTAAAGAGTATTTAGATGCTTATAATAAGTTACTTATGGGTATATGTATGGAGGGATCATCATTATACATAATAATATTATTATGCTCTATAACATCATGAAAAAGAAATTAACCTATAAATATAATTTTGGTTGAGAACAGGAGCATGAATATTTTTCTTTTTTGAATAAATCCACTTCATTAACGAAGATTAATGATGATGTATGGGCAAATCATTATAAATAAATAGCATCGTTAACAGATTTAATATCATGTCTTAATGGCGCAAGTGTATACGTTTATACATTTGTGCTTAAACAGCATTCAAGGATCATTTGGTGCACAATTAGAGGTATGAGTGTTTAACTAGGTATTAAGAATTAATTTATTTGAAACGTCTATATATAATTTTCTAACATAAGTAGGTTTGTAATAAAAATACTTAAGAAATCGAAAATTTTCTTACAAATCACTGTGTTGTGGCTTGGAGGTTATATCCTTGAAAAAATTGAAGTACTTAAGGAAAGTTAAACCTTGAAAACAGAGAATAGATACATTATATATGTTATACTGAATCGAAGTAGATATTACGGTTTGTAGAATTGAAATCTGACAAATTAACTGAATTGGAGCTGAATATGTTTTCCATCTAAAAATTCGTTATTTTGAGGATCTTTTTTTGGCTCAAAGGCTACTGTTATTAAGGCAAACATAATGCACAAACGCTGACTTTCGAACCTTTCGAAGCTAACTCTAAAGTTGATGAACTTCTAAGCTCTCAAATTAAAAATCTAAAATTCGACTACTTGAGAATTTGAAAATATCCCTGGGATGCTTCAGATGTTTTTTTTTCATTATTTGTAATTTAATTTTGTAAAAATTTACTTTTTTTGCTCAATTCTTTAATTTTAATCACTCTTTCAATTGCAAAGGGTGGTTACATTTTAAGAGCCATTGCTATTTTTGAATAAAACACAAAACATTTAGGAAATTACTGTTATTTCTTTTTCTTAAGATAATATAGGTATGATTCGTTCATTTCTGTTTGTAACAAAATATCGGCCAAATAGCCGCAGCGATTTCGGCGGAAAACTTCCATCCGAAGGTCAAAATTTTCGATGACGCTTAGGCATACTTGAGGTTCTTTGCCGTTAATGTGCCGAATTATCTCATCCATTAGTTCTTGAATTGTTGCTGGCGTATTGACATTCAGTTGTGAACAAACAGCGATCATTACGATAAACATTAAACAGCTGGTTGTCAAACATTTCCGAACTGAAATGGTTCTCAGAGAGCCACGTTTCAGTTAGAGCAATTATATCAAATTGTTGAGAAGATGAGAAGAGAAGAATATCATTCATTTTCGTACGTAGTCCACAAACATTGTGGTAGAATATTAAAAATTGTGAGTTTTTTGATGGAAGAGGAGAAACAGGTAGATACTCGTTTGTATGTTGGGCATGGGCAGAGTTAAGTTGAGTGTTTATAAGATTATTGTTATTGTTTTCAGCTGTAATTGATTTTAAGTTGTTGTTTTTGCTTTTATGTGAGTTTGGTTTTTTGGAAAAGGAACAAATAACTTTACGCGAACAAATGCAGGCCATATTGAGGGAACCAAAACTTCACTCAATTTATTTTCAGGAACACTTAATTTAAAGTTAACAAACGGTAGTTCAGTCAATACTGCATCTTTTTTAATTAATTTGAAACATTTGATTAAATGAGCTGGAATATTTGTGGCATTGGCTACATATTCAATTATTGAATCAGGTTCAGTGTCATTCGAAAAACTTGATAAATGCACCCACTTATTACTAGGTATAACATTAAGTTTGCACTCAGAGTTTGTCATTGTACCATAGATGGGGGGAAGCATTAGAAACGGGGCCGCGAAGGGGATTTTTTTTGTTTTTCTTTTTATCGACCTTTGCGAGAGGAGAAGGAGATATATTAGAGTACACATTAGGAGATGGTGATGGATGAGTCAATGATTTTGTTAAATGATTCACTTCTTTTGATTCAAGATGAGCAGTAGAGACACTTTCAGTGACAACATCTGCACTTGCATTATTCAAATTGGAAGTCGATGGATTAGGATTAACAAGATAAGAAATTAATGAGTTGTTAGTGAGATCAGTTAATGATGATGATCCTTGATTTATAATTGGTTTCACATGAACACTTTGGGAGCATTTCAAATAATCATGTATGGAGCAAATTTCTCTCTTTAATTCTCGAACACACTGAGAAAGCTCCGTAAATCGAGTAAAAAAGTTTGAGAAATTTATGAGAGAACAAGTGTCACATTGCCAATTGAAATTCAATTTTAATAAAAAATTTGATTCTCCGGCAGAAATTCCAACACAATCTTTATGAAAATACTGTCCACAAAACAACCGACATATAATCAATTCTGATCGTTTCAATTTATCGTTGCACTTAGCACAAGTTTTCGACATTTTCATAAATTAATTGAAATTAGAATTAGTTGGAAATTGAAAAAAAAGATTGGAGAGAACAAAAGTACGTGTTGCTCAGACGACAATCGATTGAGATATGTATATATCATCTCGCAATACTAAACATCATTCACAGTAACTGTCTGACGGGGGTCATTTTGGAAAAAATACGGTCCGATGATGTCACCAGACCATAAACCCCACCAAATAGTAACTCGTTGTTGGTGCATTGGTTTTTCGACAATCATCTTGGATCATTTGCCCAAATGTGGCAATTCTAATTATTGACGAATCCACAGAGGTAAAAATGTTTCCTCATCAATGAAGATGATTTTCTTCGAAAACTGATCATCCATAGTTAGCATTATTTGCCATCAATCTGACCATTGACGTAGTTTGAAATGGTCAAGAGGCTTTAGTGCTTGAGTTAAATGCACCTTGTAAGCGTGAAAATGCAAGTCTTTATGCATAATGTTCATCAACGACGAGCGCGAGAAGTGCAATTGTTGTGCACGACGACGGGTGGAGGGTGCTGGCTTTTCAGCCACACTATCGTGAACAGCAGCAATATTTTCAAATATGTAACTTTCCATGGTTTAAATTGAAAATGTCAAATGAAATGCAGAAACAAACATTACTTTTAGGTGTGGTCAACATTTAACGTCGGCCCTTAAAATTTAACCACTCTTAATTTTGTATTCAAGCCGGACCGGACCGATTAAGATAATATTTTTGCTCTTCAACTTAAATTTTTCCGGAGTTATAAAAATCTGAAGTTGATTGACTCAAACGTTTGAAATGGTAATATGAAAACGTCAACTATGAGTGAATAAAAAAGAAACACCACGATTTGAAATTTTGTTCAAATTTCACTGAACCCAATCGACATTACTGTTTTCGAAACAGATGGCATCATTGGACATTATTCAATGAGAAATAAAGGAACAGATCTTATTACCTTCGACTAATATGTACTATCATCGGAATTCTTTTATACTTTCAGATGAAATGTTCATAAATTTCCAAAGTAAAGACATAAACTTTTTTTTTAACATAAAGCTTTAATTAATGTTGTATATACCTTGGGTGTTCTGTTTGTTGTTAAAAATTAAATTTGTAATTTATGTATTTCAGTATTTTATGTTGTCTTATTGGTTATCTCAGCGGGCCACCGCTAGAGCCATTTGGTCTTAAAGAATCCAAGTTCTTCTTCTTCTTTATTAACTTAACATAGGAAGTTATCGTAGCCGATCCGATTTGTCGAATTGAAAATTTTGACATTTCTCGACGTTTCAAGGTCCCTAGAGTCGAAATAAAAGATTTTTAGAAAGATGCCTGTGCGTGCGTGTGTACGTACGTTCGTACGTCCGTATGTCCGTATGTCCGTACGTTCACGACGTTTTTTCGTCGTCCATAGCTCAAGAATCAGTAGAGATATCGACTTCAAATAAATTTTATTATACAGATAATAATGCAGAAAGATGCAAAAAGGGCTCTCAAGAAAATTACATGGGTGTTTTTTTTTACAATAGCAGTTTAAAAAAAAGGAGACAATTTTGGTTAACACTAAATACCTATCTCACGAACCACTAACGCTAGATACTTGAATTAAATTTTATATTATATATTGTACCATGATACAAAACAAATATATTTTTGGAAAAAAATCTAATTAACGGTTTTTTTATAACGGTTTTTTTATAAATCAAAAAAAAAAAAAAAACAATATTTTTCACTTTGAAAATTTAACGAAAAAAAATGATTTTATCTCCAAAATAATTTTGTGCAACGAAGATCAACATCTGGTAAAATTTTGAGAAAAACCTAATAAAAAAACATTACTCAAAGTTGGTAAAAAATGATTTTCGACTAAATATCTTTTCAAAACTTTAAGATTATGGCTTACATCTTATTTTATCTTATAAAAAATATTATTTTCAATATTCGGAAAAATTTTGAAAAAAATCGAATTAACAGTTTTCTTGCAAAAAAAAAGGATTTTAATCCAATAACAATACTAAACTTTTTTAAAAATTTACTTTCGACTCAAATATCTATTCAAAATTCACAAATATTGGCTTCAAACGTATATATCTCACAGAAAATATTGTTTTCGACATTCTGTAAATTTTTTATAAAAATTCAACAGTCCGTTTTTTAATAGCAAAAATAAATTCTACAAAAAATAGTACGCAAAATTGGTAATAATGGTTTTCGATATTTCGTGAACAATAGAAGATATTGACTTCAAATTAATTTTAATTCATCCAATTTGTATTTGTTTATGTAAGAAATAAAAATTTTTAAGAAATGCTAATAAAATTAGTAAAAATTGTTTTTCGAATTAAAATCTCGTAAACAAAAATAGATTTTGAAATCAAACAATTTCATCATAATGCAAAATATTGTTGGCAATTTTAAAATTTTTAAGAATATTTCAACTGACAGCTTTTTCAACAAAACCCGAAAACCTACAAACCTTTAAAGCAAGACATATCGAGAGAGATGGGAAGTTATCAGTGTGGGTCGCATCACAGCCTCTTTTTTCATATTGAAATTACCTTAGCAGTACCTGTCGTAGATTAGTCATTTAAATATTGTTCATATTATCCAGTCAGCAACACTGCTCAAATCTGAAGTGGTACTCTGTAAGAAGAACAACAACAACAAAATTTGGTGACCATCATAGCACCAAGAGAAATGTAAACCCTTTTGGTGAGTGAGCCATATAAGTCTGATCCTTGGTGAGTCTGCCTATAAGCCTGTTTGTTACCCTCAAAACGCCACCGTGAGGTTAATTTTAAGGCACGATATTGTTGGGCTAGTACAGATGATAATGTACCATATTAATAGTTATCTTATCGGCCTGGTTAGATGTGTTTCGGACACTCTTCAAACATCGCAACAAAATATTAACATCTCCTTTTTGAAAGTTAAGTGACTGAGTATCGTGAGTTACAGTTGACCTTTGTGTTGTTCTTGGTCTTTCAAATGAGTCGACAAAGAGAAAGGGTTTTGCTTAATTTTCGTTAAGTTTCTAACATGGCCAATCCAATGCCATTATTATTGCTTTATATCAAGATCCACTCTTCATTAATGAGTCCTTTACCACTGCTCAACTTTTCTGTTGATTTGTAAATACCAACGCGTTAGGTGTTGAATTCGAAGAGCCTTAGCTTGGTGCGTAGCGATATTATGCTAGAACATTACATTAGTTGATATAATACTACCAAGTTATTTGAAATATTTCATTTTCTTGATGTTTTTCTGTCTCGCAGAAAATAAATTGCTGTTCATTCGTCTACCTTACTTACTTTTAAATATTCAAAGTAATTGAAGTGTTAAGCCTTTATTTTATAATAATTAAAATTAACTGGAATTTTCCGGACGAAATAAAATTCTTCTTTCCATGAAATGTTGTTGAATGCATTTAATTTCTAAGTACTCGCAGCTAACTACTTACTGAAAGACGACTAATTAATTTTTGCAAAGGCTCCATAAAATTTCACTTATAAAAAAAACTAGCATTTCTTAGAAAATAATTTTAGTATTTACGAGTATATTGAGGTAGGTATATTATGTTCTTGAGAAAATTTGTATATACATTCTTGCATCTTCTATGCAAACGAAAATACATAATAGGAAAAGGTAAAAGTAGGCGGTATTAGATTATAAGTGTTTGTTAAATTGAAAAAAAATTTAACATAACCATCTAAAGGCTTTTTTATTTTAAGGTTAAAAAGGCACAAGAAAGATTTTCTTATAAAAATAAAATTGCTAGAAAAAAAACAACCTCCCATCAGTTGTTTCCTTTTCGTGTGAAAAGGGTCTGAAATGTTATTTAATTGAAATTTTGAGTTCTATTTATTTCTACAAGAAAATAATCCCAAACTTCTTCTTATTCTTATTTATTCTTCTCTAAATAATATAAGTTTTAGGCGTGTAGAAAGAAGAAAATGTCCATTTAAAAAATGATGCAAATAAAATGAGAGAAAAATGTTCCTTGATGGATAAACAACCTAAAAACAGGATAAACACACACATATAGCTGGAAAACGAAAAGAATACGCATTTTTGTACGAACAATAACCATTTTTTACGGTGTCAGATGGCGTTGAATTGAAATTGAATCACGTAGAAATTTTTCTTCTTCCTACTTTTCTCCTTCTTCATTTTCTTGTTTCATTATTTTGTTTATTTCATTTCCTTAAGGATTGGAAATGGAAAACAAACCACCCACCAAATGGAGAGAACTCAAACTCCAACTGCCAGCCTCTTCAAACCTCTGCTCTCATTCTTCTTCGATGTTGTTTTCCCACTTTTCAAACCAAAAGGAAAAATTCGACAGAAAAAAAAAAACAATAAGCTTTCCATGCAAATTGTTAGGTGTCTGCTAGTAAATATTCGAGATAATGATAGAAAAAGTGAGAAAAACATGGCGGACGGAACATGAAGGAAACGGGTAAAGGGATATCTATTGCAAAGAAGAACAAAAAATAAAATAAGAAGAACATTTGTGTAAGAAGTGTTTGCAGGATGAATAAATCTCCTTGAAGATATCCTTAAGATTGCGATTGCTTGACTGCCCAAGCAAACGCAGATAATCCGCTCAGAAGGTGTGTAGTCGACATAGCTGATGGTTTTAAAGTTTATTTCACTTCTCCTGGATTTGTGCGGAGAATTAAAACTTTAACTCTCCTTCTGATTACACTGTGAGAGACCGACAACCGACGCACGCAAAGACGACGACAACGACTGCGGGACATAAATAACAACTAAACAAGGGCGATAGTAGATGGAGTGAATTTCTTCCATTTTATTTTTTAGAAAAAGATGTACATAGGTAAGGTAAGATATACCCTATTTGGTGATTCTTAGGGAAACTCATCTTGCAGAACTCTTAGACGAACCTTGAAGCTAAACGAAAATTTAATGACTACACTATACAACACATAGAATTAGTTTTAAGTAATTGACTTGAATACTTTATTTCATGGCTGATATTTTAAGGTACATAATAAGAGCTGCGAGTTTTTGTAAAAAATTTGCGAAAGGCCGATTTACCACACTGAGTCTGAGTGTTTTAAAAGTGAATCTTTAAAGCACACTTCAACGAGGACTTCTTCAAGGTTTATTTTAGACTAAAAATAAAGTCCTTGAGACGGAGTTTTGATGGGTCCCCAATAACACAAAATATCCTTGTTTGCGTGTTTTTGAAGATAAAATGCAAGAGTGAGGGAAACACGTGTTTATTATCTTCTGTTCGCTTATAGAATTTTCGCAAGTATAATTTTATTAATTCAATTATGTTAAGTATGTATGTTTTCCTAGATGATGGTTTACATATTAAATCACGTTCGAAGGCTGCACGTGGTTTTGGTTATTGTTAGAAGTTCCCTTATCTTTTGATTTGTGGGTATATTATATAAAGCAGCTTAAACGTATGTACTTATAGATTTTAGAATCAAAAACTTCTATTAGGAGGAAAAATAAAAAATTAAAAATGTTACTGATTAGTCTTAGAAGTCCTTTGGCTACTACAATTTCTATTTTTAATCTACCCAAATTTTCAAAAACTTATTTCAGTAATCATTTTTAGTAAAAAAAAATATTTGTTTGATCAATAAGTCACCACTAACCCAATTTTCGTACCAAAATACAACGTTTAATTCCAACTTTTTGAAAAAAAGTTTTCTTTCACGAGGTCAATCATTCTTGGGCTTTGAAAGTGAAGTAGATCATGCGAAGAACTTTTGTCTCAAAACAACCAAGGTGCTTTTATCCGTGTTTGTCATAGTCCATGCTTCTGCACCATATAGCAGAACGGGGATGATGGGAAAGGGCTTTACTACTTACCTGCTTTCTTAACCTAAAGAAACAGCGGTTAGCAAGAGTAACTCTTCATATGATCATAGCGCTTGTGTTGTTTTCTGTGTTCATATCGAAGCCTAGGTAGACAAAGTCCTAAATTGATTCAAAGTTACGTCTGTCGATGATGATGTTTTGACCGTGACGGCAGTGTTGTAGGTCCTTTCTCAACAACAGCATGTACTTTGCTTTGCCTTCATAATCCGTTAAACTCGTTTTTGCTGCCTCTGCCTCAATAATTACAAAAGCCCCATTGACATCACGCTGATTTCTTCCGATTATGTAAATGTAATCAGCATTATTATGCTAGGAATTGCACAGACTTTTGAAAGATAGTACCTTTAGTGTTGATGTGGGAGCTCTGCACTATTTTTTCAAGGACGGTGTTAAAGAAATCGCATAACAGTGCATTACATTGTCTAAAGCCTTTTTTACATCGAAAGTTTCTGTTAAGTTGTTTGTTACCTTTATGAAGCAGTGCGAATTCTACATGGTACTCCTGCACAAACGGACGAGTTTGGTAGAGATGTTTGAAACTAGACATCCTCGTCTCTGAGTATGTTGTAATATGCGGCCTTGAAATCGATAAGATGGTGGATGTCAATTTGATATTCTTTTGTTTTTTTCCAGGATCTTCCTTAATGTGAATATTTGAGCGTCTGTAGACTTTCCAGGTCTAAGACCACACTGCTAACGACCTATCAGGCTGTTGACGATGGGCTTTAGACGTTCACATACTACGGCAGAGAAGATTTTGAAAGCAATGTTAAGTAGACTGATGCCTCTATAGTTGGTGCGGTTTAGAGGGTCTCCTTTTTTTAGAATATGGCAAACAATACCAATATCTTACAGATAAGTTGGTGGGTGCTTATAACCAAATTATCTCCAGCTGCTTCGAAGAGCTTGGCTTGAAGAGTTATCTGCTAAAGGGGAGTTGTTGGACTTTAGCTTAGATATGGCAATGTTTACTTCGTCTTAGTCGGAAAGACGGGATTGTTGGTTTTTGTCGTCTATGTTGAATGGGTCATCCTGCCTGGCAGAGGAATTCGGTTCGTCGTCGCCGTTACACATACACCTGTTCATACAGCTTTCGAACTTCATTCCTGCTTTTGAACCTCTCAACATCTTCGACCGCACGCTTCTCATGCTCTCTCTTTTTCCTTCTGATAAGTCGGTATTAACCTCTTCTCTTCTGCTCATAGAGCAAGTGAGCAGCTCCCATCCTCCTATGCAGCGAAACTTTGCGTGCCTGTTGTTTGGCTGTTTTTGCCTGCCGACATTCCTCATCAAACCAGCATGAGTTCTCTGATTGCATATTGGCAATGTTACCACTGGTTCTCGATACATTGTTTTGGCGGCAAAGAACTTCGAGAGAAGTTATTTGTAACTCGGTCGGAGAAGAATTTGGCGATCTCTTGTAGCCATTCGACTTTGTATCTTCCCAAAGATGTTTTGCCTTTGGTCTGGAAAGCCGCAGTGCTAATAGTAGTGTTCCGAGTTGATGTAAGCTACTCGAAAAGTTTGGAAATCAATGATGCTGGAAGCATGTCTAGCGTCGATCGCAATATAGTCAGTCGGTTGATTGATCTGGAGAACTCCAAGTTCCTTTTTTGGATGTTAAGGGGTGCAAAATACTTTTTGGCTACCATGAAATTTAGTAACGCATCAAAATCGATGAGCATCAATCAGTTATCGGATTTATTAACTTCCCATAGGAAGTTATTGTAATGGGTCCGATTTGTCAAATTGAAAATTTTGACATTTCTCGACGTTTTAAGGTCCCTAGAGTCGAAATAAAAGATTTTTAAAAAGATGTCTGTGCGTGCGTGTGTACGTACGTCCGTACGTCCGTGCGTACGTATGTCCGTACGTTCGCGACGTTTTTTTCGTTGTTCATAGCTCAAGAACCAGAAGAGATATCGACTTCAAATAAATTTTGTTATACAGATAATAAGGCAGAAAGATGCAGAAAGGGCTCTCAAGAAAATTGCGTGGGTGGTTTTTTTACCATAGCAGTTTAAAAAAAAGGTGAACATTTTGGTTAACCCTAAATATCTCATGAACCAATGACGTTAGAGACTTGAATTAAATTTTATGTTATATATTGTAACGTGATACAAAACAGTTATATTTTTGGAAAAAAATTCAATTAACTGTTTTTTTTATAAATCAAAAAAACTGAAAAAAAAAATTTGTCACTTCGAAAATTTTACGACTAAAATATGATTTCATCTCCAAAACAATTTTGTGCAACGAAGAATAATGTTTTTGACATCTGATAAAATTTTGAGAAAAATCGAATTGACAGTTTTTTTACAAAAAATAATAACCTAAAAAAAAAATAAAAAAAAGTTGGTAAAAATTGAGTTTTGACTTAAATATCTTTTCAAGACTTTGAGATATTGGCTTTAAACTACTTTTATCTTTCAAAAAATATTGTTTTCAACATTCAGTAAAATTTTGAAAAAAATAGAATTGACAGTTTTTTTTACAAAAAATTAAAAACCGAAAAAAAAATTTAACAAAAGTTGGTAAAAATTGATTTTTGAGATTATGGCTTCTAACTAATTTTAACTTATAAGAAATATTGTTTTCAACATTAGGAAAAATTTTGAGAAAAATCGAATTGACAGTTTTTTTTACAAAAAATAAAAACCTAAACAAAAAAATTAATAAAAGTTGGTAAAAATTGATTTTCGGCTCAAATAGCTTTTCAAAAATTAAAAATATTGGCTTCAAACTTATTTTATTTCACAGAAAATATTGTTTTTTATATTCAGTAATTTTTTATAAAAATCCAACAGTCCGTTTTTTCATAAAAAAAATAAAATCTACAAAAAATAGAACGCAAATTTGGTAAGAATTGATACATTTAGACAAACTTTTAAGCAAGACAAATCGATAGACGGGATGGGAAGTTATCAGTGTGGGTCGCATCCCAGCCTCTTTTTTTTTTAAGATGTTACTGTGTTTTTTAGAGTAAATAAATCAAGCGAATAAATAAATAATAATAAATGAAACACAAAAATCCAGAAAATTTAATCTTTCATATTTTAATAAATGTAAAGAAATCTGGAATGCGACTTACAATATTATAACTTTCCTTTATTTCAGTTTTAAAAATTCCTTTTTTTTAAAAATCCAAATCGTGATTAAAGAAACTCGAAGAATACAATAATCAATAATTTAATAATTTAATTTTAAGGGGTTTTTGTGTTATTCAGGAAGTTAAATCAATTTATTGTGATAGCAAACAAAATATACAAAAATACAAATTAAACTATGAATTGCATTTTTCTTAAAATTTTCTAAAGTAAAGCAATATATACAATTATAAACAATAACGATAAATAAAATCTTCATTTCTAAGGACATTTTCAAAATATATTCAGACATATTTCATATTTTTTAATCACTTAAGAAATACTCTGATATAAGAAAAATGAAGGAAACCAACCTAATTCTTGTGTATATAAAAAATTAAGCCTTCCAAATTCTTCTTCCCTAAACAACACCCCATGCTTATTTCCTTGCACAAAATATGGCGCTCTTACAACATTAGTCTTGCATTTCATACAATCTATTTTCCAGCTTCATGATGTAAAAATATCATTTAAGAACATACCAAGCTACACTCCATGTAGCCTTCCATGTGTATATTTTTCATTAAAGAGACGAGGATTTAATCTCGTATATTTAGTCTTCCCTATTTCATCAAATGCTATGCGAAAGGACTCCTTTTTCAAACCGATTTAATTATACAGTTAAAAAACATTGCACACACATGATATTAGTAATGAAACTGAAAAATAATAACATGGCATCGACCCTTGTTTTCTTTTAAAAGAGAACAAGTGAATGAGCTTCCCCTTAGTTAGCTCTGTCGTAACGTCGTCGTCGGCGGCGGTAAGAGTGGTAACATAATAAAAAGAACTAAAACAATAGAATTAAATTTAAAAAACGAAAAAAAAATAATATTCCCTGCTGCCACATACAAGACAATATCATATAAAAGAAAATCTGCAACTGTTTTCGTTGTTGAACAAGGATTTATATCCTCTTAGTCAAACCACGTCATATAGTCCTCCCTCTAACATAACCTACTAGAATACCATCAGGCTTAGAGTTACACCAGCTAGCTCTCAGTCACATATGGAAAATGTAATTTAATTAAATTCACTTGATTCCCAGATTACAACAGTAGTAGTCGTCACATATATACACTCTTACATATTATATACATACCAAAAGTTGTGAAATATGTATACGTATGTGCAAAGAATATATTATAATAATATACATATAAGCTAAACACCTCCTGGGGCCTAACAACTAGGAGACAAAAAAAGTATTATAAGATAAAAGATACATTCCGCAGAATTATTTCCTATGAATAGCGATATCAAAACCTCTTCAGTTCCACAGCTACCACCTCTGTCGGAATTGGTTTATCGCTTTTCTTTTTTGTATTGTTGTTTTTGTTTCTTTGGATTTTCCTTGCCAAAAGGATCTTGTTCCAATGCTTTTCTTTTGGTTTCTTTTCCTATTTTATTTTATGTTGAGGAAGGTATTTTTGTCTCTGATATCAAATCAACATAGGAATTTTCAAAGAAATATAGATGTGTAAATAAGGATCTACCTTTCATGCATAAAAACACAGAAATTGTAATGTATCCTTTTATAAGAAAGACAAATTTTTCATGTCGGATATTGGAGTAGGGAATGGGGCGGGGACAGGGACAGGTATGTTATTTACCCCTTCCTGCTCTTAATGCGGAGGTTTTGCAATAACATCTATGCGATATGTTATTATTCGCATTTTTCCTCGAGGCTTAAGCAAAAAAAGGATATGGTTGATGGTGAAGGATACTAAAGAAGATATTACGCTTTTCAGCCTTGAGGAATCTTATAATGGGAACAAAAATAAAGGGTAGTAAAATAGGCATAGATTGAAATCAAAGTTATACACACTTAAAAATTACATATTTTTTCATAGTTTTAACGATCCGTTCATTATAAGGATGAAGTCATATCTGATCCAAAAACGGTTATTATTATAAATGTGTTAAAAAAGCCAATAAAAAGATCTTAGAGTACTAAATTGAATTTAATTTGATTTTGATTTAAAAAATATTTCGTTTATGCTAATTGATTTTTAACTTCCCGCATAGGAAGTAATTTTAATATGGGCCCGATTTGTCAAATTGAAAATTTTTACATTTCTCGACGTTTCAAGGCCCCTAGAGTCGAAATAAAAGATTTTTAGAAAGATGTCTGTGCGTGCGTGTGTACGTAAGTTCGTACGTTCGTACTCCCGTACGTTCGCGACGTTTTTTTCGTCTTCCATAGCTCAAGAACCAGAAGAGATATCGACTTCAAATAAGTTTTGTTATACAGAAAATAAGGCAGAAAAATGCAGAAGGGCTCTCAAGAAAATTGCGTGGGTGGTTTTTTTACCATAGCAGTTTTAAAAAAAAGGTGAAAATTTTGGTTAACCCTAAATATCTTACGAACCAAAAACGCTAGAGACTTGAACTAAATTTTATATAATATATTGTAACGTGATACCAAACAAGTATATTTTTGGAAAAAATCCAATTGACGGTTTTTTTATAAATCAAAAAAACTGAAAAAAAAAATTGTCACTTCGAAAATTTTACGAATACAAAATGATTTTATCACCCAAAACAATTTTGTGCAACGACAAATAGCATTTTCAACATCTGGTAAAATTTTGAGAAAAATTGAATTGACAGTTTTTTTTATAAAAAATAAAAACCTAAAAAAACATTACTCAAAGTTGGTAAAAATTGATTTTCGACTCAAATATCTTTTCAAAACTTTGAGATATTAGCTTTAAATTACTTTTATTTTTTAAAAAATATTGTTTTCAACATTTGGTAAAATTTTGAGAAAAATCGAATTGACAGTTTTTTTCAAAAAATAAAAACCTAAACCAAAAAATTAATAAAAGTTGGTAAAAATAGATTTTCGACTCAATTATCTTTTTAAAATTAAAAATAGTAGCTTCAAATTAATTTTATCTTATAAATAATATTGTTTCGAACATTCTATAAAATTTTGAGAAAAATCAAACTTACAGTTTTTTAACAAAAAATAAATACCTTATTACTAAAAGTTAGTAAAAATTGATTTACGACTCAAATATCTTTTTGAAATTTAAAAATATTGGCTTCGAACTGATTTTACTCACAGAAAATATAGTTTTCGATATTAAGTAAATTTTTTTATTAAATCCAACAGGCAGTTTTTTTATAAAAAAAAAAAATCTACGCAAATTTGGTAAAAATATGATGTTCAGTTCTCGATATCTCGTGAACAATAAAAGATATTGACTTCAAATTAGTTTAATTCATCCAATGTGAATTTGTTTATTTAAGAAATAAAAACTTTTAAGAAATGCTACTAAAATTGGTAAAAATTGGGTTTCGACTAAAAATCTCGTTAACAAAAATAGATTTTGAAATCAAACTATGTCATCTAATGCAAAATGTTGTTGATGATTTTAAAATTTTTTAGAATAATTTAATTGATAACTTTTTTAATAAAACACGACTCCCTGCAAGCCTTTTAAACGAGACAAATCGACAGACGGGATGGGAAGTTATCAGTGTGGGTCCCATCTCAGCCTCTTTTTTTAATAAAATATGGAGGGTTTATAAATGCATTATAACGAACAAAAATTTCGTGATTGATTTCAAGTCTTATTTGCCTCTATTTTATGAACTGTAACGATTTGACTGATTACATTCGCATTATATTGTAATAAACAATATTATATGACGTATATTCATACTACTAAACTAGCTGGCCGGGAACCGGACGTAGATGTTGTGGCTATTCATGTGGCACGCGAAGCTTAATTTCGAAACCTTTAGATATTTTTATCAGATATTTTTTCTTTTCATTATGGCAATGAATTTTATTTTTAGATTAGTAATAAATGAATAATTTATCGCATAATTATTGAAAACTTAATGAAACAATCTAAAGGTAAGTATACACGACAGTTTCCCTTCTATTATTGTAGATTTAATTCCACGGTGCTTGACTTTACTGAAACTAACCTTTAATAAAAATGATTTAAAATCATAAAAATCATGAAAATAAATAAACCAGCAAGTGTTGATATATGCGTTTCGCCCCGGCGTAAGGGTTGGGCTCATCAGAAGATGACCATTACACCTTGTCTTGACGCATATTTTCCCGAATTAATCGAGATACCATATAATCCGAGCTACATAAAGCAACTGTGAATAATATGGTTGCTACAAGTCTTTAGAGAAGATAAATTGTAGCTGTGTTTACCTTTAACCTACGTGGCACTATCTATTTGTGCCTTTCTGTCGATATTTACAAAATTTTAATAACAATATACACTGCCGGTCATAAGGTTAGAAGCAGGCATTTTCGAGAAGTAAAATTGATATTTCTCCCGTTACATGATGGATTAGAAAAAAAACGACTATGGTAAATGGGGGACTATTTTGTTAACAACAAAATATAGAATTTGGGTATAGGAAAGATTGAGCTTACGGAACTTTTACGACGAATTGTTAATTGAGTCAAAAATATGTGAAAATAAATCGGGTCATTAGATTGAAGAATGACCGCAAATGATTGGCGGAAGGTTATTTTTTTCCCACGAAAAAAATTAACCTAGATGGGCCAGATGGTTACAATTATTATTTCCATGACCTGAGGAGAGAGAAGTGATTTTTAAACCATCACCATAGCAAAGAAGGAGGCGTTATCGTCTGGGGCTCAATTTTATTGTATGGCGTTATAGACTTGGTAAGCCAAGATACCAAATGACTAGGAAAAGATAAAAAGCCTTGCTGGAATCAGTATTAACCTATATTAGCGAGCTTTTTGGACCAATTCCATGGATTTTTCGGCAGGAAAACGCTCCAATACTATGTGTGCCCGAGAGGTAAAATCCTTTATTGCGAACTAAAACTTCCACTTGCTGCCTTGGCCACAATATTCAGCGAACCTTAACATTATTGAAAATGTGTGGGGCTAGCTTACACGTTAGGTACGTGAGGAAGGGAAGGAATACGATGACAAGGGAGCGCTAATTCACGGTATCATATTGACCTGGACTGAGATTTCTCTGGTCTACTTGCAATCTCTTTAAAAATCCTTAAAAGATAGATTTTTTTGAAGTTATTATGAATGCTGGTGGTAGCACACATTATTAAAAATATAATGAAAGCTAAGCAAACATAACAAAATACAAATACTTGCATTTTATTTCCATTTATTTGGTGGGCTTCTAATCTAATGACCCGATTTATTTTCGCAAATTCTTGACTCAATTAACAATTTGCCATGAAAGTTCCGTAAGCTATAAATCTCTCCTTTACCCAAGTTTTATATTTTGTTTTTTAACGAAATAGTCCCTGATTTACCATAGTTGTTTTTTTTTCTAATCCATGATGTCAATATATTTCTTTTGTCTCAAGGTAGGTACTTGAGTCGAAAATTATTCCTAACCAGTTTTTATTTGTTTTTGGTAGGTATTTGGTTCTTTTTAAAAAAATAACTAAAAGTTAACAATATATTTGCGCATATGGTAAATTAAGTTTTATTTCAATATTTGTTTTTGTTTCCGGGATGCTTCAGTCGAAAACCATTTTTTTACCAATTCCTAGCAGCATTTCTTGAGGGATTTTAATTTCTTGTACAAACTATGATATTTAATTTATGTAAGAAAATCACTTTAAATAATAATTATATATAAAAAATTTTGAAAATAATAACTACATACATTATATTAACGAGACATTCGAGTTGAAAATCAAGTTTTACCAATTCTGTATGTATGAGTAGGTGTGGGTCCAGACTTTTAGTCAGGTGTGGGGGGGGGGTTTCTACTTACCACAAAATAGGATGCTCTTACAAAAGCGTCTTGCAAATGTAGCTGAAGAAAATTGAACTTTTATTTGAATTCAATAATAAATAAAGCATCAATGTAAACCGCTCATATCCGTGCCGTGATTGTAAACGCGTATGACTGTTATGCTGGGTTCAATCCCAGCCTGTGCCAACTAAAGATTTTTTCACTTGTACTGCCTCTTGATAGGAATTGACAAATCCACCGATTCTTGTCATGAAAAAAGCTTTCTCAAATTAGCCGTTTGGATTCGGTTTTAAACTGTAGGTCACCTCTATCCTTGACAACATTACTCGCACACAGGAATTGTTGAGAGTTATAAGTCACTAGGCCCTAGTTCTCAACGGACTGTGATAGTTTTTGTTTTTTCATTGATAGCTGTTTTTCAGCTATTCATGGTCTAAATAGCTCAAAAACTTTTTGCTTAGGGTACTGTCTTATAGGTTTGAATTAAATGTATTCAGCTTATAAAGGGGTCATACCGTATTGTATGTGAAAAAGAGGCTGAGATGGACCCACTCTGATAACTTCTCATCCTATCTGTCGATTTTTCTTGGTTAAAACATTAAAAAAATGAATAACAATATTTTGTGTGGTAAACGTAAATAAAACCGCGTATAAAATATTTCTTTTTTAATATAAATTTTGAACGCTGACATTAAGTTTAAAACACAACAACACAACGCGAATTGTTGCATGGTCATTTTCGACTACTTTTTGACACATATTTGGCGATATCTCAGCCATAACTTCACGAATGTTTGTTTTAAGTGCTGAAGAGTAAAAAGATTATCTGCATAAGAACGGTCTTTCACGTAGCCCACAAAAAAAAGTTCAGCGTTGTCAAATCTCATGATCTTGGTGGACAGTTGATATCGCTATGTTTCTTGCAATTAAGCCATATTTGTTTGAGTTGTGTGGCAAGTGACACCGTCTTGTTGAAACCACATATTCTCCTATTTGTATTCTTCCATAGCAGGCAACAAAAGTAGGTTATCATATAACCATAACGCTCCGAATTGACGGTGACAGCCGTTTCATCGTCATTTTCGAATAAATAAGGTCCAATCACACCTCCGGTCTAAAGAGCGCACCAAACAATGATTTTCGGTAGATGTAATGGCCTTTTTTCACTTACTTGAGGATTCTCCGAACCTAAGAATAGGAAAATTTTGTTTATAAACATCTTCAAATTCCTCCACAATTTTGACAATTGCTTGCGTAGTTGGACGATTATGTAAACCATAATCTTTTCTTAAATTATGTAAACCATAATCTTTTGTTAAATTATTCAATTTAACCTTATCAGCTGTATAACTAAAGGGAGGGGGATAATCACACCCATGACGACCGGCCCTTATTGACATACGTTGGTACGAACGTACATACATATATACTCATGCACACAAAAACATCTCTTGAAAATCCTAAGATAACAATTCTAGGGACCTGCAAACGTCCTAAAATGTAAAAAAGTTCAACTTGACAAATTCGACCGATTCTACCCTTGAGATGTTAAAAATTAAACTCTTTTAGAACTTTGCAATAGTTAAAATTTAAAATTACACTCACATTTTGATAATTTAAAATATATTTCGTTACTATTTTTCAGGAATAAAATTTATAGGCCATCCTATAATGAACATTTTTTACACTTGCTGCTTTTAATTGCTTCAAGAGTTATTTGTTTTAATACAAATATTTAAGCTTCAAAATTTAAATTAAAGTACCAAAGAAATTGAAAAAATTGAAACTAAAAAGCAATTAAAACACTCAAAGAATTACATTAGTGGAATTCAAGTATAACTTCAAGACCGTTATAACATTTAAAATGTTATAATGTTAGGTACGCTGAAATATTAACAACAAAGCATGTTAAAACACATTACATTTAGTCCGAAATACTACCCGAATGAGATAAATCACTCTTTTCTTTAAATTAATCAGAAAAATTTAGATTTTGAATAAAACAAATCTGTGATTTTGAAATTTTTTTTTTAATTTATAAAGGTAGAAAATTTCGTGAATTAATTAGAAAAATTCTCGAACATAATTGGTAACCCCATTATACTCTCTGAATATTTCATCTAATTAAATTCTAGAAAGTGTACGAGCAGGACCTTTCATTAATGGATAGAGTTCAGAAAAAAAAACATCTAAAAGACCTTTTCCTGGATTAAGTTTCACAACACCATCAGCAAGCATTTTGCTCCTCTACAGTTGATACTGATAGAGATATACGTTGGTATTATTTTTAAGTACTGCTTAAGGAGTTTTCTTGTTTTCGAAAAGCATATTTACTCATTTCTGATAAACTATTAAAAAAAATTAAAATAGGTATTGCTATTGTTAAATTTTATGTAAACAATTTTCTTAACCTTTTTCTTTTCTATAGAAATCCTAAAATCTCAAACTTCTTTAACGAAATGGTTTCCCGTTAAAGATCTTATATCAGGATTGTTACATCTCTTCTAATAACTCTTTAATTTAAAATTCGGATGTAATTTCCTTTTGTAGGGTCTGTTCCGGTCTTAAAATCCAACAGCCAGTTGCTTGCCGAGACATCGCTCGTCCTACGGCGAGACGCGACGCTTTTCTACAAACATTCACTTTAACATGCCATTTCGATTTCCTCGTCTCAATCCCTAATTAGTTTATCTATCTTAGCGCGCTTTTCTTCAATGTAACATTTGGTTTGGTTTTCCAAAGGCACTCATTCCCCAATTCTCAGAAAATTTGAATCAAGAAATTTGACTAAAAAAAAAATAACGACATTATGTTTTTATTCTCATTTCAATTTTATTTTCCTATTTATGCCCGAGGGATTGCCAAGCTCTTCCTATTCTTTAGTCCTTAGTCCTTAACAAAAGTAAAAAGGAAGACAGAAACGAACGAAAAATTCTAATCAGAATATATCGTGCAATTTAATTTCCAAAAAATAAAAAGAAAATACAACAATCTTTGAAAGAAGAAATTGAAGTTTAGGTTTTGATGTTAAACCAAAAAAAAAAGAAGAAATCTTCCCGAGTGGGTGTCGTCGTTTTTGTTGTGGGGGAATATAACGGTTATTATTTTTGCTAAACAAAAAAGTTGTTTTATTTCAAAAATTTGCGCGCAAAAGTACGTGGAATGAAGAGATAGAAAGGAAGAAGAAAGGTACAAGGACCTGTACCTAATTCTGTTTATATGCGCCTTTCATTTTCATGTTCGAGAATTCCAAATCGTAGATCTTTTGTCTTCATCTTTGTTATAATATTTCTAAGGCTCTCGAGCCTTTTTAGTTTGTGTGTATGTATTTTGATTTTGTTTTTATTAAGCATTTAATTTAGACAATTGCTTTTTCTATTGTAAGATGGTGTGTTGTGTCGTTTAAGGAAAAAATCTTGGAAAAAAGTCCTGAGATTTTCATTTTCTTTTTTCTATTTCTGTTTTTAATAGCTTACCTTACGTTACAATTACCTACTTTCATCGTCGTTGTCTCGGAATAAAAATAACAACAATATAAAGTTAAGGAAAAAGTTTTAATTAAACGGGAACACTGTTACTTTGAGTCTTATAAAGTACATGCAGAAGGAGATCATCCAAACGAGAAAGTTCGAGAGCATCAAGCAGGCAGCGAGCGATTCAAACTGCAAGGATGAGCCTTGTTATTTTTGCTAAATTTTATATATACGTAATATTATATCCTGTGATTGTGTGGGAAGGTTCGTATGTTAATTTAATAACACTCTGTGTCAGTTGATTAGGGTTAAACATCAGCAATAAACATTTTGCAGTTTTGTATTGCTGAACAAAAAAATACCACACTGACTTCACAGTGAATGAAAAAAAGCTTCGGTTAAAAATGTAAAAGTTTTGTATAATCCTTGGTTGAGACTTTTAGAAATATAAGAGGCAGAACATAGAAGACAAATGTTAGTAGAACTTGAATTTCAATTATTGACACCTGTTTTCCCAAACTGTAATTATTAAGGGCTTTTAAAGGTTTATCTCAGACTACTTTCTCAAAAACATAACTTCTATATCAAACACAATTTTTTGAATGATATCTGCTACCTTAAAGTATTTCGGTTTGATCCGCTACATAAGATTGTAATTTAATACTGTCTGATTTTTCTGACTGTAACTTTTTGGTGTTTTCTGCCTCAGACTATAATTCACAGTAATCTGCTTTTTTCAGACAAACTCGTTCTTTTTCTCCAAGAATTTAAAACTATTAATTGTTTTCTACATAAAACTTCTTATTCCTCGGATTCAAAATAAGAGTTGTTGGCATTCTTACACTGTAAGTAAGTGGGATTTATTACAACAAATTATAAAGAAATATAACATTCTTTTTAATATTGGGCTTCTGCAATTTTTCATTAAATTGAGCATATTAGACGGAATTTAAGTTACATATACTATTTTTGACTTTATTGGCTATGACTACCTTCTATCACTGTAATTTTAAAAATATTTTTATCTCATATTGTAAAATAGTTTTATCTGATATCAATATTACTGTACATTTTGGTACACTTCACATCAAAGACTCTTTAAAAAACTAAAACTTGATTATGTCTTAACTTCTCAAATTGTAATGAATTGGCAAACTATCTAAGAGTAATTCAATTACTTAACCAGTATTTTAACAATGTATCTTAAGTAAGACTATAATGGAATGTCACTTTCTATTTCAGACTGTAATATTAAAACATTTTCTGTATAAAACTTATAACTACTATTAAATAATATTTTCTTTGCTAATTGTAATTGTTATTTATTGTCATACTAACTCAGACTGAATTACAGAGAAACTAGCGTTTAAGACATAAAACTAAGCAATTAAATGTAATCTGTCATATCAAACCTTGTTATGTTTTCAATCTTAGACTGTAACCCAATTTAAGCTCGTCCCTATTTTATAAAAATTGACAGGTAAAAATTCTTCAAATTTTACACACTTGTCTGACAAATATGTGCTTCATAAAATATTGACTGGTAACAAGTTTGTCAGAAAAATACACTGTCATTGTCATCTACTGACAAATTTGTTATAACAATTTTGAAATGTGTTATAATCGAAAAACGATGAAATGTGGAACAAAACCTTTTAATCGTTTCTCAACCAATTCGATGTTAGAAGCAACAGGACGCTGGCTGGTATACTTTAAATTTTAAAATTTCACAGTTTCCAAAAGCATGTTTTATTATAAAAAGTGAAGTGCATAAAGCTTAATACTCGTACAAATCAAGATTTTTAAAATGAACAACTTTTTTAAAATAATTGTTTAAAAAATGTTTCTTTAAATAGTATGCCAATTAACGATTCAAAATCATTATTTATTTTTTGTTAAAAATTCCGAGGGCACCGGCAAAGTTTAAGAAGGAAACCCAACTGAGAATCGTCATTACATTCATTTTCCATTGAAAACATATCGTTTATCATTTCAGGTCTTTCACTGTCAACACTTAACCGTTACTGAGTTTCCTGTAACAATTGTCAATTAAATATTGACAAAAACGTCAATTGTAATTCTTTTTATTACATAAAAGAACTGTCAGTGCAAATTTGTTCGAAATTTCTTGTCAAAAAATACTTGACAATGCATTATCATGACAATTTCTTTATGAAACGAAAAGATGACAATTATTTGGTATTTTCCTACAATTCTACAAAATTGTCAAATTGTTTTTGGAACAGATTTTGAAAATTGTAAAGTTGTAATTGTCAATGTTTATGAAATAGGGTCATGGTATCTTATACTATAATATAGAAGCATATGTTATCTCGGCTGGTAAAAGTTTCTTTTTCTATCTCAGACTGTGGCATCTGCCACTAATTTCAATTTATTCATACTATTAGCTTTTAGTTGACTGTAATTTTGTAAAATTTTCTATCTGTAATGTAGTAAAATCTACTATTATCACAGACTATGGTGTATTCTGTCTCCAAATTTATTAAAGTGGCACCTCCTATCTCATATCTACCAGACTGTAAATTTGGGGGACATTTTTAACACAACCTGAAATTTATTTGCGTTTTTCTTTCAGGACTTTAGTTTTCTCAAACTGTGATAAAATGTTTTAAAGCATGTACTCCTGATTGTTTATTTGTTAAGAGTATTTGCTTTCTAAGACTGTACTTTCATGAAACCTCATGCTGTAATTTATAAAAATTTTTGATCGCAGACTGTAATTGAGAAATTGAATGGTAATCAGTAATGTTTTAAATCTCAGTCTGTAATCTGACACACCCTAGTATTTTATACTGTAACATGAAGAAACTGCCATCTTAGAGTACTTTAGCTGTTTTTTCAATTTTTCTTCTATTTCAAACTTTAATAGGGTCTCATAAGATGGTAGAAACAAAGTTAATAAACGCCATACTAGCGATAAAGTTTTGATTGTCTTTCTGCGAAAAACAGTCAACAAAATTTGAATTTCATCACACTGTTTCTCAGTTCATTACTCAACTTCGACAATTTTTAAACATATCATCATAATCTAGTGACATGGAGTGTATTAAACGCTGAAGGCTGTCGTCAGTAAATAGTAACTTTGAGATTGTTCTTGAATTAGAGAAGAGAAAATCATGTTTTTATACTCTTGCTGCCTTCATAGAATTTGTTCCTCGTGATGAAAAAGAGAAACAAAAATAACAAAATATAAAATCTACTTGTATAGCTTCGCCTGTACATACTTATGCTATAAGAAAAATAATAAACCCAAAGTTTCAAGCGTGAGATTAAGTGATATAATTGGATGGTATAACATAGATATATGTTGCGTACCCTTATTATAGTGGAGTAAGAGGTATGTATCTTAAGCTCTATAAGGCTTTGAAACCTTTTATGTGTAACTACGAGTACTGTACGTACACTTAAAAGGGTTGTTATTGGGTGAAATAGATATATAAAGCAACATTTGTATAAACTTCAAGACGTGCCTACATATGTACATAATATAATTTTGCTGATAAACAACTTTTGAAATTCCTAAATCTTAATACTTAATTTGATTTCTAAAATGAGAAATTTAAATCAAATCACTTCAAGCAACAAAAACATCATTATAGTTGAATTTGTTATTTTCAAATACTTTTTGTATTTCAAGTGTGAGATAAGTTTGAGTATATGAAGAGCATTCGGATTCTGAAGATTAAAGAAGTACCTACAACAAAACAAATGAAGAATCTAAAAGATTTTAACTAAGCGCATATGCTGGATATTTATGATTTCAGATGTTGGAATTATAATTATGATTTGATTAATATCTAAAGTGTTGTTTTACTGGTAAAAGCCATAAGGGTTACTTTGAATAATTATATGATTTTGACGAAGAGATCTAAGAACATAATATTACGAGTAGATAAGGTTGAATGAATATACAGGTTTTGCTAATAATAAGTTTCATTTTAATATTTACAAAAAAACAGATGTTTTTGAATAGAAATTACTTAAAATTTAACGAATTGTAAAGGTAAAGATATATAAATAAACAATGGAAACCAAAATCTTAAAATGTACCTTTTTATGCAATTTTTCATGACCTTGATAACTTCAAGAGTGCAATATTTAGGCTCTTGGTTGTGTAGCATTACGAAATAACTTGTCTTTCATGTGGCACCAGAGAAAAAAGTCTAAAGGAGTTAAATCAGAGGTTAATCCTTCCAGAAGAAACATACCACAGCTCAATTTTGTTGAAAAATAAAATAAACGTCGTTTTCATCATTGTCTCCCAGTTTCAGCCATAACAATGCATTCATCGTAAAAATTACAGGCCTCAGTTTCGAATAATTACGGACCAATCGCCATCCCAAAAACTGCAACAAACAGTAATAAACGTTGAGAATGTAGAAGTTGTTTAAAAGTCATTATTGGATTTTTGGAACTTCAGAATGCGCGATTCTGTTGATTAACGTAGAATTCGAAATGAAAACCGGTCTCGTCGCTTGAAGAATTCAGATTATTTTGATGAATTATACGACGTTTTTGGTGGTCGCCCAGCTTGAGTTCTTATGTAAACGGAACTTTTAGACCCCAAGACCAAAGTCTAGGAATTGTAAAGTATCCCAAAAATCGACGAGGAATCGAAATGCTTGGTTTTCATTAACACTACGGGCTACGGGAATTATTCTCAGTTTTTCTTGAGCTTCGCTTATGATTTTGATTCTTCACATCAACATCACTACTTTTCACATTAGATCATTTTTTCCACTAGCTTTACTAGAAAAATGTCTCAGCTTTAGTTTGGTGAGTTGGATCTTCAAAATTTTCAACATATTTGTAGTGAGTTTTAACAATTTCGTGAATGGTGAAGTTTTTCATTTTAATTTACAATACATAATAACTTCAAAGTGACAAATATCAGGATTTTTATTGGTAAATCATAAAAAAATGATTAGGGTTGCTTCCAATTAACTGGATCCATAGGTTAGGTTAGGTTATAGTGGCTGTCCAAGATGGAAACGGACACACTTAGGCCAGTTTAATGGCCCATTGTGATACCACATGAATCTTGAGGCTTCCTCCTAAGCTCAATGCAACCCGTTTGAGTCCCTTACGAAACGTGAGAGGCTGATTATGCTGATATGATTTAGATCATGTAGATCGTTAAAGAAGAATTCTCCTAGGTAATTCTTGCGTTTTCGAGTCAGAACAGGGCATTTGCAGAGAAGATGAAGAACTGTTTCTTCCTCTTCCTCGTCTTCTTCTTCTGCAAAAGTCATTTGAGAATACGCCTAGTCTCGTGGCGTGCTTTCCTTTTAGACAGTCCCCGGTTATGACACCTATTATCGAGCTTATATGCGATCTTCTTAGAGAGAGCAAGCACCTTGAACGTTTGAAATCCAGGGTTGGCCAGATGTTTTTTGTGACTTGACACGTGGTGATGTTGTTCCACCTGGTGCCTGCCCTCCTCACAGCGTCTTGCATTAGCAACAGTTTACAAGTAGCGATTGGTATGCCAGTACGTGCCAAACGTGGTAGGATGGGCTGTACTGTACCGTTCCTGGGGAGTTCATCTGCCTTGCAGTTACCTGGAATGTCTCTTTGGCCCGGCACCCAGCAAAGGTGAATATTAAATTGTTGTGCCATCTCCATTAGAGATGATCGACAGTTATGGACTGTTATAGAGTTTGTAGAGACGGAGTCCAGAGATTTGATAGCGGCCTGACTATCTGAGAAAATACGGATATCAGATGTTAATATCACGTTTTCTTTAAGCGAGGACAAGACTTCTTTTATCGCCAAAAGTTCCGCCTGGAACACGCTACAATGATTGGGAAGGCGGAAAGAGAGACTTAATTTCAGTCGTTCGGAGTACGCACCTCCACCAACCCCTTCTTTTGTTTTTGACCTATCTGTATAGAAAAACTGGATCCATATTTTTGAAAATTTTAAATCGTGTACAATGTTCACAGGACTTCCTTTGGCTTAGATTACAATATTGGTAACTGATTTATGCACACATTTGTTAAAAATACTTTATTTTTCAGAAAATCTATTTTGCGATCCTACTTATATACACTCCCTATAGAGAGCATAGATCTCTTATAAATGGGTCATTTAAACCTGACTAGCTACTACATATGTTAAATAAATAAGATGCATTGCTGGGTCGCTCGAACTTGCTCTTGTATTTTTATGAATAGTTTTTATGTTCTATGATTTATAAATTAACTGCAAATTAATCTAAATGGCATTTAGATTCGTAAGAACATATCAATGTTTTACAATTTCTTGACGAACATCGTTGAAATTGTATTTTTGAAAAATTCTATATCTCAAAACGGGTTAACATATTTTAACGAAATTCAAATGCCAAACTCATACTCATAATACTAGAAACTTGATAAATTCATATCAAATACAAAAACATATATTTGGAATTTATACAATTTCAAAAAATGTATTGTGCCGTAATAATTCAATCCCAAAATCTCTTACCATAGCCTGGAATTCAGGAGTTTTTATTTTGTATTTCAAAGTTATTTTTATTTTTTAGATTTTTTTTTTCATTGTATAAAAATACACAATTTTGTACCTGCCATAACAAGCTGTCTTCTTCGATTGGGTTATTTTTATAAGAAAAAGTGAATTTTTTTTGTTTCAAATTAACTTTGAGGCTTATAGATTCATACTCCGTTGTTAGTCAAAAAGTATCTTTTATGGAACTGCTTCTTATTTCGTTCTTGCTATTAATAAATTAGATTTCTGTTATTCCATAAAACAAAAACTCGGAATAATTGTATTTTAAGCAGGCTAGAAATAGACACATTCAATAGACATACATACATAACTATGTTAATTTTTTTAATGGGGCACAGCACATGGCACAACCCTTCAAATAAAAATCCAACATTTTTATTTTTGTTCTATATATTATCTATTATTTACTTTGTGAACAATCTTGTCTTTTGAATACTGTCTTTGATTAAACAATGCATATTAAGTATCATCTAATGATTTGACTATGTAGCTGTACCCCGCGGCGTTACTTGCATGTTTTATTTTAGAACAAATTAAGCAAGCTTAAAATAGGTTATAGTGCGCCAACTTAAAAAGATAGACATACATTATACTCTAATAAGTCTTAGCATGATTATAAATAGCCTATAGCTTCCCTTAATAAATTTCTATCTAACACTGAATTTTTTCTTAAATCAGACCAGTAGTTGCTGAGACTAGCGTGTTCAAACGAACAAACAAACAAGCAAGCTTTATAATAAAGGGTGTCCCAAAACTAACGCAAGATTTGAATTTGCCGCCATTTGTGCAGTGAAGTGTTGGCAACCCTGAAAAAAAGCAATTTGACAGCTAACAGTATAGGGTTATTAAAAATGGAGCGTTACACGAGAGAACAACGTGTCTTCATTATTAAAGACTATTTCAAAAATAGTGAAAGCTTGGCGGCTGCAGTTCGAAAATTTCATACAAAATATGGTCGGAATAGTGTTTTAACTTCGTCAACTGTGAAGAGATTAATTGAAAAATTCATGGAGACTGGATCCGTTGGAGACGCCAAACACACTGGTCGTCCAAAAACAAGCCGTTCAAATGTGAATGTCGAAGCAGTGCGTAAGAATGTTGCTGACAATCCAGGAACCTCAATTCGACGTCGTGGACAAGAATTGCAAATTTCAAGAACCTCTCTACAGCGTATACTCACCAAAGATCTGTGTCTTCATGCTTACAAAATTCAATTAACACAACAATTGAAGCCTAATGACCATGGACAGAGAGAGAGTTCGTTGAATGGATTATTGAACATCAACAAATGGACCCTGATTTTTCGAGCAAAATCATCCTAAGCGATGAAGCACATTTTTATCTTGATGGCTTTGTCAATCGCCAAAATTGCCGCATTTGGGGTTCGGAGAACCCACATGTGATTGTCGAAAAACAAATGCATCCACAACGCGTGACTGTATGGTGTGGATTTTGGGCTGGAGGCATAATTGGGCCATATTTTTTTGAAAATGATGCTGGTCAAGCAGTGACTGTTACTGGTGCTCGATATCGCGACATGATTACACAGTTCTTTCTGCCAAAATTGGATGATATTGATGTGTCCAATATGTGGTTTCAACAAGACGGTGCCACATGTCATACAGCCCGTGAAACAATTCAATTACTGCATGAGATATTTCCAGGTCAAGTACTCTCTCGTTTCGGTGATTAAAATTGGCCTCCTAGATCGTGTGATTTAACACCATTAGACTTCTTTTTATGGGGTTATTTGAAATCACAAGTCTATGCCAACAAGCCCACAACCACCCGTGCATTAAAGGAGGAGATTCAACGCTGCATCAACGAAATTCAGCCACATTTATGCAAAATGGTCA